>JAPVLO010000411.1:3000000-3434490 GCA_027257055.1 Cephalopachus bancanus
TTCCTAAGCTTTGACCCCCTCTCCTCCCTTGAAGAGGTGAATCTCCTCTCTTTCTCTCTCTCCCTTTCTAATTTACTTTCTAGATAAACTATATTTTCTAATTAAAAAAATAGGTGCATTGCATCAGAGACTACTTTGAAGATGACTGAAGTTTAAACATATAAGAAAAATACACAATTTTTACACATAAATTCCAGGGTTTTTTTGGTCCTCATATACTTTTATATTTTGAACTCTGTTATTTGGTACATACAGATTAAAATTGTTACATCTTCCCAGTGGATCGACCCTCTGCATTGAATGACAAATTCAAAATTAATAGCAATATAGGTAAGGGTGTAGATAAATAGGAACCTTAATATATAGACAGTGGAGGTATAAATTTGTATAATCACCTTGAAAAACTGTTTAGCATTATCTACCAAATTTAAATAGATGCATAGCCAATAACCATTTTATTCCATTCCTATGTATATATCCAAAAGAAATTTGTAGTTATGTAAATGAAAATAAATGTGAAACAATTTTCATTGCAACACTATTTATGTTGCTCAAACTACAAACAGATATGCTTTGAAAATTATATATTCTGTACAAATTTAAAATACTACTTTATAATAATTTCATTATAAGCAAGAACTACAAAGAGCAAAGCAAATTCATCCTTGTCAAAGCAGCTTATATTTTTTATGTGCTTCATATATGTTATCCCATTTAATACATGCAACAGTTTTGAGCATTAAGTGTTTAACATTAACAATATACAAATCAAAAGCCAATTTATTCACAGTTAAAATTATTTGTGTAATGTCACATAGTGCTGCTGCTGGTTTTTCTTGTTCCATAGTCCTCATTCAGTAGTATTATGGAAAAGTCATGCTGTCTCCCAGAAAATATAATGTAGCCCCTTGAAGAAATCCTATACAATTTTAAACACTTTGTTTAAAATTTTATACATTATTTTGAGCACCATTCTAAATACAAATCACTTTGCCATAATGTCACAGAGGTATATATTACAATTTTAACTATGGTGAATTGTTTGTCCTGAGGTCAATATCCCTTAAACATTTGAAATAGCATTGTTCTTCAAAATTCTATTTCCTAGACGAATGCACTTCCAAGAAGGTCAAGGAAAGGTTACGATTACTCATCGCTGCATTTTTCTCTATGTTACCTAAGCTAACATAGACCTGGTTACCTAGGATGTCCAGTGCATGTTAACAATATAGGAACAGCTAGTGGCACAAAACAGAAAAAAAAAATCTTACTCTGAACAAAACAAAAATAGTCAACATTATTATTTTTTAAGAGCATATTTTCTTTCCATTTACTAAATTGTCATTTAAAAAAATACAAATCATCAATGCTTTTCTTAGCATCTTATCTTATGCTACTAACAGCAAGGTTGATAGCCCAGCTATGTTTTCATACTTATAGTCACTTTCTGATTTCAACTTATGTTTTCATTCAGTTGTCTTCAAATTTCCCAAAGTAATTCTTTCTAGTAATAAAATCTTACTTACCATAAATGCATTGTTAAAATTTAAATTTGTAGGTCCTACATGTACAACTGAGCAAAGACCAAGTTTTAATATAAGCACATTGATAACAGTGCTTTCAAGCCGAGTTGTGGGGGGGGGGTGGTAGAGGGAGGTGTAATACACATATAATTATTTGGGATTCAAGTTCTTCTTTTTTTCTTCTTATGTGCTTTATTCACTTGTTTTGTTCTGTTAATTGCTATGGGAATGTGGGTAACTTCAAGCACTTGGAATGTTTGAGATAGGAAATCCAAGGGGAGTTAAAGGGTGATTGCTAGTTAATGGAACGGCAAATGAAGCATGAGTCATTCAATTGAAGCTCAGCTTAAACTCATCTCTCACAATGAACACATATATTATTTCTTGATTTTTTTGAAAATCACGAAATGCTTATTTCGCATAAGAGTAGGAGAAAAAGTCATTTTAAAGTGATTGGTAAATATGTATTTTAATTTAATAAAGCATCATTTCTGGGACATTTGTCATAAACAACTTTGTACTGTAACTACACAATTTTTAATAAAATGTCATATATAATATTCAGTTAGTTAAGATGAAAGTACATATTGATTTTAATTTTACACTCCATCTCTGGAGTATTTGTTACCATCTCTTGGTAATTTGTTGCATGGCTGCTGACAAGCTCAGGCAAATTACAATAAATGTTATTCTACAAATAAACCTGGAAGTTGTTAATTTTTAGTGATTTTGTCCCTGAGGGCCAGAAACTCTGCTAATCTTTTTTTTAAAAAAATAACATATTTTGCGATGTTTAACACATTCTATTAAATGGTGAAATGACTATTTATAAAGATGGCACCTAATGTTTTTAATCCTGTACAATTTAAAAATAATCTTTAGCTTATTTAATTTTAATTTAGAAGTTAAAATAAAAACAATAAGTTTATTATGAATGAAATATTTTATAAAATTATTCAAACTGCTAAACTCACTTTTGTGTTCAGAAGCTATCCTACCTTTGTCTTTTAAAATATCACCTACATCTATGGACATCAAAATAAGAGACTAATAATTAAAATATCTTACCTGAGAATAAATATTTGCTAATAGAAATACAATTATATGTTTTTCTAAAAAAGTGATATAAAGCCGGGATCAGTGACTCAGCCTGTAATCCCGTGCCTTCGGGAGGCTGAGGTGAGTGGATTGCCTGAACCCGCGGGTTCGAGACCCGCCTGGGCAGAGAGACCTCATCTCTACAATAAATCAAAAATTAGCCGGGTGTGGTATCGCACGCCTGTAATTCCGGCTACTCGGAAGGCTGAGGTGGAAGGATCGCCGGAGCCCAGCAGGTCGAGGCTGCGGTGGCCGGGAGCGGTCACTGCACTCCAGTCTGGGTGACAGAGTGAGACTCCGACTCAAAAAAAAAAAAAAAAAAGTGATACATACAATTTTCAAACCAAACAAAAAAAGTTATGAGTTTTCAAATAATATTTTTATAAATTTCTTCAATATTAGATTCATAGTGAATATTTTCCATGTTATTGTTTAATGTAATATACTTCTATGTTCGGTTTGTTATTATATAATTCCATTAATAGTTAACTATTAGTATTTTTTACAGTAATCTATTAAAGTTCAGAATGACTATCTACATGTAAATCTCAAATAGTAACAAACTATTTTAAAGAGGAGATTAAATATCATCATTTAGCCTTCCTAAACTATTATTGATAATCATGCAATTAATATTTAAAGTCTATTTGTAAAACTTTAGTCATTATCTGTAGGTTTCCCTTTAGATAAGGGTGGAGATTGTGGAGATTATTCAACTTAGTATCTTTCCACAGGTTTCTTTGTATGACTAGTAATAAATATAAAACACTCGATAAATTATTGACAAATTAGAGTACAATGTCCAAAAGGGTTGGTTAGCTTTTTCAAAGTTACACAACTAGTTAGTGTCTATATTAATTCTCTATTGCTGACATAATAACATAAACTTGCAAACTTAAAAGAACACAAATTTATTATCATAGTTTCTTTAGATCAGAAGTCTAGGTGGACTCAAATGGGAAAATAAGATCTTATGAGGCCGAAATCAAGATGTTGGCAGAGTTGCATTTCTTTTTGAAAAATGTGGGGAAAAATAAACTCTCAAGCTCATTTACTTTGCTGGACAAATTAAGGTCCTTGAGCATTATATTCCTAAAGTTCCCGTTTCCTTGTTGGCTGTCAGTTGGGGCCAATATTTGTCTGTAGACTTTCTTACAACTCTTCTCATTCATGCCATATGACTTTCTCCAGCAATGGAGGATCAAGTCCTTCATACATTTTTAAACTTTCTGACTTCTTTTTCAGCTGCATCTCAGACACCAGGTAGAAAATATTATTTGTTTTTAGGTAATTAGGTTGAGTCAACCTGAATAATACAGGATAATTTTTCTTTGTTAATTACATCTGCAGAATCACTTTTGCCATGTAATGCAAAATATTTGCAAGTTCTAGAGATCAGTACAATAACATCATTGAGGGTCGATTCTACCTACTACAGTATCAAAGTCATATGTATAACTCAATACCTTTCTCACTATCTTTCTATAAAAATTCAGTTTCTATTCATCTAAAAAATGAACAAGATAAGACAATTATCTGTTATAAAGCAACCCATTTATAATTTAACTTCAGGATTTTCTGTGCTGTGTTTACAATTTCTGGTGAATCTATAGTTATTTTCAAGTAACAACACAAAAAAAGAAACACAAGAAAAGGGAAAAATATGTTTTAGAAAATGACTTGCTGCAGTTAGTGTTGTATAAATGCAACAATTTGTGGCCATCGATGTAGAGTGACGATATGCAGATAGAGTATATAGTTGGTATATTTGATATTTGTGTCATTTTTACCATTTACTAACCTGTTTTCTTTCCTTGGATGTATTTTAATTTCCTGCCATGCATCTGTGTTGTTAAATGAGGGGTTTTGGCCTTTGCATGTAGATGATCAGCTGAAAAACTAAGACCCTAAAAAAGATGGCCAAACAGAAATATGGATTGCACTCTGTTTTTGGCTAACAAAAATCTTCTTTCTTTCAGCTGTCTTTGGGTTATTCTGATACAGAGACTTGGTAATGTCTGTCCATATTGCCACAGTCCCTAGATGAGGACATGGCAAGGGTTCAAATGCTCCTGTACATTCCTGAACAACATTCCTGAGACTTCCCTTTCCTCCTATGCAATCCCAGTAAGTAACTTCAGGGGATCCTTGACTTTCCTGTAGACTATGCCCAATCAACTGAAAGATGCAAATCCCCATTTACTCCCTTTTCCTGAGT
Organism: Cephalopachus bancanus; assembly: GCA_027257055.1. Taxonomy (NCBI): domain Eukaryota; kingdom Metazoa; phylum Chordata; class Mammalia; order Primates; family Tarsiidae; genus Cephalopachus; species Cephalopachus bancanus. The sequence continues at coordinate 3,004,840 of JAPVLO010000411.1, forward strand.
AGTCATAAGTTTGATGTAAGCCTGTGATTTGTATAACTTTTATACCAATATAATCGTAAGTTTTGTGATTTGTATAACTTTTGTATAATGCATTATGTCTTGGGCCTTGTAAACTCCCTTTACTCTATGACAAGCTTGATTAACACTTCTGCTGGGCCCTACTGATAAAAGCTATAAGATACCTCTGATACCTGACACCAGAAAGTTTGGACCAAAAAATGTCACTATAGGTAAATGTGACTGAAACACAGGTTCTACACAATGTTCTGTGTCACATGGTATAGATTCTAACAACTCTGGACTTATAAGAGTGAACTGTAAAAGCCTGGAGGATACATAGAGCCATTTTAGAAAGACTTCGAGTCTGGCTCTGTTCCCTGGATTCAAACTCAGAAATAACCTTCTTTCTACCAGTTCCCTGCCTCTTTGATTGATTGGTATCAAGGGATAGCAGCCGAGTGTTACTTGAACCATAACAATTCGGGATCTTTTAAAAACTGCTCGCCACCTCTTTGGAGACAACTTGCGCTTTCGTGGTTAAGTCATAACCTTGATTAAGGCACTTGGGAGCTGTTTGAGTTAAAACCTGCTATTAAGAGATTTCAAAAAGGACTCAGAATAAAGGCACTATTTACCTTTTTTTGTGTGAGTTCTTCTGCTTCTTTATGGAATTTCAACAGTCATGGGTAGATTCTTCCCAAGTCTAAAGCTATGCTCTATTTTTGCATTGTGCTACCTGATCTTTTGGCTTTTAAGAGTACAAGAGCTGTGTGCAGTGGCTCAAGCATGTAATCCCTACACTTTGGGAGGTCAAGGCGAGATGTGCCCAGAGATTCGAGACCAGCCTGGGAAACTTGGTGAGATCTCCTCTCTGCAATATTTCAAAAAATTAGTGGGTGTGGTAGTGCATGCCTGTAGTTCCAGCTACTTGGAAGGTGAAAGGGTCACTGGAGCCCAGCAGGTTGACACTAGGGTGGCCATGAGTGTATCACTGCACTGCAGTCTGGGCGACAGAGTGAGACTCTGACTCAAAAAAAAAAAAAAAAAAAGAGTACAAGAAATTACTAATAATTTTGAGAAAATTTGACCATGGTGTATGGAATAACTAAGAAATGAGCTGATCATAGAGTGAGTTGATTGGTGACAGGTTGCCCTGTGGCCTCAGAGGAATGTTCTTGCAATGAGGTACATTGTGGAAGCACTGCACTGCTTCATCCTGTAACATTTTCCTATTTTGAAGACTTAGAATGGAGTGCAAAAATGGGATCTTGGATTTTTGAGGATCTGTGTTTTGCCTTCCAGCTGTGCCTGCTTCTTACATGTTTAAATTTTAGGCACTAAAATCTGCATACTTTCTTGCCCTTGTTACTTAAAGAGCTCCACCCTAAAGCCAGTAATCTAATTCAAAAGCAAACTAAGTTAGAAAGCCAAAATACAACTTTCTGGCATTTAACTGACTATTCTAAAACATTTTTATAAAATAAACTTGCATCTTTAAAAAAATTGCAATTTGTAAGGGTGTCTGCCTATGTACATTAGAAATTCTTACCCTCGTTTTAAACTTAGTCACATCTGTATTTAAAGTGCTTTTGCTGGTCATTTTAAGTGAAATTTAACACAATTTTTTCTTCTTGCTTTAAGTGAATGCTAGTACAATCTTTAAGCTAATGTCTTGGCACTGTGATTTTGAAATTTAAATTCTTTATATTGTGTCACCCGATTTGTTTCTTTAGAAATGGAAATCTAGGGTTGCCTACCTAACACTTTCCTAGAGCAATAAAACAGATTATCAAGAAACTAATAGTCTAAAATAGAAAATATAAACTTCAAAAACTGTCAAATAAATAATCTTATAAATATATAAGATCTGCTTCTATGTGTCTACGTATCTATGTGTTTATGCACGTCATGTATATGTGATGTTTTACTACCAAATTATGTGAAAGAGCTCTAATGAATTGGCTTAAAAAATAAACCAGAACTTTTAAAAAATTATTGGTAAAATAATATAGAAACATCTTCAAAATTGAATTTAGATTCTTTGAGTCTATTAGTCTATTGGTCAGATACTGTCTCTATTAGATGTTTTAAGATAGAAAATGTTACATCTCTGATAATTTTATGCTTGCATAAGTTGTTTATAACCTTATATCTTTAGACTTGAGCCTTTAGGCATCATGACAAGTCCTAACTTCAGACAATGGTTTTTGTCCTAGGCTCTGCCCCTGGTACATAATTAAAATTGCTTATCTCCCAGGTTTTTTTGTTCCATTTTGTTTCTAAAATTAAGAGTTACTTCACGTTAACTTACTAGTTAGTATATGTAATTAAAGCTAGATACAAAAAAAATTTATATGTGAAATGTATAAGGAAAATAGGATATATTTTGGTAAGAAAAATATAACTTTTGGTATAAATTATAAGAAGTAATTGGAACGTCATTTTTGTTGAAGGGAAAGTAAATTTGTCTAGCTTAGGAGTTTTTAATTTGTTTTACATTTTTTTAAAAAGGACAAAATTAAATGCTAATATTCAAATCTGGGAAATAAAGTAAATTTTTGTCCTTAGATAAAATCATAGGACGAGACTGAAGTTTTAAGCAAGCCGTAGAAGGTTTGTGGCAGATTGATCTTATAAAATAAATTATAAGTTGGATCAAGTTGGCTACATTTTTAAAAGATTATTTAATTTTTCTATAAATCAAACATTATTATAAAAAATACTGATGAGGTGCCAGAGTATAAGCTTTTGTGTTGAAATAGTAGGATTTTCTTGGATCATTGATCTGCACTTTAATAAAAAATTGAAAAAAGTTATTAAAAGTTTATGAAAATCTTACCTTATGGTCAAACTGATTGAAATTAGGTAGACTTATTTATAAGGATTTATTAAAATTATATTCAGCATTAATAATGATCTATAGCCAGGCTCAGTGGCTCATCCTATAATCCCAGCACTTTGGGAGACTGAGGCGAGTGGATTGCCTGAGCATGTGGGTTCGGGGCTAGGATGGGCAACGTGGTGAGACCCTGTCTCTACAATAAAATAAAAAATTAGCTGGGTGTGGTAGCGTGTGCCTGTAGTTCTGGCTACTTGGAAGGCTGAAACGGAAGGATCGCCAGAGCCCAGCAGGTCAATGCTGGGGTGGCAGTGAGTGTGCCATGGCACTCCAGCCTGGGTGACAGAGTGAGACTCCAGTTCAAAAAATAAATAAATAAAAAATAATGGTCCATAAAGAAGTAATATTTGGTATAAACTTTTAAACAAGGTTTTCATGTAATATTAAGAGATAACAAAATATTTTTATTTACCTTTTTTGTAAACTGGAAAAAAATAGGGTAAAAAAGAGAGACAGATTCAGTTGGCTTCATATTGTCTTTATTAGGTTTTATTATTTGGGAAACTGAGTCTCCTCTTTATTAAGAGTAAAGGTTTTTTAAATCTGTGAATTGCCGCTTGAATGAATTATTTTATAGTAACCTGTAACCCTAGTTTATGACATCAAATGTTTTAAACATTGGATATTTGCCAATCTTTCCAAAACCAAAATTTTCAGGTCTAAATTTAGTCTTTTGGCCACAAACTAACCTTTTAGAAGTTCAAGAGAGACATATTTGGTTTATTTGGTATGTGAAAATAATACAGAAACATGGTCAAATATAAAATGGTGTTTAACTCTCTTTGGGTTACATTTATAAAGATGTTATTAATATTTATTGCAAAATTGCCTGAGATTCCTATAATTCTGATCCATCTTAGTACATATTATCAGTCATAATTTTGATTACTTTGTTAAATTGTTGTATGCTACAGAAAGTCAAATGTCTTTGTTAATTGTGTCTTTAACTATGGATGTTCGAAGACTTTTTTCATTCACAATTGTTTCACTTTGATTCCTCCCAAAAAGTAGTTTATAAAATGTTACGCTTCAAAGCTTCCTTCTTTAGGAGCATTCATGACAAAGACTCTGATGAGTTCACAGACCTGGAAACAACAATACAGAAATTCATATGGAAACAAAAAGAGTATGAATAGTCGAAACAAACCTTAGTGAAAGTAACAAAGCTGCAGGTATCAAATTTCCAGACTTGGATCATTGATCTGCACTTTAATAAAAACTTTGTTATAAGGCTACAGTCGCCAAGACAGCATGGAATTGGTACAAGAATAGGCCCATAGACCCATGGAACAGGACAGAAATTCAAAAGTACAAAGTCTCTCAACCAACTTATCTTTGACAAAGCCACCAATAACAATCATTGGAGAAAGGAGACCATATTTAGCAAATGATGCTGGGAAAACTGGCTAACCACAAGCAGAAGAATAAAACTGGACCCCTACCTGTCACCATATACAAAAATAAACTCAAAATGGATCAAGAACCTTAATGCAAAACCTCAAATTATGAGAAACCTAGAAGAAAACATATGTAACGTATGCATAGGCAATAAATTCATGACCACATCCCCAAAAGGGAATGCTACAAAAGCTAAGATAGATAGGTGGGAACTCATCAAATTGCAAAGCTTTTGCACAGCAAAATGAATCATCAAGAGAATAAAGAGACAATTCACAATATGGAAAACAATATTTGCAAATATGCATCTGGCAAAGGCCTAATATCCAGGATCTACAAGGAACTCAAACAAAGTGAAAGGAGAAAACAAACAACTCCCTTAAAAAGTGGGCAAAGGACATGAATAGATACTTCTCAAAAGACAGCATACAAGCAGCCAACAGACACATGAAAGAATTCTCAGCCTCACTAATCATCAGAGAAATGCAAATCAAGATTGCAATGATATACCACCTAACTCCTGTAAAGATGATTATCATTAGTAAGTCAAAAAACAACAGGTGCTGGCACGGCTACAGAAAAAAGGGAATGCTTCTATACTGTTGATGGGAATGTAAGCTAGTTCAACCTCTATGGAAAACAATGTGGTAATTCCTAAAATAACTAAAAACTGATCTTCCATGCAATCCAGCAATACTTCTGGGAATATACCCAGAGGACCATGAATCACTCTACCAAAAAGACACCTGTACATGCATGTTTATTGTCACACTATTCACAATAGTAAAACACGGAATCAACCCTACTGCCCATTGAAAGTGGACTGGATAAAGAAAACGTGGTACATCTACATGATAGAGTATTACACAGACATAAAGAAGAACAAAATCATGGACTCTGCAGCAAATCTGACAGAGTGGGAGACCATCATACTAAGTGACCTATCACAGAAAACAAAGAACTGGAAACCACATGATCTCATTCATATATGGGCCCAAACACTAGTCACATTAGCACAAGGATAGAATTGGCAGTCACTGGGTACTGCTAAAGGAAGGAGGGAGGGAGGGAGGAGGGTGGGAGGCACAAGACAACACAAAGGGTATCTAGGGGGACTGAGGGCCACCTAGAACCCAAACTTTACTTACATGCAGCTTACTTATGTTGTAAATCCTCATTTGTACCCCACAACACTATAATAAAAAAAATTATTAAAGAAAAAGAACAAGACTCTGATGCATACTATTGAATGCAGGCATCTGATAACTTTGGAAATTCCAACACTGAACTAGGAAAAAAAAAATGCTTCCAGGACTCTTCCTGGAGCTGCTGTGTCCATGATGATATTGGGTCAAGTATTGAACAAAGCAGGAGTTATTTGCAGGAACTGAACTAATAGAAGACTGAAATAATTTTTAAAACATTTTTTGTTTAAGACATGGATGATTCTTTTTGTTTAGTTTTTCAGAGTCTAGAAAACTATTTTTCTTTTTAATGATTTACAGTTTTCAACACTTGAGTCAAGGATGCTCTTTCAAAACAGCATAATTTAAAATTTTGCTTACGTAAAATTTGAAGCTTATTTTTTTCCTTCTACTTGATTTCTCTAGAATTTGAAAACAGTAATTTATGGCAATATCGTTATTTGTATAAGTTCAACAAGAATCTGTTTTATTCTGTAACAGGACAAAATTAGAGACACTGGTTATTTTACCAAGGCTTTGGCTGGAATGGCATGTTTTTAGACATAGACTAATTTGAGGAATTGAAATTGGCCTTACAGAGTCAATTAAACCCTTTGGAAAGACTAATCTTATACTTTATCTATGCAAGTTTCTTTACAATGTTCCTGACCTCTGGTAAGCAAAGAATGTTACTATCTGATGGACTCATGAATCTCAAGTTATTTTGGGACTTCAAAAAGAGAGGAATTTACCCAGTTTATATAGGTATTTGCAGACACAGAAACATCCTTTGCTGGGCTTGAGAGGCTTTTAAAAGGTCTAATCTGAAATTCCTTATAAAAAAAAAACTAACAAAGCCAATTTAAATAAAGCCTATAGGGCAAATAATTATTCTTGCTGTACTTTATGAAAATAATGAGACCAAGTATAATAAGAGCAGAGCTTATTTCACAAAGAAATTTGTCTTTGGCAAAAATTGAGAATTGGAGAGAAAAGGGGGTTTTGAAAGAAACTATAGAACACGTGTTATTAGATCTAGCCTTATCTATTATTTTGAAGCTTATATTATTTTCTATAATTTGGACTGAATCCTGAATTATCTCTTGGTTGCAAGTCTCCAAATTAATCTTTTCAATTTTTTTCATATTTTTTTTCTGAATTGAACTCAATGGAATCGCTACTACCTTTGTCCGTAGACTCTGTAAGCTAAAGATTATATCTTGTAATACTGGCAAGAAAAACTTATCTGATTGTCACTACTTTCTTCCTCTTTAACTAAAGATCCAGGAGTCTAAAATATGGACACTGTTTGTCCTCCAAACTTTACGGAAACTGGTTTATAGGTTGTTTCCAACATTAACCTTTGTTTTTCTTATGTTTGAAAGCCCATCTGCAATTTCTTCTCTTAAAATGAGACACAGCTATTTAATGGGACTGGCCGTTTCACAAACTCATTAAATGGAATCTTTTGCTATTCAGCTTTTAACTTGATGCTTCCCTTCCATAGTCACCAATTCAACTTTTAATGTGTGAAACTTCTAGAGAAGTTTCAGACAAGGTAATGTTGGGGCTCAGAAACTGACATCCCAAAGTATGGCATTTTGACATGCTGAGAAAGCCTCAAGGTATCATTTACATCCCTGCCCCACTGTCTCTCCCAAAGAAGTTACTTCCTTTCCCTGTTGTATTTATTACCTATTGCAGAAAAAAAAGCAAAAACAAAAACAAGAAGTGACACAATTGAGCAGAATGTTTTATAAGTATAATGACTGTCTTCAAGGATCACTTACATTCCAAAAAAACAAAACAAAACAATTTACAAGTTAACCTATGTTGCCCAAATCCATCATTCTCCCTAGCAATCATGTATTGCCCTTCAATAGCATTCCTCTTCTCCTCCCGTCCATGAACTGTTTTGCCAGAATTCAAGCCACATTCTGTTTATAATCTCAAGATGATATATAAGTTTCTATATAGACTTCATTCTGAAGGCTTCTGTGTATATACATTAAATAAATTTGTATATCTTTTCTCCTATTAATTAATCTGCCTCATGCCAATGATTTTTTTGGTGAAGCTTTAAGGGGGCAACTGTGCCCACAAGGGTATAAGTGTTACTTGTCCAGAAGGACACTTGTGATACTAGCAATTACTACCAAATCTATATTTTAAAGCAACTGCTGCATCATTATTCAAACCAAACACTGACTGCTCTGTGGTTAACTTGTTTACTAGAGTTCTGTGGCTGCAGATATCAGATGCCCAAAGCATTATTTATAAAAGATAAACTTATGACAGAAATAATAATAAAAACCAAAGTAATATGGAAGGAAATTTATTGGAAAAAACTATTTTTTTCCTAATAATTAGAGTGTAATGTTATGTTAAAGAAAAAAGCTAGAAAAATTACAGGATATCATGTCAAATAAGGGAATGGGTTGTTGGAGAAAAAATGTTTCATTTGTATTCATAAAAATGAATACAACTATAGTGTAGGTAAAATGTTCAAATTACTAGAAACACAAAAACTACCAAGAGTGAATCACGAAGAAATAAAAAAAGAAAAAAATGAACAGATTTATAAGTAGGGAGGATATTGATTCAGTAACCAAAAACCTCACAAAAGAAAATGTTCAACAACACATCACTTTACTGGTGAATTTTACCTAATGTTTAAATAAAAATGAACACCAATTATCTTCAAGCTCTTCCAAAACATTAAAGTGGGGGGAGCACTTATGAAGTAATTCTATAAGGCGAGCATTACCCTGATACCAAAACTAAAAAAGGAAACTGCAAGGAAAAAAAATCAGATTGACCTATATTTCTTATTAATATTGATGCAAAAACCTTCAAGAAAACACTAGCAAACAGAATTCAGCAACACATTAAAAGGATTATAGAACATCACAATTTTGAATTTATTCCTGTAATGTAAGGATAGCACTCTAAGAAAGCCAATCAACGTAAAACATCACGTTAACACAAAGAAGGAGAAAAAAAATCACATGATCATCTCAATTGTTATAGAAAAATAAATTTACAAAATTCAAGATACTTCATAATAAAAACACTCAACAAAATAGAAAAAGAAGGAAACTAACTGATTATAGGAAAGGCCATATGTTAAAAGCCCACAGCCAATATCACAGTTAATGGTGAAAGACAGAAGCTTTTTTTCTAAGATTAGGAATGAGACAAGGACCCCTATTATCTCAATCTGTTTTGTGTTGCTAAAACAGAATATCTAAGAAGGGTGGTTTATAAAGAACAGAAATGCATTTTCTTTCAGTTCTGGAGTCTAGGAAGTCGAAGTCCAAGGTTAAGATGCCAGCATCTGGTGAGGACCATTTTGCTGTGTCATCACTTGGTGAAAAAGCAAAGAGAAAGAGAGATCAAGCAAGAGGAGACCAAAGTTGTCTTTTTCTAAGAAATGTGCTTCCTTGATAATGAAGGCACACCCACAATAACAGCATTGACACATTCATGAGGGTGGTGCTCCCATAACCCAAATTTTTCCCATTAGGCCTCACTTTCCAACACTATCTCATTGGAGATCAAGTTTCCTACACATTAATTTTGAAGGACATATCCAAGCGTAGCACCTGCTTTTCCCACTTTTATTCAACAAAGCACTGAAAGTTTTAGTCATACAAATTAGGCAATCAAAAACAAACAAGCAAAAAACAAAGCAAAACCAACAGGACATTCACGTTGAAAATAAAGAAGTAAAATTATCTCCATTCACAGAAAACATGATTCAATAAGTAGAAAACCCTAAATATTCTACACATGCACACACACGCACACACACACACAACTATTAGAACTACTAAATAAATTCAACAAAGTTTCAAGATACAAAATCAACATCTAAAAATTAGTTGCATTTCTATATGCTAATAGCATTCAACCTGAAAGAGAAATTACATTTACAATGATCTTAAAACAAGGATTTTAGCAATAAACTTTAAAAAGGAGATAAAAAAAAGTTGGACACTGAAAATTACTAAATATTGCTGAAAATGTTTAATGACACTACTAATAAATTAAAAAACATTAAGTGTTTATAGACTGATATGTCTAATATTATTAAGATGCCAAAACCATCCAAAGTGATTTACAGATTCAATGCAATGGTTATCAGAGTCGCAACATTTTTTTGAAGAAATAGAAGATTTACACATGCAAAACAATGAATTTGAACCTTTACCTTATACCACACACAAAAATTAACTCAAAATGGATAAAAAACCTGAACATGAGAGCTGAATATAAAACTCTTAGGAGGAAACATGTGCAAGAACATTCATGACATTGGATTTGGCAATGTTTTCTTGGCTATGACATACATCAAAAGCACAGGCAGCAAAAGAATATATATTATATATATATATATTAGACTATAATTTTATGTGCATCAAAAGACAATTAACAAAGTTAAAACATAGCCCACACAACGAGAAAATATTCACAAATTATATACATGATAATGGGTTGTATTAGTCTGCTCATGCTGTCATAATAAATTACCATAGACAGGGTACTTAAACAGCAAAAATTTATGTTATCACATTTCTGTAGACTAGAACTCTCAGATCAAGGTCTGGAAATGACTGCTTTCTTGATGAGGACTCTCTTCCTGATTTGCAGATAGTCAAATTCTCTTTTTGTCCTCACAGAGAGCAAGACAGTTTTCTGATGTCTCATCTTATAATGACACTATTCCTATCACATTAGGACCCCGTTTCATGACCTTATTTAACTTTTACCTCTTTATAGGCCTTATCTCCAAATACAATCACATTGGTCTTCAACATGTAGATTTGTGGGTACATAATTCAGTCCATAGCAGAGGATATTTAATATCTAAAACATGTAAAGATGTAAAGAACTCATGAATTGATTTCCAAAAAAGACAACCTGATAATTTTAAAAAGAGCAAAGATGTTTCTCCACGAAAATATGCAAATGACTAATAAGCATCTGAAAAGATGCTCACCATCATAAATCATTAGGAAAATTCAATTCAAAATCACAATGAGATACACATCACATCCATCAGGATGATGATTATCAAAAGAAAAATAGAAAATAACAAGTAGTGTCAGGGATGTGAATAAATAGGAACCCTTGTGTACTGTTGGTGAGAATGTAAAATAAGGCACCTCCTGTGGAAATCAGTGAAACCTCTATGGTTTCTCAAAAAATTAAAGTTAGAATTACCATATCATCCAGAAATTCCACTTTTGATTATATAATCCAAGTAATTGAAAGCAGGGACTGAAAAAGATATTTTTATGCCCATATTCATAGCATCATTATTCACAATAGCCCAAAAGTAGAAGCAACACAAGTATCCATTGATAGATGAGTGACTAGACAAAATGTATTCACATACAATGGAAAAAACAAAAGAAATTGTGCTACAAGATACAGTATGAATGAACCTTAAAAAATTATACTAGATAAAATGAGTCAGTCACAAAAGTACAAATATTGTGTAATCTAACTTATATGAGTTACCTGGAATAGACAAATACATAGAAACAAAAATTAGAATGGTGATTTTCAGGGACTGAGTTTCAGTTTTGCAACACAAAAAGAATACCACAGATGGATGGTGGCAATGGTTGCAAAACAATATGAAGATATGTAATGCCACTAAACTGTACGCTTAAAGCATAGTTAGAATGGTACATTTTATGTTATGAATATTTTATGATAATTTTTTAAAAATAAATGTTCATGTACAAAAATACAGCCAATATTACTGCCAAATAAAGTTAAAGGAAATAGTTTGGAGTAGAATGAGTTAAATCCATATGTAAAACTCACATTATCAGGTTGAGTTTTTACCCAAAGCATCCACTTGTTCTCAGAATTTGAAATTGCATAGTTGTTAGTTTCTAAGTAATTCTCATGCTCACGTGGATTCAAAGCAGAGCTTCCAAAGACAAGAGCTTACAATAAACTCAACCAATTAGAATGACAGAAGGTACATATTAAGTAGCGTTTTTACCACTTCAATAGAAAAACTATTGAAATAACAAGATCCAGATGTTACCCCATACTGAAGCTTATTCTCTTCAGGAATCCTCAAATTGTATCTGATATATAATGCTTCACTCAAATAATAACTTAATGCATAAATGGTCATGCTTTTTTTATTCTAAAAGGAAAGTACACACCTGTGAAGAAACCTGATTTCCAATGGCATTAGGATAACAGCTGTTTAATCTAAAAATGTAGGGAATACATACATTCGTTTTAAGTCTTACACACCAGGCTCTTTCTGGACAACTTTACCTTTAAAAAAAGGATTAAAGGAAAATATTACAGCCAGCACATTTACTTTTAAACTAACTCTTTAGATACAGTAAGGAAAAAATAAAAAGTACGAGGGACACAAGTAAGACTCATAAACCTTTAACCTTATTCAGATCATTAACGTCTCTTTTTGAGTCATAATTTGGCAATTATTGAATGATGTCAAGTAGTTTGCCTAACTGGGGATTTAGTTTAAATAGTTCTAGAATGAAATGTTAGTTTAAACATAAAACAATTGGCATTCTGCACTAAAAACAAATGAGTTTTAGTAATATACTATTAAATATAATGTCAGATTTTTTAAAAATTACTGATGCTGCTAGAGTATTAACTATGATTAGACCAGAATTATAAGGAATCAAAAGATTCAATGTGGAGTTTGTAGGAAAATCAAGGGCTTTGAAACCAGACAAACCAGGGGACAAATCCTATCCCCCATTTAGGCTATCTTTCCAAACTCAAGTTTTTTTTGTTTGAATGTAGTTTAATTTATAGTGATATGAAGATTAGATTATTAATACAAATGATCTAACACAGTACCTTGGATGCAGAATATCCTTAATAAATTTTAATAGCTATTCTGGTTTTTGTTTTTGTCACAATCATTCTAATGAGGGTTTGGCAAACCTTAAAAGTGCTGCAGAAACCACTTGGCATGTCTAATTCTAATTGTTTCTTGTGCCTTTCCAGATTCGACTTGCTTTTCAGTTTGTCATCTTACAATAAGAATTTTGTCTAGGTAGAGTTAAATAGCACAATTTCCTTCTTAGTCCTACTGTTTAGCTTTCAAAGTAACTTCATGAATTTCATTCATTCAACAGTATTATTGATCATCTAATTTCTGACTGGAACTGTACTAAATTTGAAAATACACAGGCATACAAGAGAAGCACCTGCAAATATTACAATTTATTAGAGAACATAGGGAAAAACAATTAGCCATTTCAATACATCATAAGTGTACCAGATATTAGAGTCACAAAGAAAGAACATGAAGAGATGGATGTTCCTTCATACTGTAGAGGAGGGTAAGACAGAAATGCTTCTGAGAGAAATCTTGCTTGAGATAAGTTATGAAGGTTTAGTAAGATTTAAGAGGCAGAGAATGTTATTTGAAGCAGAAGGAAAAAAGTCTGTATTAAAATAACAAGGCAAAGGAGAGCAAGTCTCCTTAGAAAAAGTAAAAATATTATTACGTCTGGAATAAAGGATTGATACTGGAAAGTCAGGCAACGGTTAGAAGTGAAAAAGGTTTTCATTACAAGTGTAGGGATTAATCATTATCCTCAAATCAACAGGAAGCCACTAAAACATTTTAGGCAGGCAAGCAGCATAATCAGATTTGTAATTCAGACCAAAAAAAAAAAAAAAAAATCTGTGGCAGTTGTTTAGGAAATGAATTGAAAGGGTGAAAATAAAATCAGGAAAAATAGGAGCACATTGCAGTAGCCTAGCTAAGGCATTACAAAGACATTAGCTAATTGAGTGACAATAGATACAAAGACTAGAACACATATTTAACAAACATACAGGAGTATAATTATTTGGGTACACTTACTAATTTAATGTGATAGGTGAAGTAGCAAGTGACTTTGGAATACCTTAAGTGGGTTTCCACTTGAGTAAGGACAGAAAGTGTTATTGACTTGTATAGCAAGGACATACAACAAAGAGACATATATTTGATTTATGACATGTCAATTTTAAAGTGCTTTTGAGAAATATGGCTTACTATTTTTAATAGATCATTTAAATTTACAAATAATGTAATTGTACTGAAGATATAAGTTTAAAGTGATTAGAATTTTATAATTGAAATACTGGATATTGGTGACATTTCCATGAAAACATATATAATACCTGAAATAGCATAAAACTAACACTAAAACGAAATGTGAATAAGAAACATTCACATAACCCACATTAGAAAAAATAAGAAAAATAGTTTAGAGGCTAAGTCCTCTTAAGAATAAAGATGCAAAATTCTAAAAGATAACAAATGGAATCTAGTAGCATATTAAAATAACAATATATTAATATATTATGACCAAAAGGGCTTATTCCAAGAGTGAAAGGATGTTTCTGCACTTGAAAACAATTATCAATGTAATTTAGTACATTAAAATAATACAGGTGAATAAAAGCATAATTAATTCAATCACAAAGCATTTGATTTATTTGAAAACTAATTGATGAGTTAAAGGAAAAAAATGAGAAAAGTAGGAGTAAAAGTAGCTACAAGGGTGTCTTATCTAGACATGTATTATATAAGTCCTCACAGTTGCAAGAAATTGTAGGTTATCAAAATTTTATTTATCTACATACAGCCACATGTTGCATATAAATTATTTAAAAACTCAATGTGACTTTATTACAAAATTCAAAATAATTTTCCATGGAATTTGATAAGCTGATTGGGGATGGAGGGAGAGGGGCACATGACAACACAAAGGGTACCTGGTCCACTATCAGGAAGAGTGAGGGCCAGTTAGAAGCCCAAACTTCACCTGCATGCAGCCTACTTATATGATAAATCCTCACTTATACCCCACATCTCTATAATACAATAAAATTCTTAAAAATATGCAATAGTAGCCAAGAATGTTTTTATAAAATAAAAATAAAGAGGAAGGACTTGTCTTATCAAATATCAAAGATATTTAAATGTTTTTAGTTTATTCATTTATCTTATTAACATAGATTTATTGAGTACTATTACAGCTCACTGGATAAGTAGTGTGAATGAACTAACATATCCCACCTTCATGGAGCCTACATTCTAATAGGAGGGACAAGCAATAAACAAAGAATAAGTAGGATCAGGCGTGGTGGCTCATGCCTGTAATCCCAAGACTTTGGTAGACCAAGGTAGGAGGATTACTTGAGCCCAGGAGTTCAAGACCAGCCTAAGCAATGTAGTGAGATATTGTCACTATAAAAAATTAAACAAAAAAAATCAGCTGGGTGCTGTGGCATGACCCTGTAGTTCCAGCTACTCAGAAAGGGGTGGCAGAAGGATCACTGGAGCCCAGAAAGTAGAAGCTTTGGCTGTGATTGTGGCACTCCAGACTGGGCGACAGATTGAGACCCTGACTCAAAAAAAATAAATGAATGAATAAATAAATAAATATATTTAAATGTATAATATTTCAAAGTGTATTAAGTGCTATGGAGGAGAAACAGAAGGAGAGATAATTGTTGTTATAGTAAAAAGTATAGTAATAAAAGCAAATTCCTAATAGTTTGATAAATAATCAGAACAAAATAAATTGTCATGAAATAAGTCAATATGTTTATAAAGATTTTATTACATTAAAAATAAAATTTCAAATCAGAAAGGAAGGGATAGATAATTCATTAAATGGCATTGGGCTATATTCTCTTAGTATTTTTTTGCAATCTGCTTTTCAGTCTTTTTTTTTTTTTTTTAAGGTTTCCTTTTTATCTACCCAGCTTCTAAAGTTTACAGGATCACAGCACTCATTCTTCAGATTTCTCTTTGCTATCTTTACTCCCTTTTTGGAAAGAATAAGGTCAAAATTCCGTTTCCCAAAATAAACTTGTGAAAAATATTTAAAATGTACTCAGCAGACAAGAGATTAGTATTTAAAATGAAAAGTACATTTGAAAATCAATTAGAGAAAAATATAAAAATAAGTCAAAGGATATGCACTATATTGGGTAAAATGTGGGAAAATAAGTACTCTCATCATATATGCTACTTTTAGAATGTAAGTTTGTACAACCATTTTGAAGAACTATTTGAAAGTAGCTATTCAATGACTAATTGCAAATTTATTTATTTATTTATTTTAGCAACAAAATTTTCCTGTATTGACCAGGCTGGTCTGGAATTCCTGAACTCAAGGGATTCTCTTGCCTCAGCCTCCTGAGTAGCTAGAACTACAGGTCATATGCCACAGTGCTTAGAATAATTGTAATTGTTTATATGCTATGATCAAGAAATCCTATTTCCTGGTATCTATTCTAAAGAAACACTCACACACATGTTTAAGGAGGCAAGTATAAGTATATTCATTTCTATATTGTAAGAGTGAGAAGTTAGAAACAAATCCTACTGTTTCCTGTAATGTACCTGCAAACAAATAGGTAAATATGACTGAGGAATGTCCACACAGATACACACAGTTATGCTTACTAGTCAAAGTTCAGGGCAGCCCCCTGGGGTCCCCTCCCACCATGGGAGCTTTTCTGTCCTCTTAATAAATCCTGCTTTCTCACTAAAACAAAACAAAACAACAAACAAAGTTCAAATCCATGACCTGAATTTAAGTGAATTCTAATACTGCCTAATCCATTTACTTCCATACTTTCTTAGTTTCCTGTTTTGCACCTTTGTCTCTCTCAAACTTTCAATATCATCTCCCCATCCTCCTATTCTGTTTGATTCTAAGCTAATTACCTTCTATCCTGCATTACTGAAAAAAAAAAATAGAATCAAGGAGAATCCCACAAAATTCTACCATCAAATTTACCCAAATAGCTGATCTACACCCCACCCATATACTTTGCTTTTTGTACTGTTACTGTGGATACCCTTAGCAAAGTCCAACTTCTCCATTAGTAAACGTGATCATACCCCCTCTCATCTACTCAAGATTATTTTTTCATAAGTAATTTCTCATAATATATCACTATTTTTTCTCTGTACTACATCATTAATATCAACATACTAACATAGTTTTTTGTTTGTTTTTTTAATCCAAATTCCATTTTCCTTAGATTCACTTGCTTCTTTTCTTTTCCTTCCATTTTCTCCTGAGGCACTATCAATAGTGTTTTGCCCCTAGTACTTCTCAAGAGCAGCACTTGACAAGCTCATAATTAGCGTCTACATTGTTAAGCCTCAGTCCTGGTCTTACTCCACTTTCTTCATTTTGCTTTGAGGATACCATGATATCTTTATTCTCTTGGTATCTCATTGCAATCTGCTTTTGTCTTTTTTTTTTTTAAACAAGTTTTCCTTTGGATCTACCCAGCTTCTAAAGTTTGGAGGGCCTTGGAACTCAGGCTTCAGACCCTCTTTTCTGTCTATCCTCCCTTCTTGATGGGCTCATCTACACTCACAGCTATAAATACTATCCATAACCTGATAACTCTAAGATATATATCTTTAGCCTGGACCACATGCTTGAAATTAGAGTCTCCCATATCCAAGTGCCTACTGGACATCTGGCCATCCATGTCTATTAGGCATCTCAAACTGAATACGTCATAAATGTAATTCCTGATCAATTTTCTTCAAACCAGAAAGAGTAAATGGCAATTGTCAACTTCTTGTTTCATATTTAAATATTTTTTTCTCAGATGGCTTGAGATCAGATATTCAACTAATTAGAAAATCGTATCAGCTTTCCTTTCAAAACAAATTAAAACTGTTTATTTTCACTTTCTCCTCCACTACTAGTCCAGACACAAGCATATCTTCTAGATTATTTAATAGTTTTCTAACTGATTTGCCTGTTTCTTTGCTCCCTACAAATATTTCTGTGCATGACATTCAATGGCACCCTGACAATATAGGTCAGAGTCTGTAACTAAAAAGCCTCCAATTTCTTACTATTACAATAAGAACCAAAAGTAAATTTAAAATGGCTTTAAACCCCCTATTTGATCTCAGGACTTTCCAATAGTCCCCTGTCTGATCTCAACTTCTACCACTCCTCTCTTGCTCCCTTTGATTCAGCTGGCCTTTTCCAAATATACCAAGCATATCCACTATGGAGGGTGTTTGTATTCATTGTTCTTTTTGCCTGGAAATTTTTTACCTCTAATTTCAAGAAGTTAATACCTTCAATTCTTTCAGGGCCTCAGCATTCTTTATTCACTTATCCTACTTGATTTTTTGGTGTCGCACCTAATTGCCATCTGATAGTAATATATATAGGTGTGTATTTTTTTATTAACGGTTATCCCTCCTAGAAAGCAAACCTCATAAAAAACAATGTTTATGCACTGATACATCTCCAGAACCTGAAGCATTCCTCATAATTGAAAAGTGTTAATAAATATATATTGGATATATGAGTGACTTATAGTGAAGAAATAAAAAGTGAAAGAAAGAACAAAGCAAATATGTAATGAATTCTATCCTATTCATTCTAAAGCAATTTTGTAGGTGAGATAGTGAAGAGCTAAGTTTTCTTGGCTTGTTTTAGAAATGAAAGAATTAAGCAAATTTATATGCTTAGGGGAAAAATGAAGTAAAAAAGAAGTTTATCGTATAAATGGGATATTTAATAAAAGTTGGAGGTGAATAGTTGGAGCTAAGTTTGTTAAAAAATGTTGTACATGGACTGGAGAAAGAGAAATAATTTCAAAACAAAAATTGGTACCTGTGCATGAGATTAGTTTGTAGGATAATGCACAAAAGCTGAGGGAGATATTTCTGCATGGCCTCTAGTTTCCTATGCATTTTTGACAAACCATCCAAGGCAATTCAGTGTGATGGAATTGAGGAAAACAATAAAAATTTTGAAAATCCATTATTAGTAATGAAAAAGAGTTTGGTGCAGGCACATATAAGTTTAAGTGGCAGCACTAAATATTCATTTTTTTTTCTTTTGAGTTGGAGTCTCACTCTGTCACCCAGACTGGAGTGCAGTGGCCGCTCCCGGCCACCGCAGCCTCTACCTGCTGGGCTCCGGCGATCCTTCCGCCTCAGCCTTCCGAGTAGCCGGAATTACAGGCGCGCGCTACCACGCCCGGCTGATTTTTTGATTTACTGTAGAGATGAGGTCTCGCTGCCCAGGCGGATCTCGAACCCGTGGGCTCAGGCAATCCACTCACCTCAACCTCCCAAAGGGGTGGGATTACAGGCTGAGCCACCGAGCCCGGCTTAAATATTCATTTAATATTGGAAACTATGTCCCTGCTCTGTGGTCCAGAAGTGCTCAGCAACTAAAGTGTAGGATAAAATAATTTGATGACTGTATTAATTCAGAATTACGGACTTAAAGCTTATGAAGTTGGGGAAAGATAGCCAATAGGTATGACAAGAGAATAATTAATATGCTATATTTAAGAACTAGACCAGATATGAAACTTGGGGATTTTAGAGTGAAGGGTGGATTTGAATGGCACAGTAAATTCAATAAAAGTATCAAGAGACTAGAAGTCACTTTGGGTCTTGAAGATCAGGTGTAGTGGGCAAAAGGAAATTTCCTGAACATTAGATGAGTTTGTGAACATATAGTAAATGGATGTGTCTAGAAGAACTTGTTTGTTGCTTGAGGTCAAATAGAATATAATATCTTCTTAGTATGATGCATCTGTCCCTTGATTCTTACTTCCTTATTGCTT
The DNA here is from genome assembly GCA_027257055.1 of Cephalopachus bancanus. Lineage (NCBI taxonomy): Eukaryota > Metazoa > Chordata > Mammalia > Primates > Tarsiidae > Cephalopachus > Cephalopachus bancanus. The sequence goes on from JAPVLO010000411.1 coordinate 3,023,974, forward strand.
CTATCAAATTTTAGTGCTTCACATTTAGCTTTGCTGCTGACTCATGCCAGTTATAAAAAGGGGGCAGGGAAAAAGGGTACTGAAGACTTAGATTAATTTTGATGAGTTAACTGCTGTTTTGTCTTATAACTTTGTGGAGATATAATTTGCATACCATAAAATTAAATGGCTTTTACTGCATTCACAGAGTTTTGTCAACATCACCACCATCTAATTCCAGAATGCTTCATAACCTCAAAAGGAAAACCACAAGACAGTTAACAGCCACTCTTCAAAATCTCTTCATCTACCCAAGTTTTGGGCACTTATTTGTTTTTTGTCTCTATTTGCCTACTGGTGATATTTCACATAACAGAAACACAATATGTTTCTATATACAATATGACATTTTGTGCTACTCTTTCACTTAGCATAGTGTTTTCAAGAATCATCTATGTTGCAGCATGTATCGGCACTTCTTTCCTTTATACTGATGAATTGCGTTATGGTCTGAATATTTGTGCCACCTCCATATACATATGCCAAATTTTTAAACACCAGGGTGATGGTGTTGCAAGATGGGGGGTCTTTGGAAGTTGATTACATTATAAGGACCGAGCACTCATGATTGTAATTAGTATCCTTATAAAAGAGGTCTGAGGAGGCTTGTTTGTCATTTCTACCATGTGAGGACACAGCTAGAGGAAGCAAGCCCTCACCAGACACCTCCAGAACCTTGACATTAGACTTACTAGACTCCAGAACTATGAGAAATATATTTCTGATGTTTATAAATTACCCAGTCTAAGATACTTTGTATAGCAGCCTGAATGAACTAAGACATATTGCATGAATATACTACTTTTATTTATCCATTCATTATCTGATGTACATTGGACTGTTTTCATTTTTTAGCTATTGTAAATAATGTAGCCATGAACATTCTTACACAGGTTTTATTGTGGACATGTTTTAATTTATTTTGGCTATATACCTAGAAATGGAATTGCTGAATTATGCAGTAACTCTGTGTTTTACTATTTAAGGAACCGCCAGATTTTCCAAAGTGACTGCACCATCTTACATTCCTGTTGGCAATGTATGCAGGTTTAAAGTTCTCTACATGCTAGTCAACATTTGTTAATCATATTTTTTTTTTATAACCATCCAAGTGGATTTGAAGTGGTATTGGTTTGATTTGTATTTTTCTCACAGCTAATAACATTCAGCAAGCATCTTTTCATGTACATACTGGTCATTTGAACATCTTCTTTGAGCAAATGTCTATACAGATTCTTTGTCTGTAGTGAAGTTGTGAAAGTTCTCTATATATCTTAGCTACAAGTCCCTTTTTAGACATATAATTTGCAAAATGTTCACATTCAGTGGGTTGCCTTTTTACTTTCTTGAGGCTGGTTTTTGAAGTTCAATATTTTAAATTTTGATAATGTCTAGTTTATTCATTGTTTTGCTTATGCAACTGATGTCATAGCTAAGAAACTAATGTGTAATCCAAAGTCACAATTGTTTATGCCTATTTTCCCCCCAAAAGTTTTAGTTTTGGTGGTTGTTGCTGGTTTGGGTTTTTGTTGTTTTTTTTTTGAGTAGAAGTCTCACTCTGTCACCCAGGCTGGAGTACAGTGGCAGGCTCACAGCAACCACAGCCTCGACCTAGTGGGCTCAAGGAATTCTTCTGCTTCAGTCTTCCAAGTAGCTGGAACCACAGAGGTGTGCGCCACCATGCCTAGCTAATTTTTTGACTTATTGTAGAGATGAGGTCTTACCATGTTGCCCAGGCTGGTCTTGAAACCATGAGCTCATGCAATCCTCTCACCTCTGCCTCTCAAAGTGCTGGGATTACAGGCATGAGCCATGGCACCCAGCTTAAAGTTCTACTTTAAACAATGTAGTGAGTGCTAAAAACAAGAAATATCCATTAGGCAGGGACTGTTTGAAAACAGTGTACTAAGAATAATTTTGATTTTGTTTTGAGTTTGTTCTATTTTACTTTTTTGTTTGTTATGATTGTTTGGAGGTGGAAGAAAGTCTGCGTTGCTCAATGGACGATGCTACTGTTTATACAAAAATCCTTAACATGTTAAATTCAAGGAATATGGAGCCAAGAAACAAGGCAAAAAAGAGATTTCATTGAAATGGTCAGAGGCAAAATAGTGTATAGAGGAAGGAGAGAAGCTATAAAATACCAATTAAAAAAAACTGTAAATATTTAGACTAAAGCCGGGCTGGGTGGCTCAGCCTCTAATCCCGCGCCTTTGGGATGCCGAGGTGAGTGGATTGCCTGAGCCTGCGGGCTCAAGACCCGCCTGGGCAGGCGAGACCTCATCTCTATAATAAATCAAAAAATCAGCTGGGCGTGGTAGCGCGCGCCTGTAATTCCGGCTACTCAGAAGGCTGAGGCGGAAGGATCGCCGGAGCCCAGCAGGTCGAGGCTGCGGTGGCCGGGAGCGGCCACTGCACTCCAGTCTGGGCGACAGAGTGAGACTCCAACTCAAAAAAAAAAAAAAAAAAAAAAAAAATATATATAATATATATATATATATATATATATATATTTAGACTAAAATATTACACCCATTTACAACTATAACACATAACTACAAAGATAATGCAAATTGTTTTAGAATTGTCAATTATTTTGTCAAACCATGAAGGCTAAAATAATGCAATGTTTGAGGCGCAAAAATTATATATAGAAAGTGGTCCTGACAGGGAAAGCAGACAAAATCCTAGGTGATTGAGGAGTGTTAACATCCAGAGCAGAACTTATCATTAACTCAGATAAATTAAGCAAAGGAATTCAAGAGCAGGCAATACAAACAAGAGATAGCAAAAAACAGAAGATTAACAGAATGGAAAAGAAAAGCTGCATAATACAATAAAAAGGGGACTGCCAGCCGTGGGAAATTGCCAGAGGATGGGGGAGGCGCACTTCATCAATAAGGGTACCTGATCTCAAACCAGGTAACATGGGGACCAAAGTGAGGCTGAAACTTTACCTGTACAATAACCATTTGTATACCTAACCCTAAATTGTACCCCACATCTTTAAAATAAAAAATAAAAAATAAAAAAAAGAAAAGCTGGGTTTCATGAAGTCAAAAAAAAAAAGTAAAAGTGAAAAAAGACTACCTGTAAGAAATATGATAAAAGAGTTAGGTGAGTTACTATTCTGGAAAACTTTGGGCAGCAAAACTATACTTTACCTTTATTGTACTCAACAGACATTGAATGATTAACCTGAGTCTCAGTATGAATAACAGCCAATAGAAAATTCAATTTGCATTCCTCTATGAGAACTATATTCTCTCTTAGAGAGTTCTCATAGTCCTAGGTATATTTCTTACTTCCTGTTACTCTATTTCTATTTCTGATAAATTTGCTATCTGATCCTTCAAAGTTATTAGCTCCTCTTCATGAAACTTTTCAAAGGTTACCTGGCTGCTTCAGAGATGATACACTTACTTGTTCTAAAAGTGGAAACATGAATTACCTTTATTATAAATTTTTTTTTTTTTTTTTTTTTTTTTTTTTGAGTTGGAGTTTCACTCTGTCGCCCAGACTGGAGTGCAGTGGCCGCTCCCGGCCACCGCAGCCTCGACCTGCTGGGCTCCGGCGATCCTTCCGCCTCAGCCTTCCAAGTAGCCGGAATTACAGGCATGCGCTACCACACCCGGCTGATTTTTTGATTTATTGCAGAGATGAGGTCTCGCTGCCCGGGCGGGTCTCGAACCCGCGGGCTCAGGCAATCCACTCACCCCAGCCTCCCAAAGGCGCGGGATTACAGGCTGAGCCACCGAGCCCGGCTATTATAAATTTTTATAGAAAAATATTCTAGCAATTATGCAGTTCATAATGTAGGGACTAATCTAATAGAAAAAGGGTGAAGAGTAGTAAACACAACCTGGAGCAGGGAATTCTGTTCATAGCAAGAGTGATTAATCAAGTGAGTTTAAAATGACATTTAAAATGTTCCAAATTATCTGTGATTCATCTCGACAATCACACACACAAAAGGAATTGCTCCAGGACAGAGAATGACATTGGAGTGAAATATAGAGACACCATAGATTTTTGAAGTTAAATCCATTCACTCTTTATTTTTGTTATTTTCTCAGGTTTATGAAAAAAAAGAGAAAGTGTCTGTGTAGCATGTTACTTCAAATTTCATTTGGTCTGACAAAGGATTACTAAAATAATTGAACTTGTGATCTCAACCCTTATGTATTATTTGCTTTATGATTAGTTCATTGAATTAATACAATTATTACTTATAATTCAAACCACAGTAAGATATGTCAAATGAATATAGTCTTGAAGTAATTAACTAAAATAAGTATGTAAAGATGAAAATAATGGTTAATGATTTTTGAATTTCTGTCACTAAACCTCTCCAGTCAGAGAGTAGTGTTTTGTGTTCTTATAACAAGAAAGATAAATATATGGTCTTTGAAAAAAATAGAAATATGGCTAAGCTATAAAAAAAACACTCAAAACATCAGTTCCCAGGAGTAACCAACCATATCATTTGGTAGTATACTTTTTTCTGGTCTCTTATCCAATTATAAAATATTTTAACAAAATGGATTCTATCATAGGTGGTTTTGTTAGTTTCTTTCTTCTTAATAATAACTTATGAATAACTTTTGTGTTTATACAGAACTCCATTATAATTTTAAATGACTACAAACTATTCCATCATATGCATATCACACATATATTTACCCAATTCCTATTTGATAACAGCTGGTCTATTTCTTGGACTATTATGAATCAGGTCAAGATGAACACCTTTGTAGTTAGATCTTCACATTCATCTTTAGTTCTTTACTTTGGTAAATGGTGCACATTTTAAAACTTTTTATATAGTTTTCCAAAACACCATGTAATACGCCTATAGTAATGTTTAAGACAGTTTCAAATAGGTCATCTCTAAAATAAACAAATAGATTCTTCTTTCTAATATTGATAATGTGAAGAGAATATAGACCATCAAATAGTTTTGATTTTAGAGAAAAACAGATGTTTCAAGAGTCTCCCAAAAGAGTGAGTAAATAATGGGCAAAGACACTGATGGTCATTACTACATTCACTCATTGACATTACTAAGAAAAATCATCATAGGAACGGGAGTACCCTCTGTTTATAGAGATTTTTCCATAAAGATGCACAATCTGGAAATGTTGAACCTAATATCAGAGTAGGATCAAATGTGGAATAGAAGATCCAGTTACATGGAAAGGTGTAGGATCAAGACCATGGCTTACTTTGCCCTTAGATAGAGGCACAGAACTGGTAGTTCAGTTGAAAAATCATCATTTCTAAAGAGATTTTTCCATGTCCCAAAATATTGTGATGTTTTAGGTTTCTTTTTTTTTAATGGGAGAGATTACTGTACCCCTGAGGTTAAGAGTTGGCATAGAGCAATACTGTACATGAGCAGAGTTCACATTTCCCCCCTTCAATTACATTTCCCCTCTGTGAAGTACCCTTTTATTCTATCTTCCACAAGAAGTATTCAGGCTTAATGAATACACACACAGACAAGAGCAATCATCCTTGCTTGTTTTGTAGACTATCCTCATAGTTGGTTTCTTGCTTTAAAAAAAAAACCTTTAAATAACTATTAAAAATAGCCGGGCTCTGTGGCTCAGCCTGTAATCCCGCACCTTTGGGAGGCTGAGGTGAGTGGATTGCCTGAGCCGAGGGTTCGAGACCCGCCTGGGCAGCAAGACCTCATCTCTACAATAAATCAAAAAATCAGCCGGGTGTGGTAGCACATGCCTGTAATTCTGGCTACTTGGAAGCCTGAGGTGGAAGGATTGCCGGAGCCCAGCAGGTGGGGGCTGCGGTGGCCGGGAGTGGCCACTGCACTCTAGTCTGGGTGACAGAGTGAGACTCCAACTCAAAAAAAAAAAAAAAAACTGTTAAATTATTTTTCAATGTCTTAAAGATCTAAATGTTTATCTTCATATGAAATTAATAAGTCTAATATGATGTCAACCTAAAATAAGGTTTGTGTTTGATGCATTTTTGGTTATTCTGCAACATGTTAAAAAGGCAGGATATAATGTTTTAAATATCTCCTTTTTGAACAAATTTATTCATTTTAAAGAATATTGAAACATGTCAGTAAACAAAATATAAAATATTCATCAATAAATAATTCTGTAATGTGATTTCTGTAAATATAGTACTGTATCCCAAAATGTTCACTAAAAACAATCAAAACTGGCATATATAAAAGTTGGAGAACAATAGATTAAAAAAAAGTTATGTTTATATTTCTAGATAATGTCATTTTTCAATTAAAATGTATAATAACAGCAGACAGTATTAAAGTTTCTTCCTCATTTGTTTGAGTCCTTGTAGCTTCAGGCTGCATGTATTTATTTGCATAATTCCCATTCTTTATGTACTTACATCTTACTTTATAAGTTATTTTTAGCATTATATTAAGAGAGATAGCTTTTAAGAGTTGTGTATAAGCTTTGGAGTTAGATTATACTTTGACCTTAGAAAAGATATTTAAGTTCTATAAATGTTACTTTTTTTCATTAAAGAAATTCTGGCTTTGTGGTTTCATGATGGACTTCTTGTGAAGAATAAAGTCTGACTAAATCACATAGTTCAAGTATAAAGCAAGCACAGTGCCTGTTTCATTAGTCTATTTTGCTTTTCTTTCTACATACCCTCTGTAGGTACACAGAATACTTAAAAAAAGAAACATGCCAAGTAATCTGCCTCCCTTGACACAAAGTTCTCGCATCCAGGCATCTCTGAGTGCTGTAGTTAAATTACTTGCATTGTGGAATTGTTTGACCCTATTTAAAAACTGATGCAAGTTTGTAATTGACAAAAATATTGTCTTCACCTTTTTGAATAAGTTTAATGGGGCTTGAGATTAAAACTGTTGAACAGTATAAATTTATATATAATAAAAAGCATCTTCCAAGAAAATGACACATTTTTAATAAAGAATATTATTTTACATGATTTCTCAAAATAAAATTACTCTTTTCAATCACTTTTTAAACATATTGATTTTTAAGAACCATTTTTTATGTAGATATGTGTTTGTTTATATGTGTGTATTTGTTTATGTGTGTGTATGTTTGGTATGTGTGCGTATGTATACTATTTCCCTTATTATTGGTCATGAGTATGTATTTTATATTTATTTTATATATTATTACCATAAATAACAAGATCTGTCATCTTTGATTAGAAACATCTACATAAGTGTAGTACTTTGATTACTGTTTTATTTTCAATACATGAAAAATAAAATAATTATTAGACTTCACTTCATACAAAAATTGTGCCCTCTGTATTTTAATTGTACTAACTTATAAATTATTAAAAGTATAGGGCTTTATATTTACAGAGTTTCAAGCCTTGACTTCCTTTCTGTCTTATAAAATCTAAAGTATGTCACTGACTTGAAGTGAAGCTCTGTTTTCACCTAAATAAAACCAGCAATTTTATCTTTTGCTTTGAATTTTGTCATCAAGTCAAATTAAAAAATGCTGCAATATTGCTCCAAATTAATTAAAGCTAGACAGTATAATACACAAGAAGGGTATACAATCTAATCATATAACCAGAATTCCTTTTTTACAATTATTGGTTCAGTGAAATACCTATCTGGAACACAGAGTTGCATTAAATAACAATATAAATAATTTAAAAATCGTGACAAATTGAGTGTCAATAATACAAAGTAAAGTAGACTTTATTCACTTTAAACTTAAAATAATTCTGAAATATGAGTCAACATTAGGATAATAATTAACATTTTAAAAAGCAAAATAAAGATAAATGTATGAAGTAGATTGCTCATTATCTTTTCCTAAAAAATATCACTTGCTTTTTAAGCATTCACTGGAAAATATACAGTAAGGAAACTGCCTTATTGATAATATGGTACTTGTGCAAACAATAAAAATTAAAATTTTAAATTATAACAAATAAACCTAAATAGATAATGTAATATATTGCCTGTCATTTTATTTTAATACATAGATTTTTTTGACAGTTACTGGGCTTTTGAAAGTTTCTAATTAGTAAATAATGGATTCATAACATTCTCATCACTTATCAAAACAGCAAGTATGGATTTATATTCAGATTTATATTTATAATTGTATGTATGCAGCTTAAATTTCAGGGAGAAAATATTGTTCACAAAATACTTCAGTAATAAATATGTGAAGGTCTATTATATGATGATATAATGTAATCATTGTAAGTATTTTGACATGGTATGCAAATTATTTTGAGTTTTGAGAAATGCATTCTCAGAGATAATCATGAACTATAATTAAAAATAGGCCATGAGCCGGGCTCGGTGGCTCAGCCTGTAATCCTGCGCCTTTGGGAGGCTGAGGTGAGTGGATTGCCTGAGCCCGCGGGTTTGAGACCCGCCTGGGCAGCGAGACCTCATCTCTACAATAAATCAAAAAAATCAACCGGTGTGGTAGCGCGCACCTGTAATTCCGGCTACTTCGGAAGCTGAGGAGGAAGGATTGCCAGAGCCCAGCAGGTCGAGGCTGCGGTGGCCGGAAGCGGCCACTGCACTCCAGTCTGGGTGACAGAGTGAGACTCCAACTCAAAAAAAAAAAAAAAAAAAAAAAAAAATAGGCCATGGGACAGCATCTTACTAATAGTTACCAGAGACAGTTGTGTATATATTAGCTCTTGTATCATAGATCCTATGATCCACACACATCCACATATCTCTTACATCCTCTACATGTTAATCTCATTTAACATCAAATAATGTTTTCAATCATAGACCTTGGGAAAAAATGTGCAATTATTAAAGACAAAAAGGACATTATATTTACAGAGATTTTCAGCAATAAAACATGAATTTTTAAAATTCTTAAATCCCAAGCAAAAAACTCTAATTAACCAGAACTTTAAGATGTAAAAGTAACTAAGATTTTTATTTCATAAATTTTATTTCCGCTTGTATTTCCCAAGTAGCTATAGAAGGAACATTCACTAACCAATATTATATTACTATGCTGATTTTCCAGATAAGGTCAGCATTTAACAATTTTTACAGTATAGCACTAAACAGATACAAATAGTTGAAATAAGCTAAGGGAATTAGAAAACTTTTTAGATTATCCAATTTTTATTTCAAATGCATAAATCATAAACATTAGACAATATCAGAAGAAATAAAACTGCTATGCAAATCACTAACTTGATAAATAAACACAGAAAGTAATGGCGTTGTAAATGGACATTTTACTTCCATCCCTTTTTACTTCCTCCCCAAAATAATCATTGTATAATTGATTGATACCAAATACAGTGATGAATATGAGGAGAGGAGAAGATAAATGACCTTAAAACAATTGGGCATAGAAATATGCAACTTTGGTTCTCTGGTGACCTTCTGAAACATCAACACATTGAGAAAAATACTTTTACCAGTTTCCTTTTTTTTCTCAAAAATGGGAAAAAAGCCCAAAGATAAGATTGTAATGAAAAGCTATCTTTTCTTAGTAGACATTCAATCAATAACTGATGAACTAAGGAGGATTTACTTAAATAATTTATTAGTCCTTAAAACGTCATATCCTTTGAGAACAATGTAACATGAATTGGTTTTGTTTGGTTAGATGATAATTTACATTGCACCATGAGACTATGTTTTTTAGGGAAAACGTTTTTTTTCATTCTTTTTGATCTGATCATTTTCTTCCTATTTTTGACCTCTAGTTTTCAGACAAAAGTGACCTACAGAACTGAATTGAAAATATCAAATTATGTCACAGTAATAAATATTCACTCATGCTCACTGTGGTATAAGAAATTGATATATTTTCAGATAATAATTATATTAAGATCCTTGTGTTTGAATTAGAAAACACCATTTTTTTCCTTGCAAATAAATACCCTGTCAAATAATCTAAATTTTATATGAAAATATTAGTTGATAAAAAAGAAGTATTTTATTTTTATTTATTCAATTGTTTTATAAAATATAAACATCAGGTATGTATATTTTAGGGATACAAATATATCAGGAACATCACTAGAACCTTGAACTAAAAGCAAGAATGTCAAATTAATTTTATTTAAGTTAAAAGAAAACACTTATTTTGTATTGAAACCAGAGATGAAACCAAAGAAGAAGCCCAATGGATCAATTTCAGAAATGACTGATTTATAGATTTGCTAAAATCGTTGAAGTAGCAAAGTAGCATATCTTCAGAACCAAAGTAACATTTGATTGTAATCCAATTCCAGATATGTTATCTAGGTATACATTCTGACAATAAATAAACTCTGTGCCAAACAGACTCTAATGTGGCCCTCCATAATCTCTGCCTTCTGGTGTTCACATTTTTGTGTAATCCCCTCTTCTTAGGTATGAGTGAAAGCTGTGTCTTGCTTCTAAACAAAAGAATTTGGCAAAAGTCATGAGATGTCACTCCTCACATTACATAACATTATTTAAGATGCTCTGTCTTGCTAGTGGATTTGCTGGCTTGTTGAAGAAAATTACCATGTTGAAAAAAACCCACAAAACAAGGAAGTGTGGACAGCCTCCAGGTTCTATGGGAAACCTCTAGCATCTAAGGACAACTTCCTGTCAATTGTCAGCAAGAATCTGAGGCCCTCAGGCCTACAAAAATGAAGGAATTAATTCTGATGACAACCTGAGTGAGCTTGGAAGTGGATTCATTCAGGCCTCCAGGTGAGAACTCAGCCCAGGTGATCCTTGATTGCACACTTGTGGAACCCTAAGGAGAGGGCCTACTTAACAATGTCCAAACTCTTGACCCACAGAAATTGTGAGCAAATAGATATATGTTGTCTTTAGCCACCAAGTATGTATTTGTTATATAGAAAAATAAAATTAATATAAACACAATAAACTAATTATGTCAAAATTTTAATAATACTGGCTTTCGGCAAACTGATAAGCATCTTTATGTTCCTATTTTATGAAAGAAGTTTAATATTTTACTCACTTCCTAGAGTAACATCTATGCATTCTAGTATAACAATGATTTACACAAACTTCCATAAACACAGTTATAAATAAAGAAATGTCACACACATTCATTTCTAAACAAACTCTTATGCTACAATATTGATATATACCTTTTATTTAGCATCTTATTTAATACATGAGAAAAAAGATTTAATAACTTCTTTTCATAAAACTTAAGCTGCATTAGAAGAACAGTATATGCTGTACTTTTCAATATTACAGTAAATTTCTCTCTATTAACTCAGGCATTAACTGCTTATTTCTGAATATAGTCTGTAATTTTAGAAAGATTCCTAATTTTTATTAAAGACAAGAATAAATCCCTCTGTTATTACTACTTTAATTTTAAAAGGCAATGTTCAATAAAGATGTAGTTTAAGAAGCAAAGATATATAAACTGCTATGGGATCCTTATTTCTTTCATGCCATTTGCTTATTGTAAGTAGCATAAATGAAAATTCAGAAGTACTGCCAGCTTTTCTCAGTGTAGCATGTTGAATTGTCCTTCCAAACGTTATTTTTCTATTTGGGATGCATTTATTAGAAGCTGAACAGATTATTTTTCTGCTTGTAATTAAAGGTGTAAGGTTTTAAAAGAAAAGAGACAGCTGCCACTCATTGTTAAAAAAAAAAAACATGAGTGTTGATATAAGGCTTTCTCAAAACATTAAAGATCTATAATCATCATTATCAAAAATCCAATTTTCTGAGTTTCTAGCTAACTTTTTTTCTATTACATTATAGAGTTTCTTTCCTGGATACCAACTGATTTTAAACTTCTTCACTGTTCCCTCCTTTCTTTTCCCTAAAAGTCTTTTTTTAGTAACAAATCAATTCATTTATTTGAATAGGACATCAAGAGCATAAATCTGAATACCACCTTCTCCTCTTCCTTTCAATCTTCCTTTATTCTCAGTATAGCTAGAACTGACTTTAAGTACCACTGCACCCCACTACTCCACATTAATGGGGTTGTTCTAACTGTATAATTACACACAGAACAAACAAATATGAAAAATTATTCACTAGTGTCTTACGAACCCAGGAAGAAACTATGAGAGAGGAAAAAAACTTTTAAAGACTCAAATAGACATAAGTTTGTTGTCTCTCACAACCATGCTAGTTGTATTACTTTAAAAATTGACATCACTATTACCTTGCTTGCCACATTTGTTGTGAGATTTGAATAAGAAAAATCTGTGCTCATTATAAAGCACTATTAATTTATACAAAAGATATGCATATAGATCACTTATTATAGAAATGAATAACTGTGTTTTTATGTGATCAACATTGTATCAACGAAATGTTCCTGTTTTATTTCCTCTGCTTTCTTCAGCCCCGTCTCACGCTATCATTTTCTATTTTGCCCATCAAGGGGCATTCCCAAGAGCGTCCTCCCTTATCAGATCTATTTGAATTGTAGAATTTACATGCCTTTTTGGTTATCTCTCTGTTTCTATACTAGTGAACATAGTACAAAAAAGAGATGCCTCAGTTATTTTTCCGGGTTCCATATGTACCCCTTTCCTGTTTCTCATTGTGTAGTAGCAACTCAACTACTCATGGTAATCAGTGTCAATATCCTCATCAATATGGCAACTGCTTCCTTTGCTTGTTTATCCATCAGTAAGAGGAATGTAAACTGACCAGGAAATTATCTTCATTTTAGATTCAGAGGAACTTTTAGTGTGTCTTCTAGTAGAAGTGCTCTCAAACCCCTTAGGGAACAGCAATATCAACTCAGAATAGGGTGAGATTGTATGGACAAGAAAAACAAATTCCAAAGTGGGTTACTAGAAGCAATGTTATGAGTAGCCAATTCTACTACCATCTTTTAGTTCCCAGGCTATTCACTTTATTTCTGGGCAACAGATTCTTAGATTATAGTCATTGATTCAGTGTATCTATCACATTCTTGAGGACAATACACCAGATTTATAGGGTGTTATCCTGAAGCGGGCACCATACCTTAGCTAATCTTTTTAATAAGTCATTCCATATTTTATTTGACTTTATGTTTTTAATATTACAATATATTAAAGGACCAGAGGTTCCCATGATCATGTGCCTATGTTGCATCTCCTTAGTCCCTTAGTATGAGGCAGTGTTACACAGGATTGATGTTGCTAAGCTTTCAAATGGTGGTGCTTGAGGAGGCATAGCAGTTAGAAATAGGTGTTAAATGCTTGTAAGGAAGAAATATTCCACCTTCTTGGGTAGAAGAGTTCTGATGTTTCCAACCATCTTTCAAGCAGCTGCCTGGTTTACTTGAAGAATAGTGTCAAAGGTTTGATTTTCATCTCTGTTGCTGGCAGGTTGGACACTTGGTAGCTGCAGTGGTTACTAGAGTTAATGAAAAGAAATCAAAGCTGTGTAGCCTATGCATAGCTTCTATTTCTTCTACCATGCCCAATTGTATTTATGAATCTACAATACAAATATTGGGATAGCCAAAGTCACTGGTTGGCTGAACTGTACTAGAAAAGTCATGATTTGATCTGGTTGCTAAGTATCTACTCTGCAGTGAATATTCTGGTGAGTATTAAAATAAGACACATAGATTTTCATACTTTGTGCCCATGTATACATATACATTCATAAGGTTCTTCTTCAGAACTTCCAATTTTACTTCTTTCAGGTCTATGTACATTCAGCCAAGACTTTCAACAATGTTTGGGAGTCCATATTTGTCTGCATCTCTAGCTATTTCACCCTCCAATCAAAGTAAACAATCAAGTGGACTGCTTGAGACTCTGCCCACTATAAGGTTTTTAATTCACTACTGATCTTCAAGGCCATCCCTGACAGAGTCTCTAATGAAGTGGTAGTCTTCTTTTGCATACTGTGAGTAGCTTCACCCCAAGTCTTTATCTTGTCTTTAAAAATAAGACAACACAATAGTTTATCTTTTATCAAAGATTTTGCAAACATGCATGAGTGAACTGTGCTTACCAAAGTGTAATAAATATTTAGACTTTTATAATTGTTATGTAAGAAAAATAGTTGTAAATGTGAAAGTATTTAATATTAATATAATAGACAATATAAAAGACAAAATCTGATAAAGTATGTGGTATTGAGAAATACAGTACATGAAAACGAAAACTCAAATGTGTTAACACCATTCAGCAGAATTAAGAAAAGTTAGATTTAGAAAGTAATATAAATAAATTTGATTGCATAACACAGAAAGAATGATCGTTGGGATCAGCTGAAGATATACTATCAAACTAAATAGTATATTTAAGTTTGATAAACTACACCATTCATTGAAGGACAGTGTGATCGCATTCCACTTAAAGAGACACTGGGTTGCAACAGAAGTGAGAGCATAGGGAGATAATAAAATAGTGGCACACCATCACCTTTTAGTTTTTATACTCTAAGGTGATTGAACAAGTTATAAATGTAGACTTCATAAATTGAACTCATTTTAAAGATTTTACTTATCTCAAAATAATTTGTCACACTGATTTTGCTTGTATCATCTTGCTCATGTTGTTCTATTAAAGGAAACATAAAACATTATCCCATCAGTGAAGAGGGAAATTCAACTGTTCGCTTCTCCTCATGATAAACTTGAAAGATTCTGCTTGATTATGTTGGTTATCCTTGCTGAGAAAAACAAAACAAAATGAAAAAAACAACCCAAGAGTAAAACTCTCAGGACTATTTAGAGTGCTATTATTCATATCCATGTTATATTAAAATACTTTGGCCAATTCTTAATATAAACTGCATACAATCAAAAAAAGATCTAAAATGGTGCATAAAAGTGAATTTAAAAATAATTTCTCATAGTATGTGAATTACTTATACTACACAGTTGTGTTGTTTTTAGAGTTCTGTTAAAATTGTAGTAATAGAAATTACAGAGTGAAGTTTGAACAACTTTATGAGTTCTTGGCATTTATCTAGATGATATTTTGCTAAAGTTGCAATCATTGTATAAATTTGTACTTTTTTGTACTAAATCAGATTTGAAGAATTGACACTAATTAAAAAAGAAAATACCTTACTTGCTGCTGTTGTCAAGAACAACAGGTTATTTCTTAGTCTCTATGAAATTCCCACAGAATACAGATATTTATATATATTTCTATTATAGGTACATATTCGTTTATAATTTGAGCAGTGGGAATTTCAGAAGACCTCTAAGTTGATTCTCCAAGTTTCAGGTTAATTTTACCACTAAATTGAATTTTTATAAATCTATAGTGAATTACTGGAAATATAGTCATCCTTACACAACTCTACTAAAATGCAAGCTACTTTGAAATTATTCAGTAGACTTTTAAAACCATCTATGTGCCACATCAATTGCTCTTATTTGGTGAATATTGTGCTGCCAATAAGTCTCAATCCTTGGGAAAAGAAAAACCAAACCAAACAACAACAAAAAAACATTTAACCTAATGATAAACACCTCATTCTGTACTCTGCCTGGTAAAAGCATTCTCTGCCACAGTAGAGTGCGTAAATCTCCTTTATTGAACCAGGGCCTCATTCTCATAAATGCTTTACCCTGAGCCTCCTCAATAAAAAAATCCCCTGCCCTCCAAGTAAATGTTAACAAGAAAGCAATCTGTTAAAAAATAATTCAAACTCAAAATGTATTTATTGCTGTTCCAAGAATATTTGCATTTTAATTAATCTGTAACCAAAATAATATTTTTTAAATGGGAAATATAAACATTTTGAAAAGGCTTATGGAGATTCCAGGAGAAAGGCAGAGATAGAGTATCAAAGTTACTTTACCAACCCTCAAATCATTCCAAGTAGCTACCTTCTCTTCCCACATAAAAGAACTGGTATTAATGCTTTATAATCAATACAACCATTCTTCAAGAAAAGCATAACCTTCAAGTTCAAAGAAAAAATAAATATGTATGTGTTATCTAAAGGAAAATAAAATTAAAATGCTCAGATAACAGGAAGGCAAAGTGCAAAGACAAACTAGCTGTGAAACCAATGAAGTTTAGGAATCAGGGCCTCTCATATGCATGGGCTAGTCTAAGAACCTACAAAAGGGCTGGGGCAACGTGTTCATATAGTCAAGTTTTTGTAAAATTTGCAACAAAACAAACGAGCAAACCTTATAAGCTCAATTGGTTAACACCTCTGTATTTTTCTACTTCCTTCTTGCCTCTGCCACACTTGCCTTCTGTCACATTTATCCACTTGTTGAGTGGCAATGAAATGGTCAGGGGCAGTTTGGGAATCTTTCTAAGGGAAGTTGACTTGGTATATTTTAGGCTAAATAGGATTTATCTCTGTGCTTTGCAGTAATTTTCATGCATATTAAGCTATTATCAACTTTTCCAGTATAGGAATGGCTTCCAGGAATATATCTGATGTACTCTGAGCCAACTCACCTGGCATAGTGGCAAGATGGAACAAAGCAAGGTGTTCTATAATGATATGAACATGTCCTATAGCACTGAAAGTGTATGGATAATTAAAAAAAAAAAAACTTGTGAAATCCAAAAATTTGTGTGAAGTCTTATGTTTGATGCATCTCAATGTCTTGAATTATGTCTTTTTATATGTAGAACATCTTGTCCTGGTGAAGTCTGATGACTTCAGACAAGATGAAGGGAAAGATATACTAAAAGCTAAACTGAATAGAAGTCATGATGTTCTTAGATTCGATTTTCTAAATAATCCAATTAATATGGAAGAGGAAATCAAATAAACATAGTGGAGAAAGGATATATTTTCTGTTCCTTTTGCATGAAATGCTGATATATTTTACACTAATCAAAAGTCAGAACTCCACAATTAAGATTAAAAGACAAACTGTGTATCTTCAATTTAAAGAAATTTAGTCATTGTACAAGAAAATTTAAAATAATTTAAAATTAATAAATAATTGATTAACAGTTATTAAAATAATTTAAAATACCCTCATAAAATTAAGATAAAATATTAATTTTATAAATAGCTTATAAATGGAATTCCACATAGGTTTCACCCCAATTGACAACAATATTAAATGTTTACTTGTGCCAACAAAAGCAAGTGTTGAAGGTAAAAAAAAATTTTCAAGAAACCTCAATAATGTAAAACTAATTTTGATCAATCATGCTAGAAGGAAACTGGTTTGTTTTTCACATCTTTTTTATTTTTGAGTTGGAGTCTCACTCTGTCGCCCAGACTGGAGTGCAGTGGCCACTCCCGGCCACCGCAGCGTCGACCTGCTGGGCTCCAGCGATCCTTCCGCCTCAGCCTTTCAAGTAGCTGGAACTACAGGCGTGCGCTACCACACCCGGCTAATTTTTTTATTTATTGTAGAGATGAGGTCTCACAAAGTTGCCCAGGCGGGTCTCGAACACGCAGCCTCAGGCAATCCACTCACCTCAGCCTCCCAAGGCGCGGGATTACAGGCTGAGCCACAGGGCCAAACTTGTCTTTCAAATCTTTCTATAAAAATATTATTAAAATATGACTTTTCTATGAAGAGCCAATCAAAGAATATGCTAGGTTTGTTTTTTGTTTTTTAAGATGCTTTGATGTTTGTGGTGAAGAAAATAAATATTTTACCACGAAAGTATATTTCTTTGACATATTTTGTAATGGCTACCACAGAGTCAACAGACTGAAGGAACCCTGAAAAGTTGTCTTTTGTGGGGGAAATTTGCATCTGTAGAGAAGCTTCATTGATACACACAGGCCTTCCCTTTCTATCCCTTTTCTAGAACTAGAAGAGATTGACTGAGAGTGTGACAACTTTATAAGTCTAAAAAGAAACATTTACCGTTCTATTCTCTCAGAGGACTGCTACCTGCAAGGTTTCATCTACGTAACAGAACCCCCTTTGCTGGCCAAGCCTTTTCCTTTCTTCCTCTCATAACCTGTCTTCCCACTAAACCTGATTTACCAACATAACCTGTTTTGAGCCATGCTCTGAGCCTGCATTTTTTTCTATAAACTCAAGATGATATATAAGCTTCTGAATTTTTTTTTGGGGGGGTGAGTATTCTGAAGGCTCCCATGTATACATGTTAGATATAATTTGTGTAATCAAGCTGCCTCCTGTGAGTGGTTTTTCAGTCAACTTTCAGAAAGCCTAAATAGTATTTGTAGCTTTTTAAAATTTGCAATTCCTTGTCGTTTATTTTTTCATACTATGTAAATATTTACTTTCATCTTTTTTTTTTTTTTTTTTTAGCAATTTTGTGTTTTTTCTCTTGAAGCAAACTCTCAATTTGTATAAATTTCGGGCCCTTCAAAATCTTTATTCTCCTTGGCAGAACTGCATCCTGGAATGAGAACAAATGAGCACAGGCCTGGTTTGACTCTGCTATTGACTGACTTTTTGGCCTCAAGTAAGTTATTTAACTTAACTGATCCTCATTTACAATGCCCTTAAAATAAGACTGCTTTTTTAAGGATGCCTGTATTCATGCTGACAATGTTGAATTTTTACTGAGCTTCATGCTCTCAGAAAACAGCCAAAATTGAAGGAATTTTGCCACCATTTTTTTGATTTGCAAAATGACTTACTGCAAAGAACTACCCTTTCATGTGACTAAAATAAGTCTCACAAATGTCCCCTTCCTTGCTTCACTGATGACAAAACCAGACACAAACCCTCTAAATTATCATTCTTTGCCTCACAAATGATTAGTTGAACTATTTTATCTCCACAGATTATTGGGAACATAATGCCTGTTAACTTTACTTTGGTTAAGCTTATTTTCTTCCCTTAGCCCCCTGAGCATTGGTTCATCCTTAGCTCTGTTAGAGAGAGCCCTTTCTGAAATAGCCTGGCTTCACAGTAAAATATTCATTGATCTACTATTCTATCATGACACTCTTCCATTCATTTTTGCTCACACAGGGTTCTTTCTAGCATTCTTTACTCTTCTTTGAGATAGGGATTTGGCAGGATTAAATTTACTAAGACAGAAGTTACGAGACTGGAATATGGTTACAAGATGCTGTGAGAAGACTGGCCAAAGCCAGTTGAGACCAACTAAGAACAAGATGGTGTTGAAAGCAACCTCTGCTTGTCCTTTTTGCTCATTATATGCTAATTATAATTCATGAGCATGCTAGGAGACATTTCCAGCAGCATCATGACAGTTACAATTACCACAGCTACTCCCAGAAGTTACCCTATATGGCTTAAAAGAGGGTAGGCTCCTTCAGTTTTGGGGAGTTGTCCTTTTCCTGGAAAACCTATGGGTAATACACCCCTTGCTTAGCATATAAATTTAGAAATAGCTATAAAATAAAGCCTCAGTAATGTTGTTCTTCCTATGGACCAGTCTGGGCTACTCTGCCTGTGGAGTAACCTGCTCTCTGTCATTTCAATAAACTTGTTTTCATTTTCTACTTGAAACCACAATAATGTATGTGAACTGCTATACCTATAGACTAGTCATCTTTCTGTTTAATAAACTTCAATGTCTCCTCTTCATGACTTGTGCTTGAATTCTTTTCTGCACAAAGCCAAGGACCCACTTGGTCTCTTGAGCTGTAGTCCAATTTAATTAAAGCCAATCATCCAACAAATGTCCATCTAAATATTGTTCATTATTCCAAGAAGAGTTTTCCTAAATTGCAAATGCTATGAAAGCCTATGTTACACTATTCCTGTATAACCAATATAACATTGGAAAACATAGATTTATTTTATGACAAAATTCATATGTTGAAATAGTTTAAAGAAATAACTGCAGGAGTATTGTACTATTCTGAGCCAAATACTTTTGTGAAATTCCCCAGAGGTCCTATAAATGACACTTCTGACATCAAATATTTTTAAAAGCCCTAAGGTCCCCTGGAAAACCAGATCACAAAACATGCAGGGGGATATTAAAACCCAGAAACTTTTAAAATAGTAGTGTTAAAAACATTTTTTAAACTAGGTATTTTTTCTAAGATTGCTTCTCTGCATACCAGCTTCACACTACCTACAGCAACCATGATCAAAAAGACATAAAATAGGTATGTCAGCAATCAATGATGGATCATAATGCAAAGTTTTAAAAGGAAACATCTGACTTCATTTCTCTATAAAAATGTATATACTGTTTTAATCTTTGTTAGAACATACACAAAGACACTTTTTTTTTTTGAACAGGCATTCTATTGTAAAATTTTTGTCTTTACTAGACCTAGAGCTACTTACTGGCAAGAACTAAGTCTAATTTCTCTGTGTGGCTCAGCACTGAGTAGAGACTAATAAATGTTTGAGATACAAGGGCAAAAGATATTTTGCTCTATGCACTTATTCTCTTCTTCTTTCTCAGTCTTTTTCTCTTCTTACTGCTGCTTTCTCTTTTCTTTTTGAAATATTTCCTAGACAGGCCTGGCGTGGTAGCTCAGCCTGTAATCCCAGCACTTTGGGAGGTCGAGGCGAGTGGATTGCCTGAGCCCGTGAGTTCGAGATCAGCCCAGGCAACTTGGTGAGACCTCATCTCTACAACAGATAAAAAAATTAGCCGGGTGTGGTAGTGTGTGCCTGTAGTTCCGGCTTCTTGAAAGGCTGAGGCAGAAGGATTGCCGGAGCCCAGCAGGTTGATGTTGGGGTGGCCATGAGTATGCCACTGCACTCCAGCCTGGGCAACAGAGTGAGACTCCAACTCAAAAATAAAATAAAAATAAAAAATAAAAAAAAAGAAATATTTACTAGACAAAAAGAGTCCTCATATAATATGTAACCATTTTTAAAGATACATATGAAATAGATAATCATACATTCATCACCAAGTTTAAAATATCAGATGAACTATTACAAATAAAACCCTTGATGTCCCTCTCCAGACCAAGTATTCTTCTGCATGCTCAGCCACAACCACTAATCTAAATTTTTATTAATTATCCCTTTGCTTTTTAAAATAATTCTTCCACATATAAATGTATTCTTAAATCATATATTATTTTTTGCTTACTTTTGACTGTTACATAAATAGAATTATACTGCATGTATTCTTTTATAATTTGTTCATTTATTCAACACAAGATACTGAGATGAATAGTACAGTGCATTTTTCTTCATGTGTATTGACTTGCTACACAAAATGTGTTTTCATTACATTTAACCATTTAAGTTGCAATACTTTGACTAAAAATTATACAAATATAAGTCATTATTTCATCTGGGATTGGATTTTACATATAGTTTTAAGTGTACAACTCTTTATTTTTCCACATAGATAACCAACTGTCTAGGACTGTTTGTCAAGTAATTTCATTAGTACTCATCTGCAATGCCAGTTCTGTCGTATGTAATGTTTCTGTATATGCTTGGTCTATTTCTGAGCCTTTTAATTTGATTTATTGGTCTATTTATTTATTTTGGCTAATCCCACACTGTCTAAAGGAAGCTACCTTTTCAATAAGTCTTTATTTTTGATAGAGCATGTCTTCAACTTTGTTTTTCTTGAAGATGTCAGTTATTCTTTCTTTGCATTCATGTAATTTTTAAAATAAATTTCCCAATTTGCCTTATAAAGATTGTCCTTACTAGGTGCGATTTTCCCATGATATAATACATCTGTTGGCCGGCATTGCCTCACAGCTCCTCTCTGTCAACACAGGCATTACTCCACAAAATCACAGATTATAGATGTAAGTGACTATCAACACTTGATAGAGATATGCTTTTTTTGGTAAACATCTAAAAGTTTGAGAAAACTCAACTTAGAAGAAAGTTGAAACCAAGCAATCACAAAATTGTAATGCATGGTATTGTTTTCTTTCCTTTTCTTCTTCTTTGCTTCATCATTATTTTCACCATATAATTAAACCAATAGAAATATTAGCTAACATTTATTGAGTGCCAAATACATGTTTAGTTACTTTGGGTATGTTTTTGTCTAATCTTCTCTATACTCCTATGAGATATACAATATTAACTACTTTCACAAATCAGGAATGAGGATCAGAGAGTTTTAGTATTGAGCCTACATACATGTAGCTGGGAAAGGGATGGAATACAGTAATAAAATGAGAGCCACATTATTTTAACTCCAAAAGATTTACTTAGTCTTTGTTAATTTTTAAAATTAATAACAAATAGCTTTTCAGTTGCTACTTTATATTCTAATTTCAATATTGTTATGCATAAATTTATTTTTTTAAATAAATGTATTATTTAAGAGAGAAAACCAAAATACTAGAAAGCATGTCTAGCATTGGAGACTTATCAGTGAATTACTATAGTTTCCTGTTTGGCACACTCAGTCTGTCAACCTATAAAGCTAAATTATTTATTCTTCAAAGTTGTGACCTATCATATAAGAATGTCATAAGGATTAACTAAAGATCAAAGAGGTGTTTGATAATATATCATGCTATGTAAACATTGAGTATTGAGAAGACAAATTCTAGAGGTTGACAAAATACTAAAGTATCAACACCAACTTTGTTGCAAGTTTTTTTTTTTATATTTTATGTTGTAAAACATGTACTGAAACACTTGTCATAAAAGTTTTGATGCTAAATTCAAAAAATGTCTAACAGATTTTACTTTTTTAAAATTAAATATTTACATTTGACTTTAAATCATAGTAGTTCCCATAGAACCAAAATCATATTCTTCCAAGAAGTAATCACAGCCTTTTAGAAGTAATTAAGAGTTTCTTAGGAAATATGCTTTGTATGTTCAATTGAGAGTCATATCTCTTATTATTTGTTTTACCATACTGAATTTGCTATCTAATTATATTTATTCTGTAAAGGTATCACCCAAATATGCCCATGTTTTATTGAATAGTGAACATTGGGACAGTATAGTAAATTATTATAAATAAGTGATAGAATATACGTTTTTTGAACATTTTTAGATGTCATAGCTATATCTACATATAATATACTATAAGCAGAAAAATCAATTATTGAAAAATGCAAAATTATACAGTGAGATCATGCAGAAATTTTAAGGAGGGCTGATAATTGCTTCCACTTTAGTACACATCAACAGAACCATTCTTTAGACATCAGCAAATAGCTCTTGGGTTTTGAGACTTGGCATTTCAAGAAATGGGAGTCACAGTTAAATTGAATATTTTAAAAGTCTGATAGGACATTTTGTTTTTTGTTTTTTTTTTACAAATGACAACTCAAACATTGGTAAAAATATGATATTAAGACACTGCAAATGAGCACTACCTCCCCAAAAAAAACTGAATTATTTTTTAGAGGGTGGGATCCTTGTAGTACAGGCTTCTCCTGCTACATAAGTGTTCTAGGATGCCTGGCATTAGTGTGCCAGCTAACATTGTTGTGAGAGGTTGAGTTTGGTTTCAGTGATTTTTTTTTTTTTTTTTTGAGATTCTTTCAACACATTTGCCCATTTTATGATCAGTGATTTATGAAGACACTTATCCACACTGTGCTGAGTGTTCAGCAGTTTTTGACCCCAAATGGGGTAACTCCCATGCCCCACCCTCCTTATTCACCTGATCTCACCCTGAGCGATTTTTTTGTGTGTGCCTCCAGATGAAAAAATCCTCAAAAGGAAACATTTTGCCAATGTGGAAGAGGTAAAACAAAAAATGGCAGAAGCAGTAAAAGGCACCAAAATGGACAAATTCTAAAACTGTTTTGAGCAGTGGAAAAAGTATATCCATAGTTGTATTGCAACAAATGGAGACTACTTTGAAGATGACTGAAGTTTAAACATGTAAGCATAAATACAATTTTTTATAAATAAATTCTGGAGTTTTTTGGGGATCCCTCTTACAGAAATCACAAAACACTGTAACTTTCTTATGTCCTTCTTTGACTGCTGATTGAAGGGCATGAGAAGCCCAAAGTGGACAGGTGGCAGTCTTAATTTCAAGTTCAATGGTGTCATTGGTATGTTTCCTGGTGGAAGCATTCTTCCCTCTGGAACTAACACCCCTAGGTCAACAGAGTGTAAAGTCACTGGGACAGGAAGGAAAAATTTTGCAGAAGGGTCACTAGGGATACTAGCAAATGGTACCACATCATTTACACTTTGATTCTTGAACCCATAATTCCTGGCTATGAGAGAAACAATGCCATATGTTGAATGCTACTTTAAAGCACAGCCTCTTCTGGAGAACCCTGCCCGAGCCTTGCAAGGTATTGTCATTTAGCTGTCATTTTAACTGTGCCTTCAAAAGGCATTCTACAGTTCTATCAAGCCAGCTGTTTCAAGATGGTAAGAAACATGGTAAGACCAATGAATTAATAAATTCCATGAGCAGGAGACCATTGCCACTCCTTTTTTGCTCTGAGTGTTTTGATCAGAAATGATGCTGTGTGGAATATCATGACAGTGGAAGAGACATTCTGTAATTGCACAGATGGTAGAAAGAAAAATTCATTTCCAGAGTGTTTTGTTTTATTATGTTTTGTCTTCATTAAAAAAAAAATGCAGACTTCCATAGTGAAAGCATTCGAATGTTATCAACTGGCCAATAGGTAGCTGCCTGAAAACCCCAGGTAAAAGTATCATATCGAGGACTCATTGTGAGTTTCCTTTTTTTTTTCCTGATAGATTGGGCACTCGGTGGTGGTTATAGCCAGGTTGGTTTGTTGAGTTAAAGTCCATGTTTCTTATCCAATCCCCATTTTTGCCACCATGGCCACGTCGTTTGTAAGCCGATTGGGCAATGGGAGGAATGGCTGGGAAAAGAGCCTGACTGGTAGCCACAAAGTGGGTCAGTCTATCCATTCTATTATTATAATTTTTTACTTGTGATTTACTCTTCAGTGAGCATTCACATAGGACACAAAGATCTTCATTTTTTTTTGTCCTTATTCAGAAAAATCCAATTGCAAACCTCTTTCTTAAATTTCTTCATCATTAATTTTACAGTCATGCTCATTTCATGGCCTTAGAAAACCAGTCAAATTATTGGTCACACCTCATTATCAGTATATAATTGAATCTTTGGCCATTTCTTCTTCCAAGCCAAGTGAACAACCATGTATATTACTCCAAGCTCTTCCCACTGAGAGGATGTCCCCTTGCCACTGTGCTTCAAAAATGTTCCAGGGTCTGATGGTATATCTGCAGTTGTCCACTTTTGAATGATGTCTGCACCTTATGCAGGAGTATCTGTTAACAAGTCTCTAGTATTCTCTTCTTCTGTCAACTGATCATAGCTATTCTCCTTGAAGCCATGAATATAGGTTAGAAGAGAGAAGTTAGTGTAGCAGGAGTGAGTACAGTGGGCATTGGACCCACTTTTTCAGATAACTTGCTTGTGTCTTCAAGATCTGCTAGGCCTGATTATGCATAAATCACTTCCACTTGGTGATGAAGTGTTGCTGTGCATACTCAACGTTATGACTTTGTGGGTCAAGTAACCCGCAGGTCATGATAGGAAACTCAGGCTGCATGGTAACTTGGTGGCTATGGTTAAGTGATTAATTGTACTAAAGCCCAGTAGCAAGCCAAGAGCTCTTTCTCAAAAGAAGAGTGGCTATCTGTAGAGGATGGCATGCTATTGCTCCAAAATCCTAAAGTCCTGTATTGCAATTCACCTATATAGGCCTGATAAAGTCTCCAAATAACATCCCTATCTGCCACTGATACTTGGAACATCAGTGAATTTTTTGGAACATGTGACTTAAGTGGCAGAGCAGCTTGTACTTAAACTTACATTTATTGCAGAGTCTTCTCTTGTTTTGAGCCCCACTCACAACCTGTAGCTTTTATAATCATTTGGTAAATGAAATGGAGCAACACACCCAAGTGAGGAATATGTTGCTTCCCAAGCCCAAAGAGACACACTAGGAATTGTGCCTATTTCTTGGTTGTTGAAAGGGTCAGATGCAACAACTTATCCTTCACTTTAAAAGAAATAGCTCAACAAGACATCACCCACACCACTTACACTCCAAAATTTGACTGAGATAGAAGGTCCACAAACATTTATTGAGATTTATTTCCTATTCTCTGACACCAAAATGTCTTACCAATAAGTTTAGAGTAGTTGATATTTCTTGCTCACTAGATCCAATAAGGACAATATAATCAATGTAATGAATGTGTGTTATCTTGTAGAAGGGAAAGGCAATGAACATTCCTGTAAATTATGACAGTGCTGGAAAGTTGATATAACCCTGATGCAGGACAGCGAAGGTGTATTGGTGGCCTTGCCAACTGAGACCAAACTGCCTCTGATTAGCCATATGGACAGGTTTGGAGAAAAAGCATTTTCCAGATCAATGGCTGTATATCAGGTACGCGGGAATGTGTTAATTTGCTCATACAATGAAAATACATCTGGTAGAGCAGCTGCGAATTGGAGTCACCAGGTAGTTAAGCTTAATATAACCTGTTATCATTATCTAAGATTCATATGCTTTCTGCATAGGCCAAAGAGTAGTGATGAATAAGAATGTAATGAGAGTCAAAATTCTTGCATCTTTCAGGTTCTTGATGGTGGCAGTAATTTCTGCAATCTATTCAGAAATGATGTATTGCTTTTGATTTACTATAGTATAATCCTTGGTAGAGGCAGTAATAATGTCTTCCATTTGATCTTTTCCACAGTAATAACCCTAACTTCACAGGTCAGGACACTAATATAGAAATTCTTCCAGCAGCTAAATATGTCTATTCAAATTATACATACTGGAACTGGGAAAATAACCACAAGATGGGATTGGGGATACACTAGACCCACTGTGAGATGGACTACAGCTAAAAATCCATTGATTAATTGACTTCCATAAGATCCTACTCTGATCGGTGTACCACATTGGCATTTTAGAACTCCTGGAATTAGTATCTGTTGACTGACTGGGTGACTGGCCCTGATCAGTGTCCAGTAATGCTCAAATGGCCTGATTATTTTCTCCAATGTACATGGGCCCTAGTAAGGGTTCATAGAACCCTTTGAGGAAGGCTGAAAGAAAGGTTAAGAGTATAGCCCCATTAAAAAGTAGGCAAAAGACATGAAAAGACACTTCTCAAAAGAAGAGATATGGGCAGCCAACAGGCACAAGAAAAAGTGCTCAGCCTAGCTATTCATCAGAGAAATGCAAATCAAAACCACATTGAGATGCTACCTAATCCCAGTAAGAATGGCCATCATTAATAAAACAAGCAACAATAGATACTGGCGAGGATGCAGAGAAAAAGGAATGCTTCTACATTGCTGGTGGGAATGCAAACTAGTGCAACCTCTATGGCAAACAGTGTGGCAATTTCTGTAATAACTAGAAATTGACTTTCCATATGACCTGGTAATCTCCCTACTGGGAATAAACCCAGAGGAGCTCAAATTATTCTACAAAAATGATACCTGTTCATGCATGTTTATTTCAGCACTATTTACAATAGCAAAAACATGGAACCAACTGTGCTGCCCATTGGAACTGGACTGGCTAAAAAAATGTGGTACATATGCACAATGGAATATTATGCAGCCATAAAAAAGGACAAACATATGGACTTTGCAGTAACTTGGAAAGATTTAAAGTCTATCATAGTGATCTATCACAGAAACAAAAAACAGGGTACCACGTGTTCTCACTCATAAGTGGACCATGAACATTTACCATAATACTTTAAGAAAGAGATTGGCAGTAGCGGGATACTACTGGTGTGTAGGTGGTGAGGGAGACACAACATCAATAAGGGTACCTGATCTCAAACCAGGCAGAGTGTGGACCAAAGCGAGGCCCAGACTTTACCTTTATGATGACCACTTGTATACATAAGCTTAAATTGTATTCCACATCTTTAAAATTAAAAATTAAAAAAATGAAGGATTAACAGCATAAACATTCAGCAGTATGTTGAGGTCTTTCCTTAAGGAGACGACCTACTTTTTTTTTTTTTTTTTTTTGAGTTGGAGTCTCACTCTGTCGCCCAGACTGGAGTGCAGTGGCTGCTCCCGGCCACCGCAGCCTCGACCTGCTGGGCTCCGGCGATCCTTCCGCCTCAGCCTTCCAAGTAGCTGGAATTACAGGCATGCGCCCAGCTGATTTTTTGATTTATTGTAGAGATGAGGTCTCGCTACCCAGGCGGGTCTCGAACCCGCGGGCTCAGGCAATTCACTCACCTCAGCTTCCCAAAGGCGCGGGATTACAGGCTGAGCCACCGAGCCCGGCTCGACGATCTACTTTTTATTTAAGTGGTTCTAAGTCTGTAAACTGTATCAGGTTTGGAAATTAATTGAAGTGCCTTGACTCTATTTTTCTAATTCAAGTTGGGCATTGGTTCACTTGATCTATAAATTTTCTGCTTACACAGATCAAGCGAGAATTTAGTAGGCTTTCTATCTTTTTCACTTTTAAGAACATCATTATCATTTAGTCAACACCATAGATCTGCATGAGTGAGATTATTTTATTGTTGCATTCACTCTTACCATTTTGTCTTTGACAATTAAAGGCTGCCATATTAACCCTTGCCACCCCAGGACCCAATCACTCTCATTACACTTAGGTTTACCTGTTTTGTGACTGTAGTGTGCCATGTGAGGTCTGTGCTACCGAGAAGAGTGATCACAGAGTGTGATGATTAATATTAGGTTAGAATCAGTATTGTCTTGTTTAGCAACTGCCTCAGGAGAAATTATCATTTAATGCAGGTATTATTAGGTTAATATTAGGTTAACTGAATTGAGGCCTGTCTAGATAACTGATAAAGCATTCTCTCTGGGCATGTCGGTGAAGTTGTTTTCAGAGGATACTGACAAGATAGTCAGTAGACTGGGAAAGAAAGACACCCCCTCTGGGTGGGTGCGAACAGATGTTGGGCGGGATGAAGCACAAAACCATGGATTCTTTGACTCGTTTCTAAAATGAATTTTAGAGTGGTCAGCAAAGTTTTCAAACAAAGTTTATTAGAAAAAGAAGGGAGAAAAGAAAGAGTGACATGCCAAAGCTGGCAAGGGTGAAATAAATCATACATTTGCGCTTTACAATAAACCTGATATACCTTCACAATGATTACTATGCTAAAAAAGATGGAGCCTAGTAACCACCACTCTGGAGACTGACATCTCTGGGATCCCGATGAGAGGAGAGAAGGGGAGAGATGGTCTTTTCCTGACCATATTCTCTTTTGTGGGAGACCTAGCAGACATTTCCAATTCACAAGTTCCCTAGCTAAAAAGTGGTCTTATTATCATTTATATAGCTTTGGTCAGTTAAGGGATGGTCTTTGGCTGCCTTTGACAGGGAACCTGAAAGTTTCTTAGTGATTATTATGCTAAACCATGAATTGAAAGGTTTGGGCTGTCCTAGTCTTGCATCTGATGGAGTTTTCTTTTGATTTGTCAAAGGGGTGGGGTAGGCTGTCAGCTTGGTCTGTGGTAAAGTGTCATTTTTAAAATGTCTGAACACTTCCTAAATCCTGCCTATGGAAAATTTATCTATCTATGCCCAACCTGTGCTAGCTACCCTGCCTCAGGAAGCATCTAATCAGTTGTGAGCATAGCTAGAACAAAGCAGGCAAAAGAAGGGTGATATTCAGCTTGATGAGCTTCCTCTCTCTCTACTTTCCAGGGCAAGACACACTTTCTTCTCCCGCTCTTCGACATCAGGTTCCAGGTTATTTGGCCTTTGAACTCTAGGACTTGTGCCAGTGCCTCCTGGGGACTCTCAAGCCTTTGACCCCAGACTGCCAGCTTTACTGGTTTTGAGGCTTTCAAATTTGAACATGCTATAGCCTTCCCTTGGAGTCAGGCTACTGGCTTTTCTCATTCTTCAGCTTGAAGAGGGCTTATTGTGGAGCTTTGCCTTTGTAATTGAGCCAATTATCCTTAATAAAGGATTGGTTTCATTTCTCTGGAGAATCCTTACACAGAGTTCTTCAGAAATGCCAAAACTCCCTTCAAAATTTTTTTTCTCACAGTATGAATGAAAGATATGTTTTCTAGAGATTTCCAGCAGAATGAATAGGTCTTATATGACAAAACCTCTGCAACATTCCAATTTCCTCAAGCCTTTGAATCCCTTCTTCTACATTAAACTAAGACATGTCTGATATTTCCAGTTTGCATGTGATAACCCACTTTTTGGTTACTGCTGCTGTCATTCAGCCAAACAGAGCCTTTTCGAACTTCTGAGCTGCAACTTAATGTAGAATTTCTGTTCAGTGAGCAGTGAGTTAATAAATTCAGCTGGATTCGATTTTATATTTTTTACCCTTATCTCACAGTCTTAGTATTCATTTCTTCATATAGTCTCTAGATTTCTGTATGTCTTTTCCAAAATTAATAATTAAATTAATATTTTAAAACTCAGGTAGTTATTTTCAAGTGTAATGGGCCTCTTTATGTGACACACATTGTCCCTTGCCTTTAAGGGCTTGCTAGGACTTTAGTCCAGTTATGTAGATCTAGAAGTGGAGGTAGGACCTAAGGAGAATCAGTATTGTCTTGTTTAGCAACTGCCTCAGGAGAAGTCAATACTGTTTAAAGCAGGATTAATTACTTCAGATAGAGTTGGAAAAGCAGATACCACTTAGGGTGAAGAGACTATTTTCGTTCACTTTAGAAATGCCACTAATGCTCTGGATGAAGAGGCTGCTCCGCTGGGGGTGAGGAGATCCCTTCCACTGAAAAGGAAGACTTATTAGAATTTAAAGGCTCAATTATCCCAGCTTCATCAGAATCTTTCCACATAGTCTCATCTTAAGTTACAGAATCCTACTTTTTCTCAATCAGTGCCTATACTTTGACAGTAGACACTCTGAGGCTAAATGTTGAACTTGTTTTGTAGTTCAGCCAGTCACAAAATGAGAACTTGTATTTGATTTCCAGCCATTTCAGCCCTGCAGCTACGAGAGAGAAGAGTCTCCTTCAGGGCAAACACACAAGCTATGATGTCATTCATGTTGGCACTTGAGTTGGAAATTTAAGTCTCTGAGTTCATCCTTTTTTTTCACCATTTTGTCTAGCACCATTAGGAGCAACCAACTAACATTCTTATATTTGTCAGTTTTCCTAAAATGTTTAAAGGTATCATATACAGAGTAGCCAACTTTCTTCTTTGTGTAAGTGGTTGTTTAAGAGTATCTAACACAGATATTTTGTGTATCTTTATAAACAGTTCAGATCATGAACTATCAGTGTTCTCTTTACTACTAGAAATAGTCATTATCATTTATTTATTTATTTATTTTGAGTTGGAGTCTCACTCCGTCTCCCAGACTGGAGTGCAGTGGCACACTCACAGCCACCCCAGCATCGACCTGCTGGCCTCTGGTGATTCTTCTGCCTCAGCCTTCCAAGTAACCAGAACTACAGACGTGCACTACCATGCCCAGCTAATTTTTGATTTATTGTAGAGACAAGGTCTCGCCAAGTTGCCCAGGCTGGTCTCTAACCCGTGGGCTCAGGCAATCCATTCGCCTCAGTCTCCCAAAGTGCTGAGATTACAGGCTCAGCCACGGAGCCTGGCCAATCATTATCATTTAAAAATATAATTAGAATGAAAGCAAATGCCAGAAACTCCAGAACAAATTCAGAAAACTCATTTTTAAAATTCTGTTTTTTAAGAATCACTTTAAGTACCAATTTTTATGTATATGTATACAATACATATATATATATATGTTTATGTATAGTATATATGTACACTAAGTCCCCTACTTACCAGTAAGTTCCATTCCAAGATGGCACCAAGTGAACAGGCAAGAAGAGCTGCTGACTGGAGGAGGGAGAGAAGGTAGAAGATGGTAGAGCTGAAGGATCATCAGTAATAGGAGACAGATGGCAAGCTGAAATTTCACTCACACCTAACGTTAATGGCACAGGTTCTGGTTCCTTGCTGGATTCAGTTCTATCTACTCTCTTGAAAAAAACTATTCAGTAATGTCTGAGTAGTAGCTCTTTTTTTCTCATCATAGATGGTATGGTAGCACTGGCTTGTATTCTGAACAGCTGCTACAACCTTTGTGTACCATTCTACATTCAGGTCCTGCTCCTCAAAAACTAACAATGATTCCAAATAATGCAAACACACACTCAGGTCTTCAACAGTTCTCAACTTGAAGATTTGTATGTAGGGAACTTATATACAAATGTATATTTATGCATACATATGTATGTATTTATATCTATGTATATAGATGTGTATATATACATATATATGTGCATATACATATTTTTTATCTCTTTCTTTCTCTTTTTCTCTAGAGATGTTTCATGAGGTTCAGAAGATTGTGGAGGCTGAGAAGTCTCATGGCTTTCTAGCTGCAAGCTGGAGATCCAAAAATGTTGTTGAACTTCAATATATGTTCAAAAGCCTGAGAATCAGGGGGATGGTATACATTCTAACCTGAAGACTGGAGAGATGCAATTAGATGTCCCAGTTCAAATAGTGAGATAGGGAAAAAAAGAGGCTAATTATCCTTTCCTCTTGTTTTATTCTTCAGGGCTACCGTGGATTAGATAATGTTCACCCACTTTGGGGAAGTCAATCTATTGTTTCCACCAACTGAAATGTTAATCTTAACAAGAATCACCATCACAGACACACCTAGAAATAATGCTTAAACTGGGCACCATATGGGCCAGATTACATAAAATTGACAGTCAAAATTAAGCATTGCAAGACATAATCCTCAAATTGCTGAAAGTACACGCAATGCTATGTTACTATAATAAATATACTAGCTTTAATAATTTGTTTAAATATTTCTTATTATGCTTATTTAATAAACACTTTAATAGCACTTGTAATATGTTAAGCAAAGTTTTAAGCATTTCACAAATATTCATTTATTTAATTCTTATTACAATCTTATAAATTAGTTACTATTATTACTCATATTTTGCAAAGTAAGAGTAGTTTACACAAATTCAAACACTTAAAATGTCTGGAATCTTTGACCTGGTGCCAAAATGCTTCTTATTCTTTTTTCTGTTGGTAACCAGATGACAGTTTGTAAGTTATCTTTTGTTTGAGAGCACACCTGTTTGAATTCTTTAGTGTTATAGGGAAAAAAAACATGAAATAAGATAGCACATTTAAAAAGTATTCTTTTTAATTCTGTTCTGTTCAAAATGGTGAATTAACTTAAGCTGCTGTCTTAAGCTTTCAAGAAAAACCTGGAAAAAAATAACTAAAACACCAGTAAGAATGTGGGTTTTTTGGGGGGGATAGGGGCGAGGAATAAATATCAACTGTGACAAACTTCCTATGGAAATGGAAGCTATTTTGAATTAAAGGGAAGATGTGTTTTTGTGCATGTACATGGAGAATACAGAGCTGAATATACTAGTATTAAAAGTTGAGCTCTGTCTTTCCTGCCATTGCTTTTGGTCAATCAACATCTGCCTCCTCACTATAGAATTCTGTGACAAAGACTAATCTCTTGTTTCATGTGTCCACATGGGCAAAACAGTGCAAAAGCTCTGTTTTATAAAGTTTGACTAGAATTAAATACTCACTCTTCTCTTTCTTCTACAAACTCTTAGAGCTATTTAATTACAATCTAAAGTTAAGGTCACCAAACTTTTTCTACAGTGTACCAAATAGTAAATATTTTACATTTGGGGGACCACACAGGTCTATGTAATATATTGTTATTATAAATTTTTTACAATCTCTTAAAAATGTATAGACCATTCTTACTAGTAGCCTGTACAAATCAAAGTCAGTTCTGGTGTATATTTGTTTGTTCTACTTGAATTTTCTGCTGACTGCTGATCTAGGGCATACTTTCTTCAAATTCTGTTTTCCCTTCAAATTTCAAAAGCAAAACACTGCCATAAAGAATTGTCTGGAGGAATATATAAAACTGGAGTGATTAAGAATGCTTTTTCTGTACTTGAGGCACTTCACTTTATAGTACCTAATCTTCCTTTTATTTGAGTATACCATTGGAGAAAGAATGTGACACAGACTAAAGCCTGACCTGTTTTGATGTGTGATATACACTTCCAGTTAGACTTACTCAAGTTTCACAGACCAAAATAGACACCTGAAAAGTGCAACTACTTTAAAATAATAATTGGTTTACACATATTCTAGGGGATGGATATATTAGACCACATTGAAAATTTAAAATGGTTTATAATAAGCCTGATGTACATATACTGAAAATTAAAAGAAAACAATTTAATAATATGAAACAAGAACAATAACTTAGAACTAAGTAAAAATTTTAGACATTAAAAACATAATAGTTGAAATAAAAATATAATACATGAGCTATATAGTTGAATAAAAATAAACTAGTGAAACAAGACAGGCAAAATATCTCAGAGGAAAATATGGCAAAAGAAATAGAAGATACAAAACTAACAAAAAGTTAAAAACTAGTAGATTAGTAGCAAACACATTTTTAAGTGCTTAATAGAAGCCAGATAAAGTTAATCCTAGCAATGTAGGAAGGAAGGCCTTGGAATATTTGCAAAAGGACTCACCTTAAATATTTTTTAAAGAATCTAATCAAATAATAAACAAATAAGTAAAAGAGATCTATGAAATATATACGAGGTAAAATTAATCAAATGCCTTGATAAAGTTTGTTATTGTCTATAAATCATACCTATAACAAAGAAATTGGGAAAAATTATATTAAAACTGATTAGAATTTATATGACACAAAATAACAACATGATATTGGGGGCATAGGTTTTTATAGATCAAGGGTATGAGAACATCTAACATCTTTTTTTTAATTAGGAGGAAGGCATAAGTAATTGGTTTAGGTATCTATGCTTGTTTATCTAGTAAGAAAAAATAAACACAAAATACATTGAGTCAAATTCATATAAAACACTATGATTGAAGAAGCAAGTCTAAATATTTGAATATTTACAACACATATTTTAAATTGACCATTCAAAGACAATCTTTCAGGTTGAGTAATGTTAATAATGATAGCTACAATAACAATAATAATAAAAGTCAGCCTTCTATGTTTCTTACAAGGAAACACATACGAAAGAAATACACAAATGGTTGAAAGTATAGGAATGGAACTCAATATATCGTAAAATTATTAATAAAAAATCTAGCATATCATGTATATACCATATGACATAAAGACATAAAAAAAGCATTATCAGAAAAAGAAAGGTTAAGCTTCAAGTTTGAAATTTGACAATGTGTCAGTATCACATACTCTACAAAAATATGACTAAGATGAGTTTTTCAAGTAGATCACTTGTAGAACACATTGATTCTAACTAGACTAGTTAACTTTACAACTATCTAAGACAACTTTGTAAACTGTGCTTTAATTTACAAAGGTCATTTAAAATTACATTTTTTACCATATTTCTTTATAGTATATATAATCTGCTGGGCTCCGACTATCCTTCCGTCTCAGCCTTCCAAGTAGCCGGAACTACAGGTGCGCGCTACCAAGCCCGGCTAGTTTTTGATTTATTGTAGAGATGAGGCCTCACCAAGTTGTCCAGGTGGTCCCGAACCCACGGGCTCAGTCAATCCACTCGCCTTGCCGCGGGATTACAGGCTGAGCCACCGAGCCCAGCCAGTACTATATTTTTAAATATCACTCTTGAGGCATTTATATGGCAATGCTGAACTTAATTCTTCTAAGATAAATATCTCTTGTAAAATGTGAAGCTTCATTTTTTGTTATGTAAGAAAACTTTTGAAACAGTCCCTCACTTTAAAAATTTGATCTGTGTGTTCTGTATGCTTACAATTGTTCCCATAATGCTGCAGATCATTTAAGTGATTGAATTTGACCCTTTGGACAGATCACTGAATTCCTAGGGATTAAGAAGGGGTTGATTGCAAAAGGGGAGAAGAAACTATTGTGGTGATTCTATACTTGTTCTACAGTTGTTCCACATCTGGATTATGGTATAATTATGTACCTAACAGGTGAATTTTATAAAATATAAAAAAAGAGAGGTTAATCACAAAATGATAAAAGCATTTAATTTCTAAGACAGCATAGCATTTAGATGTAGACATCTAAAAATATCATAAAAAATAATAGCAAACGTCAATAGAATTACAAAGGAAAAGAAACAAACAAACCTTTTGGGGTGGGAAATTTTAACACAGTTTTACAGGCATGTAACATTTATAAACATAAAATGTCACAGTATCATCAGCAAAATGGTGAACTAGAAAGTTTTAAGACCTTGTTCTTCTACAAATATATCAAAAAGTAACCAAATCTGACTAAATTGTGTGGGAGCTCTACAAAAACCATCAAATATCTACAGAAGCTAGTAAACGTATGATCAAGATAAATACATTTAGAACAATAAGAAACAGTAGTGCTTTTTTCACATTTACACCACCTGCCCCCTTGTACAGCATGGTCTTAGACTGCAGGATGTTGCAGCTCAGTTTCAAATTCCGTCTTTCAAAATGGGAGAAGCAGAGGAGATATTATTTCTAATGTGCTAACTTGTCTGGGAAATTTGTGAAAGAATAATCTCTGTTTAGCATACATTGGAGTACAGACAATAAATCATAGTTGAAAATGGTAGGCACTACTCTTAGACACTGCGGGGAGAGAAAGAGTCACAGGCACCTGGGGCAAGAGATTATGTGTGGTGATATTCGGTAGACAAGATAAAGTTCTGAGGAAAAGCTGGGGTGAGTCTCTTTGGGAAATTAAGACATTGAAAAGTGGGTACGTACCATGTATAAGAAGGAATCAAGAAAGCCACACACAGGCCTAGGTAAGACTCTTGGTCAGAAAAGACTAAAGAAAACTTTCAGCCTTCATCTCAGGCTGATTACGTGCCCTACTGATTAGTGAGGGACTTTGTCGGTTCAGAACCAGTATGCAAAGACTGAAAGAACAAGATGCTTTTTCAAATATTCAATTTTCAACAACAACAACAACAAATCAGTAGGCATACAAAAAATAGGGAAGCATAGTTCACTCAAAAAAATGATGAAATTGGAGAAATTGTAAAATAATAAACCCAGGTGTTGACTTACTGGACAAAAACTTTAAAACAAGTGTCTTGAGTATGCCCAGAGAGCTTAAGGAAAACATGGATGTGAAATACACAATGAAAATCAGAAAAACAATGTTGAAACAAAATAAAAATATCAACAAAAAGATAGAAATTATTTTAAATAACCAAATAGAAAGTCTGGTGTTGAAAAATAGTATACCTGAATTAAAAAATACACGATTGATTCAACAGTACACTCAAGTAAGAAAAAATCAACAACTTGAAGATTGATCATTTAAAATTATTGTGTGAGAAGTGTAAAAAAATAAGGATAAGTAAGGGTGGACAGAAACTAAAAAACTTAAGGACCATCATTAATGATCAATATAGTTTGGGTTCGGTGACTCAGCCTGTAATCCCAGCACTT
Organism: Cephalopachus bancanus; assembly: GCA_027257055.1. Lineage (NCBI taxonomy): Eukaryota > Metazoa > Chordata > Mammalia > Primates > Tarsiidae > Cephalopachus > Cephalopachus bancanus. Next base: position 3,061,220 of record JAPVLO010000411.1, read on the forward strand.
TGGGAGGCCAAGGCGAGTGGATTGTCTGATCCCAAGTGGTCGAGACCAACCTGGGCAACTTGGCAAGACCTCGTCTCTACAATAAAAAAAAAAAAAAAAATTAACCGAGCATGGTAGTGCATGCCTGTAGTTCCAGCTACTTGGAAGGCTGAAATGGAAGGATCATCTGAGCCCAGCAGGTCACTGAGGTGGCTGTTAGCATGCCACTGCACTCTAGCCTGGGCAACTGAATGAGACTCCAACTCAAAAAAAAAAAAAAAAGATCAAGATACAAGGTCTGACAATTAAATTCGCAAACTTATCCTAGAAAATATTCTACATACCTCATTTCTGAATACCATCATGGTCACCTTTGAAGTACTCCCCTTGGGAAGCTATGTACTTATGCCAAGTGCCTATTCCACCCATCAAAGCAGTTTTGACTCTTTTTCTTGAATGACCATCAGAGCTGTTATCATATTACCCTTGATGTCTTACTTTCAATATTTCCTTTATCTTCATGTGAAGAAAAAAGTCATTGGGGGTCAGATTAGATGAGTAGGGAGGGTGTTCTAATGCAGTCATTTGATTACTGGCTAAAAATTCACAGACAGTGCTGTTTGAGCTGGTCCATGATCATGATGCAAGAGTTCTTTTAGGATCTTATTTTCACACATCTTTCTTATGCCAAGATTTTCAGTTAAAATTTTTCTAACTATTTCTCTATCAATGCTTGTTTGGTCTAATAAGCTTCTCACAGTCAGCTGATGATTTTGAAACACTATGTGATGAATTTTTGCAATGTTTTAATCAGTTCTGCTTGTTAGTGGCCATTCTGACCTCTCTTCATCAGTGACACTTTCTGTCTCCTCAGAAAAATATTGAATCCATTTGTACAGTGCTGGTTTCTTCATGGCATTATCCCCATAAACTTGGACTAACATGTCCCTGATTGCACTTCCAACCATGCCAAGTTTAACAAGAAATTTAATGCTTGTTTGTTGCTCTAATTCAAACTCTTGACATTTTCACAACAGCACACAAAAGCATGCAATGACAGTAATGAATGCCACTAAGCAAGACTCTGCCACACGTTGACACAAGCACAGTGATGAGACACTGATATACCAAGGTTATGAAACCTTAAGAATCTATTTGTATTGTGCCGCCAGTTTAAGTGCATAGTGGCAAGTTTGTGAACTTAACCGTCAGTCATTGTATATATTATAGGAGGCTCAGTAGAAGAAGAGAGAGAGACATAAAGGTACAGGGAGAGTATTTAAAGATGTTATTGTTTAAAAATTCTCAAATTTGATAAAAAATCATGACTGCACAAATTCAAGAAACTCAATGTCCAAAATAAATAAATAAACCCAAAGAGACCACCATTGAACAGTCAAATATGCCAAAGCCAAAGCCAAGTGAATGTTGAAAGCGGCAAGAGAAAAGCGACTCACGATATATAATGAATCCACACTAAGATTAACAATGAATAGCTTAGGAGAAACTCTGGAGAAAAGGGGATGCAGGATAATATATTTAAAGTTCTGAATTTTTTAAAAAAAATTATTAACTGATGACATTATATTCAGTAAAACTGTTCTTCAAAAATGGAGGAGAAATTAAGGCATTTCCAGGCGTCATAGTTCATTTCTGCTGTTATAACAGCATTCTACAGACTATGCAATTTATTTAAAGAATAATAATAATTTTGGGGGTATATGGTTCTGAAGGCTGGGAAGCTTAAGAACATGGCACCAGCATCTGGTGAAAATCATTCCCTGGCATAGGTGAAAGGCAAAGTCAGCACTTGAGTCAGAGACAAGTCGGCCAAATTTATCCTTTTTACCATAAATCCACTCCTCAAATGACTAACACACTCCTAAGATACATTAATCTATTTATGGCGTGGAGCCTTCATGACCTAATCAATTCTTTAAAACCTTACTTTCCTATACTGTCACAACAGAAATTAAATTTCAACATGAGTTTTGGTAGCAACAGTAAAACCATATCCCCAGATAAACAAAAGCTGAGGGAATTTATTACCTCTAGACCTGCTCTACAAGAAATACTAAATGGAGTCCTTCAGGCTAAAATGAAAAACAAAAAAAAAACCCTCAAAAAGCTAAACAGTAAGTTAAAGCCAACTCAAATAGGTTATAAATTTGAATTAAAATGGAAACTACAAAACTTCTAGAAGAATACATAGGAGAAAATGTATGTCATCGAGTTTGGTCATGAATTTTTATATCTAATAAAAAAATACAATCCTTAAAAATGATAAATTCACTTTAATTAAAATGTAAAATTTCTCTGTGAAAGACACTGTTAAGAGAATGAAACACAATCCACAGATTAAGAAAAAATTATAAAACACACCTTTAATAAAGTACTTGTATTAAAAATATACAAAGAACTCTTAAAACTCAAAAGTAAGAAGACATGCAAGTCAATTTAAAAAGAAGTGAAATATTTAAGCAGACACCTTATCAAAAAAATCTGATGACAAATAAGCATATAAAAATATCTTCAACACCATTTGTTGTTAGAAAAAGTTATATTAAAACAATGAGATAATACTGCACACATTAAGAAGGCTAAAAACTAAAATAAACTGACAATTTGAAATGTTGGAGAAGATATGGAGCAAGAGGAATTTTCATTTATTGCAGATAGGAATTAAACATGGTACAGTCACTTTGGAAGACAATTTAGTAGGTTTTTTTTCCCCACCAATCTGAGCATAATCTTAGCATCCAATCTATTAATTTTGCTCTTATGTGTTTGCTCACCTGATTTGAAACTTAATGCTTATATAAAAAAACTGCAAATGGATATGATATCAGCTTTATTCATAATCTCTAAAAACTGAAAGCAGTCAATATGACTTAAAGGGTGAATTGATAAACTCAATACATTTATACAATAGAATATGGAATATTATTCAGTGCTAAAGATAAATGAGCTATCAAGTTCCAAAAGAATGGTTGAATCTTTTTTTCAAAATCTTAAATATATAATGTTAAGCAAAAGTGTCCAGTTTGAAAAGATTACTTATTATATTACATTTGGGAAAAGGCAAAGCTATGAAGATTACAATAGAGATCAGTTCAGGAAAAGGAGAGGAAAAATGAATAAGTGAAACATAGGGTTTTTTTAAGGGCAATAAAACTATTCTAATATTTGTATCATAACTAATGAACCTGGTCATTGTTATGAGTTTTTGGCACAAAGTTCCAAAAACCCTTAGGATTTCATAACTAATAGAAGTGTTTTTGTTTTGTTACTGACATGTTTCACAGTAGACCTATAGATGCTCTCAGGATGGGAACTGGTTACCAGAAAGACCAATTACTTGATTAGAAGTTGGAATTTTTGGTCTGACTGACCTTTAAGAAGGTGGATCTTTTTCTTTCTTTCTTTCTTTCTTTCTTTCTTTCTTTCTTTCTTTCTTTCTTTCTTTCTTTCTTTCTTTCTCTCTCTCTCTCTCTCTCTCTCTCTCTCTCTCTCTCTCTCTCTCTCTCTCTCTTTCTTTCTTTCTTTCTTTTTTTCTTTTTGAGTTGGAGTCTCACTCTGTCACCCAGACTGCAGTTCAGTGGCTGCTCCTGGCCACCACAGCCTCGACCTGCTGGGCTCCAGCGATCCTTCCGCCTCAGCCTTCCAAGTAGCAGGAACTACAGGTGCGTGCTACCACACCCGGCTAATTTTTTTTGATTTATCGTAGAGATGAGGTCTCGCCTGCCCAGGCGGATCTCAAACCCATGGGCTCAGGCAATCTACTCACCTCAGCCTCCCAAAGGCGCAGGATTACAGCCTGAGCCACCGAGCCCGGCTGGATATTTATTTCAATCACATGGCTAATGACTTATTAATAATGTCTATATAATGAAATCCCAATAAAAACAATGGACATTGTGGCTCAGCCAAGCTATCTGACTGAAGAATACATTGATATGCCAAGAGAGTAATGCACCTGGATTCCATAAGGAGAGGACACAGAAATTATTATGTCCACCTACCTCTCACTCCATACTTGCCATATGTATCTCTTAATTTGGTAACTCCTAATTTGTGTTTTTCAAAATAAAGCTATCATTAATATAGCACTTTGATGAATTCTGTGAGTAGTTCTAATGATGTATTATAAATGAAAGGGGTTACAGAAATTCTAAAATTTGAAGCTAGTCAGATGTGTGGATATCCTGGGGACACTCTGAAACAGCTTCAAAAGGGCAGTTTTGTGAATGATTGTACCCTTAAATCCATGGAGTCTAACACTATCTCCAAGTAGCTAGCATCATAAATGAATTGTAGTATACCTAGCTGGGAATGAAACAAAACAATATTGTGACGGTGGATTCATAGCATTACGCATTTTTCAAAAGTCATAGAATTTTACAGCACAAAGAGTAAATACTAATGGATGCAATTTAAAAATCTATTATATAGCAGGTCAGGATATTTCAGAATGAACTTACAGAATATAACAAAACAATCTAATACTGTCACAAATATATGGTGCAACCTAATTAAAATGTTGGAAGAAAGGTGATGACCTATATAACTATTGAAATGAGTGGAATCTATAATACTTAAGGCAAAAGAAAGTATATGTAAGCACAGTGCTATAGCTGATAAAGTGGTTTCACACAAGGGTGTGAGTTAACAATTCTGATACTTCTATATATGTACACTGAAAATGAACATTTAAGAAAATGGATGGTAGAAAGCAAAAAAAAAACCAAACAATTTTCTCACTGTTGAAATAATAATTTACAATAAGCAAGGAATGGAGGCTCGAATAATCCATATGGTAATGGATTAAAGTTGGAGATATCAGTATGAACTCATGTTCAATTTAATATACACATGGCAACATATAGAAATATCCATAGATATGTGTATATACACAAGTTAGTATAGTCACATTTTTTTTGCTCTATCAGCTGAGAGGGGCTAAAAAAAAAGTATATCTTAATAGCAAAGAATGTGCCTGGTGCCCAAATCTTGATTTCTAATACCATCTTCCTATAAAAGAATCAGGGTTTCTTGGAAAATTGGCTGTCTCTAGGATTGGACCAAGAAATGTACAAAATGAGCATGGCACATCTTTCAAGATCAGAAAGTTAAAAAGTTTTCAGTGGGAATAAACAAATTGTTGAGGGTATATCAAAGACTCAAGAGCCAATTGAAAGAGTTCTCAGTGACCAATCCTGAATTAATTTGAGCAACACAATAAATAAAGTAGTATTGAATTGCAATTTAAAGTATAGCATAAACCGCCATGAGTCCAAACTTATTAATAAATGTGTGTGAAAAAAAATTCTTCCATGCAGACAAATCTAAGTATTCAGATAATTCTCTCTAAAGGAGGAGGATAAAACTCCTTAAGTTTTAGGGATTGGCTGTGCACCTTGACTTCTTTCCAAAGAATGCAGTATGGAAGAAGAAGAAAAGTTTAGCCCTAAAGTGCATAAGCCTAATAAATACTACTTCAGCCGAGTGATCAATGTCAACATTAAAAGTTATAAACCATTTGGGCTCGGTGGCTCAGCCTGTAATCCCGCGCCTTTGGGAGGCTGAGGTGAGTGGATTACCTGAGCCCGCGGGTTCGAGACCCGCCTGGGCAGCGAGACCTCATCTCTACAATAAATCAAAAAATCAGCCGGGCGTGGTAGTGCATGCCTGTAATTCCAGCTACTCGGAAGGCTGAGGCGGAAGGATTGCCGAAGCCCAGCAGGTCGAGGCTGCGGTGGCCGGGAGCGGCCACTGCACTTCAGTCTGGGCGACAGAGTGAGACTCCAACTCAAAAAAAAAGTTATAAACCATGTTCATGGTATGTACCTTTGATATGATGAATAAACATGACACTTTACCTCTCGGATCTTCCTCCCAAAAACACACCACTCCAATTTGATCATGAGAAAAACATTAGACAAATTTAGGGACTTTCTGTAAAATGCCTGACTAGTACTCCTCAAAACTGTCATGGTTGTCAAAAACAAAAGAAATCTGGAATATGGTCATAGTAAAAAAGAACCTAAGGAGACATAATAACTAAATGTAATGTGGTATTTGGGATGGGATTCTGGAACTAAAGAAAAAGAGCATTAGGAAAAAACTGAAGAAATCTGAATAAAGTAATAGTATAGGCTAATTGTTGCTAATTTACCGTATTAAAATGGAGGCTAGCATGATTGAATAAAAGAGAAATTAGTATATTTTGTAGAAATATATACATCATATAGATAGATGGAATGATGGAATGGTAAATATGAGATTTAGGAAAGTGGTCAATCCTTTTGGAGAGACAAAGATAAATATTGAGAGATGTACATAAGTAGATAAAAGATATTGTCATTATAATACAAGTCATGTCTGTAAGGGATTCACAAATTTTTATTTTGCTAGAAATATATATATATATATTTCTAATTTACCTCTCTGTGTGTGTGTGTGTATATATATATATATATATATACATATATGTATGTTTGCATGTATTTTTCTATATTTATCATCTCTATAATTTGTGTGAAATTTTAAAAAATCTATACACATATCAAAGATGAAAGGGTGGCATAAACAAGGAAGTATGATTATTTTAATTATGCCCAACTTACATTAATTAGTAAATAATTAGGGTGAGATATGAAGCTATACATTGGATCTTCAGGAAAGACACTGATCAATAAAGAGTCTATTTCTTAAGATTTCCAGGAACCTATGGTAAAAAATTATGAGAAGGAGAAAAAAATTATGATTAAAATACTGGAATCATAAAAACATTAGAAAAGTAAGAGGCAAGGTTTTGAAGTTTGAATGAAAACAAAGTAGATTTTCAAAGTATGTATGGCATGTAAGAGTAATCCTGTAAGTATTTCTGAAAAGAGATGAATCTGGAGTTATTAATAATGGAAGAAGCAGTATAAAAGTACTTCTGGAACAAAGTCTCAGGATTTGTAATAGCTAGAGATCTTTTGATAAAAAGAGGATAGTTGTTGAATACTATAAGAAAAAAATTGACTCAATCATTACAATATAATTAACCCCAGAACCTTTTGTTTTTACTGCTATGAAGGAAAGTAAAGTTAGATGAACCAAACAACAGCGGGGGTTGCTGTGTACAAATGCTGAATAAAATATCCTAAGATGGAACTGGGAATTTATGAGACGTTTTATATCATAAAAAATAAAAGTAGTCTTTCTATTTTCCTCACTCCTCCTTATCCTTTTGCCTAAATTGTTAAGTGTTGGGAAGTGGGTAGGGGTAAACTGGTTAGTTTCTGAGAAGGAAATAGATGATTCCTTAAGTGTCTGTGATGCTGGTGATACAACTGACCCAAAGTCAGTTAACGGAGTATGGAAGAATTGAAGTTTGTAAGATATAGCTAAGGTTTGACTCGTACTTTTGAACTCAACTCAGTAGAAGTCTGTCTTAAAAAGAATTACTTTAGCCGGGCTCGGTGGTTCAGCCTGTAATCCCGCGCCTTTGGGAGGCTGAGGTGAGTGGATTGCCTGAACCCGAGGGTTCGAGACCCGCCTGGGCAGCAAGACCTCATCTCTACAATAAATCAAAAAATCAGCCGGGCGTGGTAGCGCGCGCCTGTAATTCCGGCTACTCGGAAGGCTGAGGTGGAAGGATCGCCGGAGCCCAGCGGGTCTAGGCGAGGTGGCCGGGAGCGGCCACTGCACTCCAGTCTGGGGGACAGAGTGAGACTCCAACTCAAAAAAAAAAAAAAGAATTACTTTAGCAAAATTTTAAAATAATTTCATTTTGGGTTCTCTGGAATTTACACCAAATCATAATAACAACAGAAGAGTAGAAGGAAAAGCAATAAGTTTTCTAGCAAAAGGCTAGAAAGAACAAAGGTGCAGAGCGTCAGCTGATTCTATTTATTGTGTCGAAGTCATTCTGTCTTTGAGTACTAAGTACATAGTAGGAGCTTACTAAGAATTTGCCAAATTATTAGGTCTTTAGAGTTTTACACACATAACTAGACAAAGGAAATACTCATTTCTTTCTCATATTTGTCTGCTTTTAAGAATAAGATTTTTTTAAAAAAAACTTGCAGCCCTTACTCCTTTCCCTAGCATCTGCATAATAAGGCAGACAACACAACACAGGAGTCCACATCCAAATGATTAGTTTAAATGATCATGTCTCCTTTTTGGGCAGAATATCCCTAGCTTTCTGTAATTGAAATGCCTATATTCAATTTGAGATTGGCAGTTTAATTGCCTAATCTAACCCTTACTAATTTGAAGTGTAAATGTGCACTAAACAGAATAACTATCGTTTCATATAAAAGATATTCTTAACCAAATGCAGTATTTTTAGGTAAAACTTGCTAATGTAACTATCAAGTGCTTTTCTTTCACTGTTTATTTATGACAAATATTCTACCTCCATGATTCTCTCCAATTAGAAGTTCCTTGAGACAATGCCATAGGTCTTCCTTAGCTAGAGAATAGAATCATTCGACTTGTCCATCCTGCGAATGGCCTTGCAGATAGCATAGATTTTAAATTGGCCATTAAACGTGCCCATAGCCTCATCAGCCTTGGCCACGTTCATCTGAACGGACACGTGGTCCTTGGCACCGATGATGAGGTTGCTGGCAGAGCATTTCCGCGGCACTTACAGGTCCACGAACCTACCTGCGTCAATCAGCATGTCAAGACCACGCCTGCTGCCATCCGCTGCAAGCCAGTTACTCCAAGTTTTTACTTAGGAAATTCCGTGTATGAAAGCAAAAGAAACAACAGTTCCCTCTTGCCCATAACCAATACTGTACAGACTTCAGAAATATTTATTACATTATAATGTATTAAAGATCAACACATCACAGCATTTACTAGAAGCTGTGTGTTTTTAAAAATCCTATTATGCCACCAGCACTTGGCTCATCTAAAGGACATGAGTCAGAGAGCCATCCTATTTGTGCTTTGACTAAGGAGGCCCTAAATGAAACCCATCGGGATGATTAAATTTAGATTTGGCAGTTGTTGGTTGTATATGCAGACTGAGGTTAGCTTGTCAGTTTTATTCTAGGACAAAAAGCCAAGAAGTGTTCGCTTTAAACGTGGCATATTTTGTTCTCAAGAATCTCTGAACAGCTAAAAAATTTGGCAGGAGTTTCAGAATCTTCAGCATGTACCTATCACCTAGATGCCTTCTCTGAAATGGCATTCTCTTTTGACTTTTTCTAGACCATCAATTTAACATAGGAGGACCATAGCAGCAAGTTGTCAATTGACCTGACAAAGTCATAACTCTCGTTTCATGGTAGCACCGGTCCCAGGAATGTACAGATAATTTCCCTCAGAGGAATGTCTTTATTTCCCTGCTTTTCTTTATTTTCCTGCTTCCTTCATGGCATAACCTATCCAAATTGACAAATTCAACTCAGAAAAAAAAAGAAGAAGAAATAGAAATGGAATAGATATAATTTTTACCATATATAAAACAAATACTTATTTTCAATCATCCTGATAAGTTTTCTTAGTTAGTCATTGTATTCATTTTCTGTTGCTTTTTACCAAGCCACCAAAAGGTAATAGCTTAAAACAAAACAAAACATGTATCAGATTATAGTGCAGTAGGTCACATTTTCAGACATAATGACAGGGTTCTCTGCATAGGATCTCACAAAGCTGTAATCAATGTGTTGGCAGTGCTGTGTTCCGACTGGAGTCTTTGGGGGAAGAACCTGTGTTCGGCTCATTCAGGTTGTTGGAAGAATCCAGTTCTTATGGTTGTAGGACCAAAGTCCTCATTTTCTTTCTGACTGTTGTCAGAGGACTGCTCCTAGCTCCTAGAGGCTACTCTCAAGTTTTTGTATGTGGCCACCTCCATCTTCTAAAATAGCATTGTGCTGAATTATTTTCTTGCTTTAATCTCTCTGACTTTCCTTTTTGGAATCAGTCAGAGAAAATTCTCTGTTTTTAAAGGGCTCATGAGATTAACTAGGCCCTTTGATTAATTCAGATACACTAATTAGTAACCCTAATTGTATTTGAAAATTATATTTTGTCACATAAAGTAACAATCATGGGTATGTTTTCTCATCATATTCAGTCCAGGAGACTTGGGTGTGCATTCCATTCTTGGGGGCTATCTGGAATTGTGCCTACCAATCCAGCTATATTAGTTGTGGGTTAATGTCATTAGATAAAATGTATTTGTTATATAATAAATTGTAACTACTTCATTTGTCAAATAATGCACACTCTTACAAATGCAACACTATTTGACACACAACCTGAGTTCTTTAATTTCTATAATGTAATGAATAATTTCCAAAACCATTTTTGTCTAACAACTAAAGTATAAGCATATCATATCCAAATACTGTTTCTGTTCTAATTTTAGTTTCTTAACTCCTTCACTACATTATATAAGCACTTTACAATATTTAAAACATTAAGTATAATCTATTTTGGTGAAAAAAATCTTTATGAAATGAGATGAAAATATTAACATATGATATGTGTTTATAAAATTTATTATTAAGCTGAGCATGGTGTACATGCCTGTAATCTCAGCTACTCAGGAGACAGAGGCAAGAGAATTGCTTGAGACTGGAAGTTTGAGACCAGTGTGGGCAACATAGTGAGACCCTGTTTCAAAAAAATATATCATCAGTAGTATGATTAAACATTTTATGTATGAGTATATATAAATGCATTATAATGTATTTCATTAGTAAAAAATATTACCTTGTATGTTAAATATACTTTGTGTTCTTGGATTACAAAAAGTAAGGCACACTCTTTCCCGTAAAAATTCTTACTGGTCACGTTAGTCATAAACTTGAGAGGTACACTGTTAATTCAATAGTATCAATTATCTCATGTGCCTGGCCTTCCCCACATCACTAAAATGATAGACATACAATTTACTCTAGATTAAATATTATGACTTTCAGAATTCATAATGGTGAAAAATAATTAATGGTATATTTGTGAAAAAATGAAAGTACTCTGAATAATCAAAAAATATGTTCTCATACAATATTTGGAGCTTACTTTTACAAAAAATTATTTGTTGTTTATCTGAAATTCAAGTATAACGGAGTAGTCTTTCTTTTTTGCAACACTAAATGAAAAGACTCAGTCAAAGTGTGTTAGCAACATTATATTTGTGTTTGTGTGTGTGTGTGTGTGTGTGTGTAAACTTTCTTCCACTCCAAGCATATATTTTTAAAGCAGCAAAGTTTTTTAAGGTTGTAGGTCTAAATGAGTCCAGAAGCCCAGTAGAATATAAATTTTCAATTATAGTTTTAATTTCCTAGACAACAGAAAAATACTGAATGGAGAAAATCATCTTGGGGTACTCAGTTTATAGAGAATGAACTCCTTTATGTATAATAAATTTCAAATTTAAAACATCCCCAAAATATGAGGAAGCTATCTAATCAATTTATAGTTTGAATTTAGTTATTTTATATATTTTCTAAAAATATTTATGAAGATAGGTAACTTTCTCTGAAACTGAAATTCCCCAATCATGTCCCCAACACTCTACTGTGAAAATTATTAATCTCTCTGTATAATTATTATATTTTCAATCAGTGTGAAATATCTTGAAGGCAGTGATTAGGTCTTATCCATCCTTGTATTTCTTCATACTTAATCTTTAAATGGCAGAACCAGTTTTCAAAACTATATAGTCTGGTTACAGAGTGTGTTTTTAACCACTACTCTATAGTTCTCATGTAAAAATGATGAGCAACAACTTTAGACCAATTTTATTTTTCTACCATTGTCTTAGTCTGTTCAGGCTGCTATAACAAAATACCACAAACTGGTATAAACAACAGAAATTTATTTTTCACTGTACTGGAGGCTGAAAAGTTTAAGATCATGGTACTGGAAGATTTGGTATTTGGTAAGAATTGTTCTCTGGTTCATAGATGATGCCCTTTAGCAGTGCCATTTCATGGTAGAAGGGGAGACCTGTGACCTCTTTAGCAACCTATAAGGGCATTAATCCCATCATGAGTGTTACCCTCATGACCTAATCACCTCCCCAAAGCTTACCTTCCTAATACCAATATACTGAAGGCTAAGTTTCAATATATGAATATTGGAGAGACATAAACATTCAGTCCACAGTGATCATGTATTTACCTGTTCTTAAGTTTGTTGAATTCATTTGGGAATGGCTGGTAGTATCCTTGCATCTATTTAAACAACATATGAGTAGACCATGAACAATTGCTTACTAGGATATTATACTTAACTTACTTTAAATGTTCTTAAAGACCTTAGTGATTTTTTAAAATCCTACCTTCAAGAGTTTTGCTTTGCTCGTTTCTGATAATAATAATGTTTTAGAAGGTTTATATTCAGTCATGTTAATCTAAACTTGAAGACTATACTAGTTTGATACTAATTATAGTTTCTATTTGAGCAATAGCACACACATTTTCCCTGCTTTATTTGAATAAATCATTTAAAAATGTTTAATACTCTATATAATTTTTTTAGAAAAATACCATTCCAGAAGAAAATATTATTTAAATATAGAGGGCCACTATGATTTCCCTTTGACAGATGTTCTAATAGACTTTCATGTTATAATAAGTAATTAAACAAAGTTACTAACAAACTACAAATCAATAGAAAGTACTCAGTATATTTGCAAAATAAAATAATTTATTTAAGTCCTAATAACCTCTGTCTATGCTTCACAGAAAACCAAATTGTGTTACATGATTTTTTTTTTTTTTTGAGTTGGAGTCTCACTCTGTCACCCAGACTGGAATGCAGTGGGCGCTCCCGGTCACCGCAGCCTCGACCTGCTGGGCTCCGGCGATCCTTCCGCCTCAGCCTTCCAAGTAGCTGGAACTACAGGCGCGCGGTACCACGCCCGGCTGATTTTTGATTTATTGTAGAGATGAGGTCTAGCCAAGCTGCCCAGGCGGGTCTTGAACCCGCGGGCTCAGGCAATCCACTCACCTCAGTCTCCCAAAGCGCGGGATTACAGGCTGAGCCACTGAGCCTGGCGTGTTACATGATTTTAATATGCCATAGTAAATATATTCATTAAAATGAAAGTTCACCCAGATTATTAAAACAGTGACTGTTTCGTTTTCTCTTTCCTATTTATCATTTGTAATGATAATTTTTAAGAAGTGTAAAAGACCTAAATGACTTTTTGACTCAAATAAGAAGTATTAATAAATGCCCGTAGTATTTCTATGAGACTTATTTTATTTCAAAACAGTTTTACAAACTCATTTCCTCCACTTTCTTTCCTACAATTTTCTTTTAAAACCAGTCTAATCAGACTTTTATCCCAACCACTTCACCAAAATTGTTCTTGTCAAGATTATGAATGATCTCAAGATTGCAAAATCCAATGGCTGGAACTCAATCCTCATCCTACCAAATTATCGGCACAATTTAACACAGTTCTTATACTTTCCTCATTTGGCTTCCAAAATACAATAATCACTTCATCTTCCTTGTACCTCATTTTGGTCTTTCTTAGCTTTCTCTGCCCATATCTTCAGTGCCACAGTGCTCAGTCCTTTCTATCTGTATTACTTAAGAATGTCATCTAGCATCATGACCTCATATAACAGTATATGCTGACGATGTCCAAATTTTTATATTTATTCCATACCTATTTTGTGGGCTCTAACTTTTATGCTTGAATATTGTTGATTTTCTGTTTCTTTCTGTGTTTGTTTGTTTATTTATTTATTCATTTAGAGCTGGAGTCTCACTCTGTCACCCAGACTGGAGTGCAGTGGCCACTCCCGGCCACCTCAACCTCAACCTGCTGGGCTCCGGTGATCCTTCCGCCTCAGCCTTCCCAGTAGCCGGAATTACAGGCATGCGCTACCACACCCGGCTGATTGTTTGATTTATTGTAGAGATGAGGTCTCGCAGCCCAGGTGGCTCTCGAACCCGCGGACTCAGGCAATTCACTCACCTCAGCCTCCCAAAGGCGCGGGATTACAGACTGAGCCACAGAGTCCGACCTGCATTTATTTAAGCTTCGTATGGGAAGGAATTTGTTTCATTTGTGAATGCATCCATACTCTTTACTAGAAAAGTATTTGGCAAAGAGTACAGGCTTGATAAAAAGTTGATAAATGAAACAATGAATGAACTATTGCATGTACATATATGTGCATATGTGCATATGCACATGAGAGATAAATATTCTATATTTGATTAACTAGAGCGCATCATTGCTCTGTCATTCTATATAATTACTTCTTTCAATAATATCTTATTCTTTTTTACATTTGTGTATCTTTCTAAAAATATGAAAATTTAGATGTTTTCTCTGAAGTATGAAAGAGGCCCCCTAAAATTGAAAAAAGTGTATGCACTGAGTCCTATTTTATGTAAAATTCTGATAAAAGTTGATGTTATGATGTATCACCTTTTTTTAAAAGTCCTGTTGACAATTTTTGAAGATAGAAATATTGTCATCTTAATGATTGCTATGACAACTTAGTACTTACTTCTTGTCATACTAGAAACAGAGATATTAGAAGCTGAATGAAAAAAAAGCAATATAAGAGTCTTCTGCTGATCCAGGTAAGAAAGACTATGAAGCAAAGAAGAGAAAGAAGTTTCCTGTAGCTTGTGCCTTTCAGAACTTAAGTAGAATCCTGTTTTTGAACACTAAATTTGACTCCCTGCAGTCAGCCTTAAAAATACATACAGAATACAAATTGTATTGCGTTCTTTAAAGTGCAGAAGGTGAAGGGCTGTTAGTTGGAGTTCTTCCAGAAGACAAATCTGTCTCAAACATTGTTTGATTCTTAAGAGAGGTTAACTTCCCAGCACGAATATGACACTAAGGAGCTAATCATCAGTTTTCCTCTTTCCTGATGGAGCTTTCATCCATAGTTGAACTTTTTTCTTTTTCTTTCAAACTACATTCAGTTGTAGTCCCTGCAGGAAAGTCAGATTCCTGTTGATCATCCTCAGCCCAAGGAGAATAGTTTAATCTTTATTTATAGCATTTGTTAAGTACCCACAGAGTACAGCAAGGTCACAGTCCTAGCTAAGACCTAAGACCTATCAATGGAATATAGAAATAAAGTAGTATTTGCACTCTGAAGAAACTTATATTCTATAGCATGGATTCAAATGATCTTGGAGTAGTATCTATTTGGAATAAAAAATCAGAGAAACAGCACTTGAGAGATGAATGCATTAAATTGATCTACTGAATAGAAGTCTAGTACTGTAAGTAATTACATGAAAGCGTCCTCAGCCCAGGTTGTGGCAATTCTGAGTTAAATTTTTTTCTAGTCTTGCAAAGGAGTGATTCTCAATCTTGGCTGCATATCAATAACACCTGGGGAGCTTTGAAAATCCTTGATATCAGACCTTACCTTGACAAATCAAAATATCTGAAGATAGGACCCATATATTAGTATTTTAAAAAAGAAAAACTCATCTGATGATACTAATGTGCATCCAAATATGAGAACAAGTATTATAAATGATACCTGCTTCACAGAATAAAGTTATGACAACTGTATAAATTGCTTGAATATCATACTGTTCAAAAGCATATGGCAATGAAAACATCAGTCTCATCAATGACAAAATAGTCATACCAATTTCTTGACCAACATTCATTCTTGAGCTTCTTATTTTAAGTGATTTATAATTGATTTTTATGAAAGATTCATAAAACCCAGCCATAATGACAGAACTTAAACACTGATCACCAAACTCAATATTTGGGGGGGAGGGGGGAAGCTTACTAACCTAATACAGAGGAAGTAATATCTCTTTCTCTAGGCATACTAAAAAAGTACAAGAATGAATGAAGTCACCTCATTCCTATTCTTCAACATGTTTAGTGATCTTTTATCAATCCATAGATCATCTGTATCTGAATCAGAATCTATAGGATAGGGTCAAAAGCCTCTATTTTTTATAACCTCTATTTTTCATAGCTTATGCTAAAGTATAAAAATCACAGACTCATTTTACACTATAAATAACAGCAACAAAATACAAGATGTAGCAAAAAAGTAAATTTAAAAGCCCTCAGGTCTGATACAACAGAAATCATACCAAAGCAGTGGTTTTAATAATATACAAAACAAATTTGAAAAGATTATCTTCAAAGAGAATGTGCCACTTAAATTGACCTCCACCCTAGAAATTTAACTGGAAAAACAAAAATTTTATTCTTAATTTAAAGTAGTTATATTGTAAACAAATTATATCAATAAGAAAATGTTATATGTTAAACTACAATTTTATTGAAAGTAAAAATAATGACTTAGAGAGGTATAGTTGTCTTTAAAAATGTTGCCTTGCCATTGGAATAATTGGAAGAAGTAAATAATATAATTTGCAGTAGAATGAAAAGTCCTGTATATCTGTTCCTACTAATCAAGTACAAATTCAGTAAAATGACACTTTTAAAAAGCATATTTTAAAGAAAATATGTTCTTCCTTTAAAAATAACTTGGATGCTTTAAAAAATAAAGTCTGTTCATTATAAGATGCAAAATGTCAAAAACATTATTAGAAAAATAAAAATTACCAGAAATATTACCATTTTTCAGAAAAGACAAGCTATTTATGAACAGTTTACATAAATAAGATAACTGATCTCCCATAACTTGTTTTTCTTTATTCAATAATACAATAGTACATTTTTCAGGAAATAGACCTTATAATTTTTTATTGACTGCATACAATGTAAGTACCAGAATAACTTTAATTGTTTCCTATAAAGGGATATTTTAAATGATTTTCTAAATTTTCTGTATTATAAATAGTGTTGAGAATACATCCTTATATGTTCATATTTTTTAACCTGTGCAATTATCTACTTAGTGTAAACTTCTAAAAGTTATTTTTTTTCTATATCAAAAGGAATATATATTTTACATAAGGATTCACATTTCCAATAACTCATCCCCGCCCCGAATTGCACTACAACAGCTGAGATTTTTTCCTTGTATTATGTATTCAACAAGCCTAGGTTTTGCCAAATTTCTTAATTTTTTTCTTATAAGTTTTTTCAATGATTATCACATTCATGATTTGCTTTCTTTTTCAAATAATAGAAAAGTGATATATACTCTTTTTTATTATTGACATTGGTTAAAGAGTGTTCAAGTTTTTGAGCTCATACATATCCTCTATTCCTGCAACCACAGACACTTGGTTCATAATCTCATTGAGTAGTTATAAGACTGGTCAAGGAAGGAGACTAACTGACATTCAGAATAGGTCACCTTGTCCACCTGAATACAGATCATGTTCCACAGTGCATTTCTTCAGGTGGGGCAGACATAGTTCATGAATGTATTCACACTATGTATTCATTCTGAGAACTAAGACTTGTTGTCATTGCTCTTCTAAGCTTATTCCTTTTAGTCTCTGACAGATCAGCCAAATCATTAGTCATTGCTTATAAATAATTGTAGATCTATACTTAAGATAATTTATCCCTCTACACAAAGTATATAGTTAATTCCTTCCCACTAGGAATTATATAATATAAAATTTGGGGAGATTGTTTTATATCAATGAATATAATTCTCTGAAGACTAATCCAAATTGTTTCATGTACCATGAGTCTATCATTTTTTATTGTTGAGTAGTATTCTACAGAACAAATATACTACAGTTTGTTTAACCAGCCAAAACTGAAGGACATTTGAACTGTTTGAAGGATTTGGCTATTATGGATAATAAAGTTGTTATGACTATTCATTTAAGCTATTTTCTGTGAACCTAAATTTATTTCACTGAGAAAAATGCCAAAGAGTGCAATCGCTAGAATATATGGTAAGCATACATTTATTTGTAAAATTCTCATATAAATCTTACATTTTACCTTTCCACCTGCAATATATGCATAATATAGTTTCTCCATATCCTTGTTAGCATCTGATGTTGTCACTTTTATTTTGATCATTTCGATATGTGTAGTTACCTCATTGCAATTTCAATTTACATTTCTCTAATAGCTAATGATTTTGAACATCTTTTGATGTGCTTATTTACTATCTGGATATCTTGTTTTGGTAAATTATTTGTCCATGTCTTTTGCTTATTTTTCATTAGATTTTTTTTAACCATTCAATTTTTGAGTTTTTCGTATATTCTAGGTACTAATTTTTTGTCAGATATGTGGTTTGCAAATATTTCTAAGTCTGCAGATTTTTTTCTCATCCTACTGAGTCAGAAACCAACTATTGTCTGTCCGTATTGTCACATCCCTTAAAGAAAAGCGTAAGGAGTATTTGTGCAGGTCTGAATGCACTTATGTTCCTGAAAATTAGCAAAGGAAAGTGTATTCCCTTATCTTCTGTACATTCCCTGTTAAGTCACTTCAAAGAATTCTTAATCCCCTGCAGACTGTGCTTATTCAACTGAGAGAAATGACTTCCTATTCACTCCTTTTTATCAGTAGTCATAGATTTGAAAATATAGCATCCATGTTACCATAAGCCTTGTAATTTATGTAACTTTTTGCATGTTATAACAACTAATTAACAATATGTTGTAGTAAATAATGTTCTACTTTGTAGTAGGTTTTGTTAACTCCCTTTCTCTATGGCAAGTTTAATCAAATCTTCAGTTTGGTGCTAATGATAAAAATATAAGCTACGTTTTGGTAACCTGCACCAGGAAATGTGGGCCATGAATGCTACTATTGACAAAGTGTGGCTGTAACTTGAGTTATATACAATGCTCTATCAGTCACAGAGTCAATATATAGATACCAGCAACCCTAAACTTATAAAGATGTGCTGTGGAACATAAGGGATGAGCAGACCCCTTCCAGGCATGCCAGGAGCCAGGTGTTGTCTCCCTGAATTCTGAATTCAGAAATAAATTCTTTCTGTCAGTTCTTTACCTCTCGATTTATTGGCATCAAGAGATTGCAGCCGAGCATTTACTTGGACCTTAACTTTACTAAGCAGGGATTTTTTTTTTTTGCAGAGAAAGAGTTTTGATTATGATGAGGTTCAATTTATCAATTATTTCTTTTATGGATCATGCCTTTAATGCTGTATCTAAAAATTTGTCATCAATCCTAAGGTCACTTAGATTTTCTTCTAAGTTATCTTCTAGGGGTTTTATAATTTTATGCTTTATATTTAGTTCCTAGATCTATTGTTAGTGATTTAAAAACAAATATTTTAGAGCTGTAGGGTACATGTGAGGATTCGCTACTTAAATAAATTGCATGCAGGTAAAATTTGAGGTTCCAGTGAATTCACTCACCCCTGATAGTGGACATGCTGTTCGGTGGATGAATGTATGCCCCTTATTCTCTCTCCCTCCTTCCCTCTCATCTTTAGTAGTGCCCAGTAATTGTTGTTCCCTCCTTCATACTCGTGTGCCTAATGTTTAGGGCCCACTTATGAGTGAGAACATGTGGTATTCAGTTTTTTGTTTCTATGATAGTTTACTCAGAATGATGGTCTTCAGCTGTATCCATGTTGTTGCAAAGGTCATGATTGTGTTCTTTTTAATATTTATATTCCATAATATATGCATCATGTTTTTAATCCAGTTCACTTGTGATGGACATCTGGGTTAGTTCCATGTTTTTGCTATTGTGAATAGTGCTACAATGAACATACATATGCAGGTGCATTGTGGTAGAGTGATTTTTGTTTCTGTGAGCATATTCCCAGAAGTGGAAATGCTGGATCATATAGTAGCTCAATTTGTTAAATTTTTGAAGGCTATAATGTCTGTACTTATTATTATTATTATTATTATTATTATTATTATTATTCTGCATGTGGATGTCCAGTAGTTTGAGGACCATTGGTTGTAAAAGCTAGGAAATAAGCTTTTTAAATAAAAATCTACTTTTATTAATTATTTTAGGACTATTAATATTATCTCTTTACTATATACTTCATTCTGCTTGATTCAAGTTTTTTTGTTTTTTTGTTTTTTTTGAGTTGGAGTCTCACTCTGTCGCCCAGACTGGAGTGCAGTGGCCGCTCCCGGCCACCGCAGCCTCGCCTGCTGGGCTCCGGCGATCCTTCCACCTCAGCCTTCTGAGTAGCCAGAATTACAGGCATGCGCTACCACGCCCAGCTGATTTTTTGATTTATTGTAGCGATGAGGTCTCGCTGCCCAGGCGGGTCTTGAACCCGCGGGCTCAGGCAATCCACTCACCTCAGCCTCCCAAAGGCGTGGTATTACAGGCTGAGCCACCGAGCCCGGCTGATTCAAGTTTATTTTTTCTATTTCCTTGAGGTACAAATTTAGATTAGTGATGTGTGTTCTTCCCTTTTTTCTACTATAAGCAATTGGTGCCATAAATTTTCTTCTCAGTATTGTTTTAGCTGGATCTCAAATTTTACATGCTATATTTGCATTTTTACTCAATTTTATGTACTATTAAATTTTCTTTATGACTTGCTGTGTCCTGTGCATAATGTAAAAGTATGTTGTTTAATTTCCAAGAGTTTAGAAAAGTTTCTGTTAACTTTCCTTTATTGATTTCAGATTGTTCTTAGAGAATATACTGTATAATTTCAATTTTTTTTAAATAGTTTTTCTTTTTGTCCATGATGTGGGTATTAATACAGCCTTACCATTTTTTGTTAATAAATATTTGAATTAGATTTATTTTCTCATATTTTTTCTCTCAGTTTACCTATGTTGTTGCATTTGAAGCAATCTTCTTAAAAACAGAATATTGTTGGATTGGTTTTTATCATTCTGATAATCTATCTATCTATCTATTTATTTATTTATTTTAAAGATGTGGGGTACAATTCAGAGTTAGGTATGCAAATGTTCATCATGCAGGTACACTTGTTGATGAGGTGTGCCCACCTTCCCAGGCAGTTTCCCACTACTGACAATCCTGCCACACTCCCCCCAGCAGTTTCCCACTACTGCCAATCCTTTTTTAAAATAGTATTACAATAATTGTTCAAGGTTCACTTATGAGTGAGAACATGTGATACTCAGTTCTTTGTTTCTGTGATAGATCACTCAGTATTATAGACTCTAAGTCCATCAAAGTTGATGCAAAGTTCATAATTTTGTCCTTCTTTATGACTGTGTACTATTCCATCGTGTATATGTACCACATTTTTTTCTTTTTATCCAGTCCTCTTTTGATGGGCAACCCAGTTGGTTCCATGTTTTTGCTATTGTGAATAATGTTGCAATAAACATGCATGTGCAGGTATCTGTTTCATAGAGTGATTTGAATTTCTTCAGGTATATTTCTAATAGGGAGAATGCAGGGTAATATGAAAGGTCAATTTTTAGAGATTTTAGGAATTGCCAAACAGTTTTCCACAGAGGTTGCATTAGTTTACGCTCCGATTCAACAGTGTAGAAGTGTTCCCTTTTCCGTGCATCCTCTCCAGCATTCATTGTTTTTTGAGTTATTGATGATGACCAGCCTGATTGGAGTTAGGTGGTATCTCAGTGTGGTTTTAATTTGCATTTCTGTGATGACTAGTGAGGTTGAGCATTTTTTCATGTATCTGATGGCTGTTTGTATGTCTTTTTTTGACAAGTATCTATTCATATCTTTTGTCCACTTTGTAATGGGGCTTTTTGTTTTTTTTCTTTTCGGCACGATTGTGTTCCTTGTAGATCCTAGATGTTAGACCTTGGTCAGATATAGAGTTGGTAATATTTTTTCCCAGTCTGTAGGCTGTCTCCCTGCTCTCTTGATGGGTTTCTTTTTGGCTTTGCAGAAACTTGTCAGTTTGATGAGGTCCCACTTGTCTATCTTATCTCTTATGGCATTGGCACTTGGGATTTTGATCAGGAATTGGTTGCCAGTTCCAATTTCCATAAGGGTGTCTCTTGCATTTCCTAAGGTTCTTATGTTTTGAGGTTTTACGTTAGGTCTTTGGTCCATTTTGAGTTGATTTTTGTATATGGTGATAGGTAGGGGTCTAGTTTTAATCTTCTGCACATGATCAGCCAGTTTTCCCAGCACCATTTACTGAATAGGATCACCTCTCCCCAGTGATTGTTGGTGAGGACTTTGTCGAACATGTCTTGGTTGAGAAATTGAGGTTTTGCTTCTGAAATCTCTATCCTGTTCCATTGGTCTATATGCCTGTTCTTGTACCAATACCAGGCTATTTTGATTACTGTAGCTTTATAATAAAATTTAAAGTCTGAGAGTGTGATACCTCCCACTTTTTTTGTTTCTTTGCTGAGGATTGTTTTGGCTATTCATGGTCATTTATGCTTTCATATAAATTTCTGTATTGTTGTTTTTAGGTCTGAGAAGAATGCTGCTGGTAATTTCATGGGTATTGAGTTAAATCTGTAGATTGCCTTGGGTTGAATGGACATCTTAACAATGTTGAGTCTTCCAGTCCATGAGCATGGAATGTTTTTCCATTTGTTTGTGTCATCTTTGGTTTCTTTGAGCATAGTTTTGTAGTTTTTGTTGTAAAGTTCTTCCACGTTTCTGGTTAGGAAAATGTCAAGGTATTTCATTTTTTTGTGTAGCTATTGTGAATGGGATTGCGCTTGTATTTGGGTTTCTGAGTGTTTATTGTTGGTGTATAGGAATATGAGTGTCTTTTGCACATTTATGTTATACCCTGAGATTTTGCCAAAGTCCTTTATCAGTGCAAGGAGGTTTTTAACAGATTCTCTTGGGTTTTTGAGGTATAGAATCACTCTGGTAACCTTTATTTTTTAATTGATATATTTAGGCTGTTTGTATACATGGTAATTATTCATATGTTGTAAATTGATTCTTTTATTTAATTATTTGTTTTCTGTTTGTCTTTTCTGTTTCTTCTTCCTCTACTTTTATTTTCTTGCTTTCCTGCAGATTACACAAACATTTTATTGGACTAAATATGGATTTTATTTATAGTGTTTTTTAGTATATCTCTTTTATAGTTTTCTTGATGATTACTCCAGGTATTACAATATACATGTGTAACTTAAAACAGTCTACTTGTATTGATGTTTAATTCTTTCATGTTAAGTACAGAAAACTTACTTTTACTTATGTCTCTTTATTCTCTCCAATTTTAAATACAATTGCCTTAAGCATTTTCTCCAAATACGTTTAGCAACATATCAGATGCTGTAAATGGTAGCCTGAAATCTGAGAGAACTTGTAAGTAAGCTTCTTCACATATTACAAAAAAGTCACCAGCAGTTCAGTAGGAAAAGATACTGGTTTTTTAATCTTATAAGAGGGCACTAATGGCAGCAGGTTGGTGAAGAATCTGTGCCTTGGCACAGAACAGAACCAATTTCATAATCAAATTATTTAATTATTCAGATTTCTATATACTGTTTACAATCACAATGAGCAAAGTTGCTACCCGTATTGTGCTCAATTCTGCTCAATTACCTACACCCCATGACACATTAACCACCATAACTCCTTATAAGGAATATTCATATCCTGCAGACACCAACCTTGACCAGGGGCTGCTCTCCAGGGGATGAGCAGAAAGAAGTCAGATATATGGAAGAAAGTCCTATGTCTGGACATTTATCTCACACTTTGTTGGCTTTTTACCTCACATACACATTGACTTTTTCCACCCATACAATCTTCACATAATGTTGATCTTCTGCAAATTCCCTAAGGTGGAAACTTGAGTCAAACATGGCATATGCAATAAAGAGCACAGGATCCAAACAGCAAAATTGCTAGTGATTATAACACTTATGATTACTTTGGGACAGAAAGAAAAAGCTTAGTGCTAAAAGGGGTCTTAGCTTAGGGTGATAAGATAAATACTTAAGAAGAACAAGCAAAGATAAAACCTAATTTTCAGGAAAAAATAATGCAGCATTCCTGTCTTCTGACAACACCGTGATGCTTTGGGGAGGCCTTATCAGCCAGGAATAGCATGCCCTATCAGGTACAGGAGTCCTCTTGTCCATAACATAAAAGGACAGTGAGGGGTATGCTGAATTTTCACATAGAAATGATAATAGTCCCCCTTTTGAGTATTTGAGACCTGGAGTTATTACACGTAACAGTATTTATTCATTTTCCCATAACCATAGGACAAATATCTAAATTATGATCTACCCCCTCTCCCCAGAGAACCAGTAGGGAGTACCAATGGGGTTCAGATTGAACTTCCCAGGGCCAATATAGAGTATTCTCTCCGGATACAATGTCCTGTGGGGTGGGCAGCAGTGGGTTATTCTCACTCCTGAACTTGGTTGCATGATGATTCTTGCATCCAAACTGACATCCTCAGGGGTATTACTCATAGTTATGTCAACATATCTACGGGTGCTGGGTGTTCAGTATGGGGTTTCTTGTTGAGAGTGAAGATTGTTCATGCAGTTGGGTCATCTATCCCTGCAATGAGCATTGATCTCTTTTTAAAGCATTCTTTAGGATGCTATTATGTGTTTCTATTAGACCGGTGCCTCTGGGATTGTATGGTAGATGAAATGGCCAATCAATTTGCAGCTACTCAGCCCACTGTTGCTCTTGATGTCCAGTAGAGTGAGTTCCCTGGTTGCTTTCAGTGACTTCGGGGATGTGATATTCTTCCATAAGCTGTGACAGTTATCTGATGGTTGAGTGCTTTGTAGTTCACTTGCTAGGAAAGATCTGTAGTAATCCTATAGTAGGGTCAACAGAAGTGTGACCAAACCAGGCCCCCTCTTACATGAGAAGGAGGCCAATATAGTCCACATGCCAATGGGTTAAAGGCTCACAGCCTTGTCTGATATATCCACCTTCTGCTGGCAGTCTCTGCAGGTGCCTCTCAGCACATACAGGGCAATCATTGTAAGCAGTCACTATGCTAGAGTATTTAATGGGGAGACCCCCAAGCTTTTACAACTTCCCACAGTGTTTTCTGTCCAGCATGCTTCATCTTATAAAGTAGCCAACTGGACACATCCTCTGAGGGGGCTTCTTCTGTTCACCTTTCATGGGCTAAGCTATCTGTCTCATCATTTCTTAAACACTGTAGGGGAGAATACCCTGAAACATGGAAGATAGTGATTTTCTTTTGGAGGTCCATGGCATAGATGTCCTGCCACATATCTTGGCCCTACAAGGACTTGTTTATTGCTGCTGGTGCCATTGTGGCATCCAAAGCATTTGTCCTCTGAACATCTCCCAGCTGTTTGTGTAAATTGTCAGTGGGCCTGGCTCTTTGAATATTACAAACCACACTGCCTACAATTCTGCTAACTTACTGCCTCCTGCTATGGGCAGAGCTGTAAAGACACTCATCGGGGCTTGTCTGGCGATCGGCTCAGTTGCCAAGGAAGCTTGATATACTGTAAATCTGTTGTTCAATAGGGCTGTAGGAAGCTTAGTTGCCTTTCCAGGTCTGTGACCAGGGCCAATGGGAAGCTATCCCCTGCTGCCACCAAAGCTCACAAGCATATCCCTCCTGGGTGGTATTCACATCTAATTCACAGGGAAGTGATTGGTTTGGAATGCCCAGTGTTTGGACAGTATCCACAACAGTTTTGGCAACACTGAATGTCTTTTGACACTCCTCTGTCCAGTCCCAGACCTTTTTTGATCAATCTATATAGGAGTCCTACTGTTTGTGCTAAATGTGGGATAAATGTGCTTCAATACCTCAACAAGTCCCAAAACTTTTGTAGCTATTTGGGAAGTGCTGAGTCGTAAACCTGTATTTTGTCAATAACAGATGAAGGCATTACTTTTGTCTTATCAGACCAAATTATCCTCAAGAATTTGACAGATAAGCCATGTCTTTTCAACTTGTTTTGATTCACCACCCACTCTTTTCCCTGCAAATATTCAATTAGCTAGGGTGCTGCCTGCTCTAGGCCTGTAAGAAGATCAAAATTAGCATGATAATATCTGTATAATGAAATAGAGACACCGATGCAGGTAGTCTCCAACTTTCCAAATATTGAGTGACTGTGCCGTGACATAAATTAGAGCTATATAAATATCCCATCTGCAGAACCATGGGCATTTATTGTCTTCCCTCCCAGGTGAATGCAAATTGGTCTTGACAATGTACATGAATATAATTACTAAAGAAAATATTAGCCAAGTTCATTTCAAAATAGTATGTGCCCAATTAGTCCAATATATCAACAATACTGGATATAACAGTACACAGAGGGAATATAACTTTATTTAACTCCTGGTAGTCTACCATCATTCTCCAGGTACCATGTGACTTCTCTACTGGTCATATTGGAGAATTACAGAGGCTGTGAGCATGACAGATTATAATAAACTTTGCTAATTCCTGTATGGTTTCTCCAATTTCTTTGTGCTCGCCAGGTAAGCAGTATTATTTGGTAGCCACTTCTTGCCATGAAAGATATATATATGAAGATATATATATATATATATAAAACATAGGGTATAGGGGCAGGTGATTGATGTGCAGGATTAGCATAACCCTCTGAACTTTAATTCATTTACCACCATAACCACTTATAGCAGTTAAAGGACCTTCAAATTGACTAGGGTTATTATATATTGGGGTACATTCAGCTCCAATGTCCACCAAAGCTATTACTTTTGCAATATTCTTTGGGATCTAGTATATATTGAGGTCAATGTGTGGTCTCCAGTCTGTGGTCTCCAGTCTGCTTCAATGCTTGCTATAGAAGTAACTGTTCCCAGTCTTAAATTTAAAATTGTTAACACACCAATGGCATGTATGTATGTTGTAACCAAAAAGCCCTGCGGGGGCCCGCCCCGCAAGGGTCGTGGGAAGTGTTGAAGGAGAGACAGATAGGTGACGGATGAAGTTCATATACACGGACACCTGCTTCTTGAACAGATGACAATTTAATGCTAGTTAATACAGAGCTTTTATACCATTTGTGAAGGGGCAAAACAAAGAAAATTCTTTCATATACATATCTTTTAAAAGTTACCAGCTAGTGGTCTTAGTAGCAAACAAACCAAGATTCCCAGTGGCTTTAGTAGCAAATAAGCCAGGAATCTCATAGGCATTAGACAAGTCCTATTCATAAAGCCAACAATGACACTCTCAGTCCAATGTCCCAAATTACAAATGTTTCAAGAAAGTTTCTTTAAGTGTATATTTCTTTGTGTGTCAGGAATATTCTCATCTTAGGCTGTTGTGTTCTTCAGAGTCCTGTGATCACCTCCCTTGTCCAGATGTCCTCGTTACTTTTCTCTTATCTTGCAGTGCTTGTTTCTAAAGAGAACTCAAAAGAAGCTTTTAGTAATGTTTCCCAGGCCCCTCAAGGTTACTTTCTGTTTTAGCTGATCTGTCATAAAAGTGTCTGATTATTATATTATGAGTTCAGTGGAAACCTACTCTATAAATGTTAACTTAGAGTTTTAAGTTTATAGTTTTAACTATAGAATTAAGTAAAAACCTTAACATTAATCTTTGTCTGAAGTCAGTGAAAACAGTGTTATAAGTCACCTACATAACTCCTAGATAAGTGTTAGAACATATAATGAATTCATAATGAACCTATTATAAACTTGTGCTTCTAAAAATCCCTATTTCTAAACACTAAACTGCATAGTCCTAAATCAAAAAAGGAGTGGATATACTCATATCATTTATTACTTAAGCAATGTCTAGTAACTTATAACCAAGTGAAATAAAGCATTCTTGATGTGCTTCAGAGTTTAACTCTTGCATATGTTAGAAAAGGCCAAGTGGCATAGTGGGAAAAATGGAAAAATAAACCATGATGTTTCCAGGTTAGTTGTGAGTACTTCACATAAACATGCCATTTTCTTCTTCCACGACTGCACAGAATTCTTCGGCGGTATCAAACAGCAAAGGTGAAGGACAGAAGGGCCTCAGCTTCCTGGGCTCGCCCTGCGGCCCGGGGTCTTCGGCCCACCCGGACCCTGTCAATCAGGTGGACCTCCAAGGCTGGCTCCCAACAAAGCCCTATAAAAGTAGCTTGAAACTGAGAGTTGGGGTTCAGGTTTTGAGAGCCTACTCCACCTGAGACTTCTGGAATAAACACCTTTGATTCTCCTCTCAGTCTCTGGTGCCTGTTCTGAGTGAATTAATTCCTGTTCCCGGTGAGTTGCTACATTTGCTGTTACATTTGGTGCATTGGCCGGGAAGCTCCTGCTGTGCCCTCAGATTAGGCTGGGCCTTTGAGCCACTGCTGTGGCTAGAGTTGGCTGTGGCCCAGGAGTAGCCCAAGGACAAGTAAGACGCACCTCCTGGCCAGTTGTCTGGGAACCAGACTCCACGAGCCATGATCCGGACCAACAGACTGCACTCTGCTCAGTGGACCAGAGAGTGGACCAATCGGCCAGGACTCCCGGAACTGGTAAGACACCCCAGGGTGCCCAGTTAGTCAGGGCCACCAAATGGTGGTGACAGGAGTCTGATCATCTCCCAGCAGTTATTGTAACTGCTCAGGTAGAATCTCCAGAGAGGTTCGTTTGGTTTTGAAAGAAAGAGACTGAGAGTGGTGTGAATGTGTGTGTGACTCCATGGCCTTTAGGCTACTGTGTCTGATTGGGCCCTAACCTGCAGTACTATGACAACCTCATACAGTTGAAGGTGGCCCTAACCTGTAGTACTGTGATGACTTTATACAACTGAAGGCAGTCCCAGCCCTGTCATAGGGCTGATCTGGGTTGGGGGCTTATACCAACCCACCATTTGTTAAGAGACATCTTAAATTCCCTTTGTAGAAGTGGCCAGGTGGGTGATGTGAGTACTGTCCTGAAGTTGCTTTCAGGAGGTCTTTGTCTTTTGTTCTGTGACACCCAGCACAGTGGGAAGCACACTACAGGAGAGTTATTGTAACTGCTCAGGTAGAATCTCCAGGGAGGGTCATCTGCATTTGAAAGAAAGAGAGTGAAATTGGTGTGAATGTGTGTGTGGCTCCACTGTCTTTAGGCTACTGTGTCTGATTGGGCCCTAACCTGCAGTACTATGACAACCTCATACAGTTGAAGGTGGCCAACCAGCCAATTGCTAAGAGGTATCTTAAATTCCTTTCAGCCAACCTGCCAATTGCTAAGAGGTATCTTAAATTCCTTTCAGGGAAGCGGCCAGGCAGGCAATGTGAGTTCTGTCCTGAACAGTGTCTGTTCAGGAGGTCTTTGTCTTTTGTTCTGCAACACCGACACAGTGGGAGGCACACTATGGAAGGGTCCCCTTCAAAACCCACTCAAAAACTTCCAGAAAGGTTATGTAGGAGATTATGGTATTAAAATGTCTCCAAGAAAACTGAAAACTCTACACAATAGAGTGGCCAACATTAACAAAGGACTGGCCTCCAGAGGGAACTCTGGATGTAACCAAGAAAAAGGCTGTGTACTGGGTGGTAACTGGGGAGCCAGACCACCCAGATCAGCTCCCATATGTAGATTCTTGGCTACAGATTGCATTAGCTCAACCCCCTTGGATAAGGCTTTGTGCTGGCAGACAGGGACAAAGTAGAATTCTCCCAGTCAAGGCTCCATTTCAACCAAAGATCAAAACCAAGACGAAACTGAAAATCCACCAATCATCCAGAGAGATCCAAATGATGAGCCTCCATTGCTATTGCCCCCCTATATCACGCCACTAATACCAGAGGCCCCCTCTTCACCACCAGTAATACCAGAACCGACCCCCGATCAGACACACCACCACCATCTGTGTCCCTGCCACAACCTGCAGAGCCGGACCAAATAGGGAGGCACCTTCACTCAGCATCAGGCCAATGGTCTGCACTTCAAATGCCCCTCTGCAAGATCGGAGGTCCCGAACAAGTAACACAAGAGGGCAATGCCCAGGGTGGACCATCTATATTCTATTACTAGCTATTTTCTAGCATGGACTTGTTAAATTGGAAACATCATACCCGCTCTTACTTGGAAAAACCCCAGGACACAATCGACTTAGTTGAGTCTGTCTGTCAGACTCATCTTCCCAGATTGCCGCCAGCTCCTCCACCTAACCCCTCTCAATACTGAAGAGCAATGACAGAGGCTTGAAAATGGATGGCAGGATGTGCCCCAGGAGGCTTATTAGATCCTGAGACACTTTCCCAGAGGAGGATCCACATTGGGACCTGGACTTGAAGGGCGGAGGGACTAACTAGAAAAATATTGACAAGTCCTCCTGGAAGGATTAAAAGTAGGAGCTAAGAAGCCCGTCAATATATTCAAGACTACTGAGGTCCCCCAAAAGCCAGATGAAAGTCTCTCGGACTTTTATGAGAGACTTTGTGTGGCGTTCTGGTTATATACTCCCTTCAACCCAGGGACCCCCAACAATCAGTGCATAGTGAATGCCACCTTTGTGGGCCAAGCACAGGGTAACATCTGAAGAATGAAGTGTTTGCCAGAATGAACAGCACCCAGCTACTGGAGATAGCCAACAAAGTCTTCATAAACCGAGAACAAACTACAAAGAGGGACAACCAGAGAATGAGGCAAAAGGCAGCTCTCCTTGCTGTAGCCCTAGGCCAGTCAGCTGAATTCAAGTCAAAGCAAACAAAAGCAAAGCTCAGGACCCATGTCCCCTTACAACAGGATCAGTGTTCATACTGCTAGAAAATTGAACACTGGAAGAAGGGCTTCCCTGATAGATCTCAGAGGGAAGAAAAGGAAAATCAAGGGACAGATATGAACACTGTCCCATACAAGATGGAATCCTCTGCTGCCAGCATTATCAGGTTAGCTGGCATTGACTCAGACTGAGACAGACAGGGCTTAATCAGCTTAGGGCCCCATGAACCCATGGTCAAAATAAAGGTTGGGGGCCAATCAATGGACTTTATGGTAGACACAGGACCAGAGCATTCAGTTGTAACCAAAGCAGTGGGCCCATGGAAAGAAAAACAAAGCTCATGAGGGCCACTGGAGCCCAAATCAAATGCTCTTTTTGTGAAACCCACAACTGCATCATGGGGAGACACCAGGTAAAACATGATTTCCTATAAGTCCCAGAATGTTCAATACCCTAGATGGGAAGGGACTGGCCATCCAAACTAGAGGCCCAGATCACCTTCTCAACTGATGACCCTGCTCACCTTGAACTGCTGGTACCCACGTGGCTCGGACTCCCAAAAGACTCCTCTGTAATTTTGTTTGCCACAATTCACTGAGAGGAAGAATGGAGACTCCATTCCCAGTCTGCCACCAACATCAACCCAGTCCTAGAAACATGGAGCTCCTGCTTCCCTGGAGTCTGAGCTGAGAAGAACCCACCCATGCTAGCTGTCAACCATCCACCAGTAATAGTCGACCTGCTGCCCAGTGCCCACTCAGTAAGGGTCCAACAATATCCCTTATTTTGGGAAGCTAAGATTGACATCCAAGTTCACCTTCAAAGACTACAAAAATTTGGGCTGCTCTGAAAGTGTCAATCTTCATGGAATACTCCCCTGTTGTCTGTGAAAAAAAATGGGCACCAAAGACTACTGACCTGTCCAGGACCTGTGGGCCATCAGCCAAGCCACAACAACCATCCATCTGCTGGTCCCTAACCCGTATACCCTCCTAGGCCTCATACCTGCAGAGGCTCAATGATACACCTGTCTGGATCTGAAGGATACTTTCTTCTGCATTCATCTGGCACCCATAAGTCAGGCCATGTTTGCCTTTGAATGGGAAGACCTTGCCACCGACCAAAAGGAGCAATTAACTTGGATCTGGTTGCCCCAGGGGTTCAAGAACTCCCCCACCATATTTGGATCCACCTAGCAGAAGATCTAGTACACTTCCCAAGTGCAGAAGTCAAGTGTACACTCCTGAAATATGTGGATGATCTCCTCCTGGCAAGCACAACCTTGGAGGACTGCACTAAGGGAACAGAGCCATTACTAGACATGCTCCAGAAAGCTGGATACAAGGTGCCCCTTAAAAAAGCCCAGATTTTCCAGAAAATAGTCAAGTACTTGGGTTTTCTAATCTCAAAAGAGCATTGGGCCTTGGGGCCTGAACAGAAAAAGGCAATTTGGGCCCTTTCAACCTCAAAGACTCTAAGGCAAATCCGAGAGTTTCTGGGGACCATCAAATTCTGTTGCATCTATATCCCTAACTACTCATTAATAGTCAAGCCCCTCTATGAAGCCACAAAACAGAGAGAAAAGGAGTCGTTCCAAGAGGGGCAACAGCAACAGGAAGCTTATCTTACCCTTAAGAAGGCTTTACTAGAAGCCCCTGCCTTGGGACTCCCTGATGTAACTCAATAATTTAATTTCTTCATTCATGAGAAAAAGGGAATGGCCCTGGGAATTCTAACTCAGAACATAGGACCCTGGCAATGGCCTGCTGCTTATCTGTCCAAACAGATAGATACTGGCAGCAGGATGGCCACCCTGCCTATAAGCTCTGGCTGCCACTGCTCTCTTGGCCGAAGAGGCGAGCAAACTCATCATGGGACAAATCCTGAATATCAAAGTCCCTCATGCAGTCACAGCCCTAATGGACCACCGAGAGTACCATTGGCTCACCAATCCACACACGAGTCACTACCAAGGCCTTCTGTGAGGAAACCCCTGGGTGCACCTAGAGACTGCCAGAACTTTAAATCCAACCTCTTTTTTACCTGCTGAACCAGGACCCCCAGACCATGACTGTATTGAAACAACAGACGAGATCTACTTGAGCCACCCAGATCTCATAGTTCAGCCTTTTCCTTCTCCAGACTGTGTCCTCTATACTGATGGAAGCAAATTCCTGTCAAATGGAAAGTGTTTGGCAGGATATGTGGTCATAATGGGAACAGAAGTAATAGAATCAAGGGCCCTCCCAATGGGATGGTCAACTCAATGGGCAGAGCTAATGGTTTTAATCAGGCCCTAGAATTAAGCAAAGGACAGAGGTAAATATCTACACAGACTCAAGATATGCCTTTGCCACTCTCCTTATACATGGGGACCTCTATAAAGAAAGAGGACTCCTTACCTCAGAAAGAAAAGCTATCAAAAATCAAGCTGAAATCCTACACCTCCTAGAAGCAGTCTGGGATCCCTCAGCCACTGCAGTCACTCACTGCCAAGGACACCAAAAGGGAAAGAGTTCCATAATCAAAGGAAATCAAAGGGCAGACATGGAGGCCAAATAGACAGTCAAGACAGTGACCCTCCTGAAAAAACTTCAATAATCTCAGCCCTGCCCAAATGCCCAAGCTATGCCCAGGAAGAAGAAAACTGGATAAAAGGAAAAAGGGTACCAAGGATTTGGAAGGTGGCTTCTCCCCGATGGATGGCCCTTTGTCTCAAACCACCTGGCCTATCCCCTGGTTCACCAACTTCATGAAGACACCCATATGGGAAAAATAGCATTAGAAACCTTAGTAAACCAGTATTACTACATGGCCAGACTCTCAGTGCTTTGCAGAAATGTAATCCAGAGATGTCAGACATGTGCTCACAACAATGTCAAACAAGGGCCTTCCCAGCAACCAGGAATACAAAAAACTGGACAAAGCCCATTTTAAGACCTAGAAATAGACTTTACCAAACTACCATTCAGCACAGGATATAAATACCTATTAGTCATTGTATGCACATACTCAGGCTGGGTTGAAGCATACCCCACCAGAACTGAGAAAGCCAAAGTAACAAGAATCCTACTGACTGAAATCTTACTTAGGTATGGAATGCCCACTTCAATTGGATCAGATAATAGGCAGTCTTTGTGACTGAAATTACACAAGGACTTGCAAGGGCCCTACAAATCAAATGGAACTTGCACACAGCTTACAGGTCTCAGAGTTCAGGGAAAGTTGAGCACATGAACTGGACCCTAAGCAAATTTTAAGTAAATTTTGTCAGGAAACCCAACTGCCCTGGACTTCTGTACGGCCTATGGCTCTCCTCCAAGTAAGATGCTTTCCTCAAGCAGAAATCAAGCTCTCCCCGTATGATATCCTGTTTGGCAGACCTCCTCCCCCTGTAAGAGCCCCTGGAGACAGGAAAGAAATAGGAAATCTAGATATCCATTCCCATCTACAACTCTTAGCTACCACCATATCCCAGTTACACCACTGGGTGCTGGAAAGACTTCTCTTACCTGTAAGCAACCCAGTTTACCCCTACAAGCCAGGAGATTTTGTCTGGGTAAAAGACTGGCACAAGGCACCCCTAAAACCCACACGGAAGTGTCCCTACTCCAAACTCCCAACAACTCCCACAACTTTAAAAGTTGCAAGTATAGACACCTGGATCAATCACTCCCGAGTAAAAGCTGCCACATGACCAGAGAGCTCAGCCAACTGGACGGCAACCAGAGACCCTAAGAATACCCCTCAAAATCACTCTCCAAGCTCACCATCCTGCCTCCAGAGAATTTACAGAGCATCAACACTGCTTTAGTCACTCCAGAAGCTGACTAATCTACACATGGCAGAAGCCTGAGGAGCCAGTCATCAAAACCATAAATAAAGTGTTTCACTGGTTGTTCATTCACTAAATGTATTGCTATCACCGTTTAGCCCTCACCCTTTTCATCCTGATTGTCTTGGCTCTGGGCGTGGGCCTAATTGCTGTAATCCCTACTGATTGGAAATGTGGCAAAAAGTCTTTATTGTTATTTCTGTATTTCTCATGCATAGGATGTATTACTGCTTTATTATGTTTACAGTAGGAATGTATATGTTGATCAGTCGCATAAACTGCGCTATGCAAAATTTTTATCCTAAGGCACAATCCAGACTCACAAGTGAAGGTAACTGGATCATCCCCTCTCCATTACCGACATGTCACTGTACCAGTATTGTCCCCTTTTGGGCTGCACTAGACCGATGTGTCACCTCATGGCAAAAGGGATGTGAAGTCATTTTCTGTACTTGTGAAGTGTAACCTACCTTACTGCCCCGGAATGCTATATTTGTTATTCTCCTCTTCTTCCCCAAGAACACACTCCTTCCCCAAAGCATATCTCAACACAAGTCAAAACCCCACCTCCTGTTTCAACCAGTAAATATCAGGACCGCATGATAAAATCAAGGATTCAATCATGCTTTTCTAACATCGTCTACCCCCATATGCCAAGTAGATGTTTTAAAAACTATACCCTCTATACTAAAAATGGAAAGACATACTGGACAGGAAAAATATATAAAAACCCTTACTGGGGTCTGCCAGACCCAACCTGCCCTGATGTTCCGCAAGCCTATTGGGTCACTTCTGATATAGTTCACCAATATAGCCAGATACACCTCTTACCTTAGGCCCTCATCTAATCAAATGTTAAATGCAACTCATCACCTCCTTAATGATGCTAACCCCAACCTGGTCAAAGACTGCTGGCTCTGTTTGTCCACAGCTCCCCCCATTCTGCTGTAACTCCAATAGCACAGGAAATTCTAAATGTTACCCTGATGACCAATAGTATGGAGCCTCATGAAATGGGTACAGTACTAACCCAGGTCAAATTATCCCAAAAGGCATCCAAATGCCTGACCAAAAAAAAAACAAATAGGAATGAAGCCGGTTGGCAACTAACCACCA
Source organism: Cephalopachus bancanus (assembly GCA_027257055.1). Taxonomy (NCBI): domain Eukaryota; kingdom Metazoa; phylum Chordata; class Mammalia; order Primates; family Tarsiidae; genus Cephalopachus; species Cephalopachus bancanus. The sequence continues at coordinate 3,096,581 of JAPVLO010000411.1, forward strand.
GCCAATGTCACCAGGTTATCGATATCCAGGAGCTTGACCCTCACCTGAAAGCCAAATCCTGGTGCTGACCTCTTACAGACCTTTTCTTTGTATGTGAAACAAATGCCTACCAATGCCTACTGGCCAACTGAGCAGGAACCTGTATTCTGGCCTTCCTCACTCCACAATAAACATCGTTCCCATTAACCAATCTCTTTCAGTGCCTCAAGCAGCATACACCTGAAGAAAAAGAGCCATCCAAATTATAACCTTGTTGATTGGACTAGGAATAACAGCTGGAATAGGCACTAGAACAGGAGGCATCGTGGCCTCAACTGCGTACCATCATTAACTGTCTAACGGATGACATCAAAAGAGTAGCTACATCATTAGTAGTTTTACAGAATGGAAGGGCACGAAACCTCCTAACTGCTGAAAAGGGAGGGCTTTGTCTCTTCCTAAATGAGGAATGCTATTTTAATGTAAATAAGTCAGGGATGGTTAGGTACATGGCCCAACAATTAAGAGAACGAATCACAAAAGAAGACAAGAATTGGCTAATTCTTGGCTGAACTGGAGCAGTATTTGGAGATGGGAATCCTGGCCTCTCCCATTAGATGGACCCCTCCTCATGGTCTTTTTGGCACTGCTGTTTGGGTCCTGCATTCTCAACCTAATATTTCACTTTGTTTCCTCCCACCTAGAATCCATAAAATTCCAACTATTTCTCCATGACTATGAACAACTTCCTCTGCAGGATGTGGAAAGCATGTGATGTCCCTTAGAAAAATTTTAAAAGAAATCAAAGTGGAGAATGAGATTGAAAAACAGGAATTAAGCAGGAAAGCTGACTTCAAGGGTCTTATCTTAAGCGAGCAACTGCATGCCATCTGCTTCTGTAAATATGCTGTAAGCAGCTGCATGCCATTTTCCTTAACTGCAATCTCTGTTTCTATAAACACGCTTTATTACACCTCATATGGAAATGTTCATTAAAAAGTATGCTTGTTGTAGAAGTAGCCATTCCTGGTCCTAAATTTCAGATTGTAAACCCACCAATGACAAACCCATGTATGTTGTTACCAAAAAGCTGTATAAAAGTAGCTTGAAACTGAGGATTGGGGCTCAGGTTTTGGGAGCCTACTCCACCTGAGACTTCTGGAATAAACACCTTCAATTCTCCTCTCAGTCTCCAGTGCCTGCACTGAGTGCATTAATTCCTGTTCCTGATGAATTGCTGCAGTTGCTGTTACAAGACCATGGCCAGGATGGAAGCCATCAAATTTGGGGGGAGCACTGGGCTCAACCTGAAAGGCGAATGATCATTCTGTGGGCCTCTTCTTCATTACACTTTGTAACCTTAAGAGGGGGAATCTCCTTGTTACTGAGGGTTCCACCCTAATACCCAGAACTCAGCCCCCTTTTCCAAGATAGATTGGTAATGTTTGTCTTTTTGTAGTTGCTTCCACAAAGCACTGCATTGGGCTGCCTATCTACCTTGTTCAGGTCCACCACTGCCTTATTTAAATCTGTCCTCATTTGCTGGCAGGTCACCTTTATCTGACACTTCATCCCTTTTTTTCCCCTTTCATGTTCTTTTTCACTTTTCAAACTTCTCATTCTGCCTAGTCAAATTCATTTTTTTCCAGGTCCTGTACCATCCCACCTGCTAGTGGGGGTAGCACAGATATCTTGCTTTCTACCTGAATTAACTGAATTTCTCTTTCCAACCTTAATTCCTCCTGTGATACCTGCACCTGGCTCCTAGTGGTTGTCTCCTATTTGGTAGTCACTCGTAGAGTGCAACTCAAGGGTCATTCCACAGCTGCAGCACCTACACAGCTAAATTTTTCTTCTGTAGTTATTCCTTCTCATCAACTGCTTTAAATAATTCCAGCAGTTTGTCCAGCATTTTTGAGACATTCTTCTACGATTTCCCCCAGTGACAATCCTTCTGTCTCTATCTCTCCCATGACCATGACAACAGTGGGGTTGTCTTGCATCCTGCAGGAATGCCAGTTGTAATGCAGTAGCTTCAAATCTGAGAGGGTTTGCACATAGGATTATTTACATATTCCAAGTAAGTCACTTGGAGGTCCAGTAGGGAGAGACATTGGTTTATCAATTTTATAAAAGAGTACTGATGGTGGCAGATTGGTGAAGAATCCATGCCTCAGTATAATCAAGCAAGTTAATTATTCAAATTTTTATACAATCTTCACAATCACAATGATTAAGGGTACCACCCACATTGTGCTCAACTTGGCTCAGTTATCTATATCCCATTATTCCTTAACATTGTGATTCATTACAGGGAATATGCATATCCTACAGAGACAGCTTTGGTCAGGGGCTTCTCCCTGGGGAAGGGCCAGAAAGAACCCAGATACACAGAAAAAAGTCTATGTCTCAACATTTACCTCACAGGTGGTTTTGTGTGTTTTGCTTTAATCAAGAAATATGATTTAATAAGTTCACCAGAAGAAGAGCAGTCTGCTGTATTTACTCCCAGTTATCTTTCTGCTAATATCTTTTCTGAAGTTCCAATTCTGTATTTTTTATGTTTAGATAACTCTTTTCTTATTCTTTAAGGTATGTTTGATAACAACAAATTATTTTACCTTTCCTTCACCTGAAAACGTTTTTGTCTAATATAGAATTTCTTTCAGTATTTAAAAAATGTTGTGCCACTTCATTCTGGCCTCCATGATTTTAGATGAAAATATTTCATCATTTGAATTGACATATTATTATAATATGTCATTTTTCTCTAGATTAAAAAAAACCTTTTTGTTGTATTTAATTTTTAAAAGTTTAATGATGTTTCTTGGCTTGAGTTTCTTTGGGTTCATCCTAATTGTGGTTTTCTCAGACTGTATGCTTATGTATTTCATTTATTTTGGGAAATTTTGAGCCATAATTTTTAAAAAATAATCATTCAGTCCACACTTTATCTATCCTTTTCCTGGAACTCTGATGATAAAAATCTTACCTTTTCTGTTATTGTCCCACAGGTTCAAGTCTCTATTTATTTTTTCTTTCCATTTATTTCCTTCTTATTATTATGATTCAGTAAATTCTACTGATCTGTCCTTAGGTTTATTGATTTTTATTCTGTTTTCCACTCTATTGTGATTCCATTCACTGATTTTTGTTTTGCTTTGTTTTGGTTATTATAGATTTCAATTGTGTAATTTCCATGTGAATCTGCTTTATAACTTCTATTTATCTGGTGATATTTTCTATTTTTCCATGTGTTTCAAGATAAATCTTCATTGCTTGGTGAAACATTTGTGTGATTGTTGCTGGTAAAAACTTTATTAGACGAGTCTAGCATTTGATTCATCTTGATAGCAGCATGTGTTGATTGGCTTTTCTCGTTCAAGTTGTAATTTTACTGGTTCTTAATATGATGGCTGAGTTTCAATTATATTCTGGATTTTGGGGATAATTCTGTTGATAAAAATGCCAAATTATGTGAAATACTTGAGGTTTATTCTTTTTTTTTTTTTTGAGTTGGAATCTCACTCTTGTCACCCAGACTGGAAGACAGTGGTAAACTCATGGGCACTGAAGCCTCAACCTGCTGGGCTCAGATGATCCTTCTGCCTCAGTCTTCCAAGTAGTTGGAACCACAGGTCCACAGGTATGTGCCACCACACCCGGCTAGTTTTTGTGCTTTTACTGTAGAGACGAGGTCTCACCAAGTTGCCCGGACTGGTCTCGAGCCCAGGGACTCAGGCAATCCTCTAACCTTGGCCTCCCAAAGTCCTGAAATTACAGGCTGAACCACTGTGCCCGACCTTCTAAGCTGAAGATGAGTTACTGAGGCCCTTGGCACAGTCCCAAGATGTTCTGAGAAGATGTGCCAAATATAGTTGAATTACAGCTTGGTTGTACACATTTTTAAGGAGAGAGAATTTACAGGCAATCAATAAATTGATACTTTTGAAGTTTACATTTGTTGAGCCCAGAAAGACAAGACATTTCTTAGAGAGGGGACTTACAGGTTGTAGGTGAATTCAAAATTTTTCCAATTGACGATTGGTAGAAACTCTGTCTAAAAAATTGGAAACCAGGAAAATAAATGCTTTAGTTAAGATTGAGGGGGTTTTGAGGATGTCAAGATTTTTGATATGCAGATAAATGCTCTCAGTAGCAGACTTCAGAGAGAAAAGGTGTTAAAAGTTTTAAAAGTTGTTCTTGATAGGTGCAAGTTTCCCCAAGAGAAAACTTTGCAGGATCACTTCAAAATATGTCAAAGAAACACATTTTGAGGTATTTTATTTCCTTTAGGGCCTGCTATGTGTCATGTGATGCAATACCAGAGTCAGTTTGGAATTTGGTATTATATTGATCTGGTTTCTCAATCTTATGATCTGTATTTTAAAATTAATGTTGATTAGTTGTGTCTAAAACTCCACAATGGAGGGGATATAATGAGGCCTGTCCAACCTTATTTTTTGTCATGGTCTGGGATTTAGTTTTTCAGGTTTCCCTTGGTCCAGAGGGTATCCATTCAGTTGACTGGAGGAGGGGGGTTTATAATTTTATTTTTGGATTATATTTATGATTGTGAGAATGTGAATTCTAGTCAATATTTTATTTAGTCAGGTAGTTCCCCCCATTAATTTTGTTGAATGAAGTACTGGTGGTGGTGTATGGGCCCCACAAAAACTACCTAGCAAATGTGCACTGAACTGCTGACTCACACTATATTGCAGATGATTGGTGTGTTCTTTCAGTCCCCTCCTCAGTGTTACTGACACACTCCTTGAAAATGTAGGACAACAATCCCTAATAACTTGCTGCCTTCAAGTGAGGGTATAATCTCAGCTTTCATTTGGGCAGTTCTAACTTCAGGAAGATAGGAAGTAGAGTGCTAACTGACACTGGTTTCTTACTGTGAAGTAGAAATTAAAGCACAGCTTTGATCTGGGCTCCTCTCCATGCCAGGGAAAGGGAGAAGGGAAAGCAGAGTGCCCCTTAGCCCTGGCTTTTATTACTTCATTCTACCTAATTGCTGTGCTTGAGAAAAATATGCTTTCTTCTATTGTTGGACAGTGTGTTGTAAAAATTCCTACTAAGTCTACCTTGGGTATAGTGTAGTTCAAGCCTTTCTTTTCTTGCTGATCTTCTTCCGGTTGTTCTATCCATTATTAATAGTGAAGTATTAGAGTTTTCAACTATTTTTGTAGAATTGTCTATTTCTCCCCTCCATTCTGTCAGTTTATGCTTCATATACTTCATGGCTCTGTTGCTAGGTTTGTTTTTATATAACTACTCTACTTTCCTGATAGATTGAAACATTACAAAATTCCTTTTTTTAGTATTAGTTTTTGTTCTAAAGTCTATTTTGTCTAAAATTAGCAGAGACATTTGAGTTTTCTTATGGTTGATGTTTGTATATCTTTTGCTGTCTTTTTATTACTAACCTAGCAGCATTTTTCAATTTAAAGGTTTTTTAAAAAAAATATGAGCAGCATATGTTTGAATTTTCTTTGTTACTTTTTTGTCCAGTCTGACAATTTTTGGTTTTTTGTTAGTTTACTTAGTCCATTTACACATTTTAATTGAGGAAAAATGCACAGAACATAAAACATATGAGTTTATTTTAAAGTGCACAATTTAACGGCTGTAAACACATTCATTAAGCTGTGTAACCTTCACCACTATCTAGTTCCAATCCATCTTTATCATTCCAAAAGCAAATTTTGTTTTTGTTAAAATGTAGTTTCTGAAACCCTTTTCCATTCAACCTTTGCAACCACTAACCTGTTTTCTGTAAGTCCACATTTTTTAATGTCTGTTGAAAATATGGTAATGCAAAATTAAATAATTCTATTTCTCCTTGAAGAATGTGCATATGTGTCTATAAGAATTCAGAAGATTCTATAGACATTGGATCAATTATACCCATTTTATAGGTTTCCCAGCTTAATATGAGAGTGGTGATAAACTTCTCTTCTTTATTACAAGGTTCAGGACTAGTCATTGTCTTCAGTGCTAATATGGGTGTTCTTTGTTATTTCATGTTAGTTGTAGAATATATTTTCTGTCCCTCTGTCCCTATCCTGCAAATTCATTTCAAAACCTATTTTAATGCAGAACTTAGTTTTTAAAAATTTTTTTGAAAAGAACCATTGGAAATATTTAGCCCAATATATTCTAAAAAGTCAGGTCTTTTCACTTTAATTTTTATTAGTTCAGAAACATCCCTCTCTCTTTTCAGCCATTATTTTAGTTTGAGCTATTATAAACTTTTGAAGGGAACATAGAACATACATCAGTAAACCTCCCAAGAGGCAACCTCTCATATTTTTGTGTGTTTTTAATGAGTAAGTCATATTACAGCCAAAGTAATCTTTTCAAAATTTAAATCTTAAAATGTCATCTCATTTTGTTGTGTCTGAGTACACATTCTAAAGTGTAAATAGAGCCAATTTTTTAAAAAACAGACCCTGCTTACTTCTATAGCCTAAGCTTGTCATTTTCTTGCTTTATCTGTAGTCTTTCAATTTCTCATACATGCTATTTTCCCTTCTGCATAAGCTAGTCTAGCTAAAATAATCTTTCCTTCCAATCTTTAATTAATATTTATTCGCTTTTCAGTTTTCAACTAAGTTTTACTTTTGTATAAAAATATTTGTTGATGATATATGTGGAGGTCCAGCCTCCACTGAGCAGAGCCTGAGTTGTGGGGAAGAAATGAGAAAAGAAAAAGAGACAGAAATAGTGGGATTAGGAGGGTCTTCTCCCAGGTAGATGAGAGCAAGAGAGAATGAATTTATTTTCACCACATGCCTCTTATATTGGACAAAAATCTCACAAAGGAGGGCAAAACCATACAAGCAGGATATGTTAATGTCTGAATTAAATCACACAAACAGGGTAAGTATCAATGACTAAACTATGCATATCTTAACATCTATGCTAAGCAAGGCAATCACTTAGGATGAGCAGGTTCTGGTTCTGGGCCAGACTTGGCACTGCTTAGCTATCCATAGAAATGCAACCAAAAGGTCAGGGGAGACAAAGGAAATGTAGGCTCGGTTCCCTGAACACGAGCCAATAAACATAAGGACCTTGTTAGCTTATGTTCTGGTTTCCTTCATCTCCTCTTTTTCCTTTTCTTTTAAGTGCAGTTTATGGACTTCTATTTGGAGCTGTCTGATGGCTCGTCTTCCTGCCCAGATGCTGACTGGGAGACAAAACAGTAAAATTAAAATCAGTACTCCCAATGCTATTAAAGAATATACTGTAGACCATAGGCTATGTGATGATACCAATTGCTTAATTTTGCCAAGAATATCATTAGCCAATGAACTAGCAGGCAATAAGGGTGACCCAGCTGTAGAAATTTTTACATTTTGATGTTATCGAGCAATATTCAAAGAAACATTATTAAAAAACCGAATTCCCAGCAAATGATTTCTAACCAGATCCCAATGCCATTCAGAACCATTATAAGGCTTAGAGGTTGCACAAATCCATTGGAACTCTGCATGACATGGTAACATAACCCAAGTCTTTAAAGCAGCAACCTAGTCTCCAAGAACCAGGACCATTTGTTCCAATGTGTTGAGTCATGCCTCCAATTTAATGTCAATGGCTTCTTGGCTGGATAGAGCAGTGGAAATGTCCTTAGCTAGATTGTCCACGTACTGAGCAGTGTGGATTTCTTGAGTCAAAGCTGTTGCTGAAGTGGTGACTGTTGCAATCAATGTAACCAATGCAGTAACACAGGCAACTACAAGTCCAATAAATCTCTGGCGATCAAGCAGGTTGGACATTTGAGAGAGCACATGCCATCCAGAGTCCTGATACCATGGTCCAGAAATATTTACAGGAATCAAAACAAAAGAGAGTTGATGCAATACCACAACTTGCTGTCCTCTATTTTGAAGAGACACAATTAGTGAGATTACATCTGGAGCTGGGGCCGGCCAGGGTAGAACAAATTGTACAGGGAGCCATCGGGGTCCTTCTGCATTCCTAGGACTGCCTCATCCCCAGATGAGCACTAGATCAGGTCCTTGCCACTGACCTGCCAAAGGATCCTTCCAGCAAGCCAAAGCCTCTTCTTCAGGAGAAGGACGCCAAAAGCATTCTGCAGCTGATATCCCTTCATTATCCAGATTAAGAAAACTAACAGTAAACAATGCATGTGCCAATACTGTATGTGGGGAGAAATGTGTATATTCCCCTTTTTAATTTTTGCAATTGCATTTTGAGCATTCTATTGGTATGCTCCACTATACCTTGCCCCTGTGGATTATAGGGGATTCCAGTAGTATGAGAAATTTGAAATGTGGAGCAGAATTTGGCAAAAGATTTACTAACCTAGGCAGGGCCATTGTTGGTTTTTTTTTTTTTTTTTTTTTTTGAGTCTCACTCAGTCACCCAGAGTGGAGTGCAGTGGCCGCTCCCGGCCACCGCAGCCTTGACCTGCTGTGCTCCGGCGATCCTTCTGCCTCAACCTTCCGAGTAGCCGGAATTACAGGCATGCGCTACCACGCCCGGCTGGTTTTTTGATTTATTGTAGAGATGAGGTCTCGCTGCCCAGGTGGGTCTCAAACCCGCGGGCTCAGACAATCCACTCACCTCAGCCTCCCAAAGGTGCGGGATTACAGGCTGAGCCACCGAGCCTGGCACATTGTCAGTTTTAATAGATTTGAGAATGCCCATGACAGTGAAAGCTGCAAAACAGTTGGCTATAACATATTGAGATGCTTCGCCTGATCTGGCTGAGGCAAAAATAAAACCAGAGCACGTGTCCACTGTAACGTGCACATAAGCCAACTTTCCAAAAGAAGGGATGTGTGTGACATCCATCTCCCATAAGTGTCCTGGCAACAGACCTCAGGGATTTACACCCTCAGCAGGAGGGAGTGAAACTGAGGACAAACAGGACAATTTTTTACTATGTGTCTAGCCATTTCTCTAGACAATGAAAATTGGCAACATAAACTGGGCATTCTGATGATGAAGGGCATGAGAAGCAGTAGCTTCGGAAGCAGGAGATAGTAAAGGGAAAGCAAAAATTGTGTAGCCTCATCAGCAAGGGCATCACCTTTGGATAATGGACCAGGAAGGGCAGAATGAGCATGAATATGAGCAACATAAAAGGGCTCCATGTGAGCACAAATATGCAATTGAATGTTCTGTAAAAGAGCAATTACATCAGTGGGGGAGGAGGAAGGGACAGTATGAAGACTAGCAGTTTCCAAATGATGCAGCACTCCTGCAATGTAATGACTGTCATCATAAAGATTAAAATGTTTCTTAGGGAGATCTGCAAAGACCTGATAAACTGTAAACAGCTCGACTCACTGAGCGGATTCATAGTCTGTCTGAAAATGAGAAACAACACCGTTAATAACAGTAACAGCTCTTCCAGAAGAGGAGCCATCTGTGAAGACTAAATCAGCATCTTGCAGAGGTTGAGCACTGGTAACCTGAGGAAAAATAAAAGAATGATTTTTTGCAAAAGTAAGAAGTCAAGAAGGAGGATAGTGGGAGTCCACTTGCCCAGTAAAATTGGCTACAGCCAAGTACCACGCAGGGCATATTTCCCAAAGCCAAGTCATTTGGGGAGCAGTGTTAAGTACTGCAATTAAAGCAGGCTCATGGCCAAGACAATCCCTGGCTTGCCACTGGCCCTTAGTAATCAGGAGGGCAACAGATTCATAATATGGGGTCATGGTGCATTGTCGTCGTGAGGCTGGCAAATGCAGACATTCAATGGATCCTTGTTGCCAAAAAACTGTGGGTAGATGAGATGTAGGCAAAATTATCAGTGACCAAGTCTCAATAACAGACACCTGAGAGACCTGCTGCGTGCAATCGCCTCTTGTACCAATTGTAATGCAGATTAAGCTTAGGGGTGAGGCAGCTGCAGAGATTGAGGGTCTGAATCACCTTTCAGCATATCAAAAAGTGGCATTAATTGAGCAGTAGAAATACCCAAGGAGGGATGTAACCAGTTGATGTATTCTAGCAATTTCTGAAAATCATTAAGGGTTAATAAAGAGTCCAACCGAATTTGCAGCTTCTGCATACAAACATTACATCCCTCTATAAGCCTACCAAGATATTCATATGGGGCTACATTCTGGACTTTCTCTGGTCCAGATTGCTGAAGGGCAGATTGTAAGTTTAAAAATACAACCCGAAGTCACTCTGGATCGGGATGAGCAACAAGAATGTCATCCATGTAATGAACGATGTAGGCTTCAGGAAAACATGATTGGACAGGCTGCAAGGCTCTGGCTACAAAAGCTTGACATAAGGTGGGGCTATTGGCCATGCCTTGAGGCAAAACTTTCCATTGAAATCTCTGAGCCGCTTGCTGAAAATTAATAGAAGGCAAAGAGAAAGTAAAATGTTTCCGATCTTGAGGGAAAAGTGGAATAGTGAAAAAATAATCTTTCAAATCTATAGCAAATAAGTGATATTCAGCTGGGATGGTCACTGGCAGGGGCAGGCCAGGCTGCAGAGGCCCCACAATTTCCAAGGAGTGATTTACTGCCCATAAATCTTGTAGTAAATGCCATTTCCCTGACTTTTTCTTAATTACAAAGATAGGAGTGTTCCAAGGACTGTTGGAATGCTCAATGTGTCTGGCTTGAAGTTGCTCCTGAACAAGCGCTGTTGCCACTGTTACCTTTTCTCCAGAGAGTAGCCACTGCTCCACCCATACAGGATTGTCAGATAACCAAGTAATGGGATCAGTAGTTTCCTGATGGGGCTCAAGAAAAGCAGTGGCCATTAATGAAAAGCCTCAGGGTGACCTAAACCAAACCTCCCGTTTTTATGGGTGGAGTTAAGGAATACTGCATTTCTTGATTAACCCTTCCCAATCCTTGGTTTGATAAAAATCCTTGATCAAGCATCTGTGAAGTGACTTGAGGGCTGGGACTGTGAAACAATACCCTCATAGCTTGGAGGACTTCCTGACCCCAAAGATTAAGCGGCAGAAAAGGAAGTACATAGGGCTGAAAAATTCCCTCATGGTCCTCATCATCCTTCCAATTCAAAAGTCTGCTACTCTGCAGAGGAGACTGGCCAAGAGGTCATTGCTTCCTGAAGAAGCCAAGAAGTTGGTCAGTGAGCCAGACTAATAACAGAGACGTTGGCCCCAGTATCTAATAAACCTCAGAAGGTCTTGCCTTCTATATGCAGAGACTACTCAGGCAGCTTTTCCCCTATGGCTTGCACCCAATAAGCATGGTCAGAAGAACCAAAGGCATTGGTCCCTCGTTTTTGTGAGGAGACAATACTTCCCATTTTCTTCAAAGGGAGTATCACTAATTGGGCAGTTTTCATGCTGACAGAGAGTATACTGGTATTCTGAGGAGCATTTCCCATAACTCTAATTTCACCAGTGTAATCAGAGTCTATGACTCCTGGGAGAACTTGGAAGCCCTTCAGGGAAAGTCCCAGTAACAGTCCCACCATGTCATCGGGGAGCGGGCCATACACACCTGTGGGAATAGCCTGTGGATCCATTTTTGGGGTTAATACGAAGTGGGAGGAGGAACTGAGGTCCAGTCTGGCACTCACTGGGGTGGCGTGGCAGAGATCTCTGACCCATTGGGAGGATGACTACCCTGAGGAGGCAAGTTGGGTATAGACTGCATAGGGTAAATGGGCAGAGTCCCAATTGTTTGAGGGAGCTGAGTCTGGCCCCTCTGGAAGTTTCCCGACAGGTGATTTCCATTTGCATCCATCTTGGAATGGCATTCATTAACCCAGTGAATACCTTGTTTGCATCATGGGCACATGGATATAGGATGGCCCCTTGTGGGGGGTGGTCCCGAATTAGGATTATGCACAGGGCATTCTTTACTGAAATGACCCATTTGCCCACAGTTGAAGCAGGCACCCCGGTTTCCTCCATTACCAGATCTCATTATATTAAAAATTTTGTGGAGAGGAGTACTTTGTAAAGCTGCAGTTATAGCCATCCCTTTCATATAGGCAGGCCCAATATCAGCACACAAGCATATATAATCTGTCAAATCCTCTTTCTTATGTTAGGGACGAATGGCCGCTTGGCAGGCAGAATTGGCATTTTCATAGGCCAGTTGTTTTATCAAAAGAGTCCCTACCTCTTCATCTACCACCATTTGACCTACAGTCTGCAACAATCTAGATGCACAATCTTGGTAAGGCTTGTCAGGACGTATTTTTGAAAGCTGCTCTGTCTTAACTCAAGTCGATGGTAATCGAAGCCATGCTCCCGATGCTGTTCCACTAATCTGACCATATGCATCTTGGGGATATAAAATCTGTGCCTCTTGGGAGGAGTATTCTCCTTGGCCCACAAACATGTCTAGACTAATTCTATTCAGTTCATCTCATCTATTTCTTTCAACTTGCTCTTTGCATCTATCCCCCAAATCTGTCCTCCATAACAAATATTCTCCACAAAACAAACATGACTTAGCAACCATATGCCAATCAGAGGGAGTCACGGCTTCTTGTGAAATGTTTTCCAGTATAGCTAATGTAAACGGTGCTGTGACTCCATACTGTGCCACAGCAGTTTTAAGGCCCTTCAGGGGCATGAGAGACAAAATCTGATACTCTCGCATCTCTCTTCCCTGATCATCAAAGCCTGTAGTTTCTACAGGATAGGCGTGAAATCCTTCTAAAACATCTCCCTGCAGCGAGGCAGACTGAACAGCCTTCTGTAAAGGGGAGAGATGCACCAGATGCTTCCTAACATCGGGCAGCTGAGCTTGGACAGGAGCCAAGAAAGGAGAGGGTGTGGATCCATGATCCACAAGCAAGGCTCTAGTTAGGGACTGCTGAGGCACAAGGGGGGCCCTTGCCACCCCCAGGAGAGATCTCCTCCTTAGAAATTGAGGAATGATATACCGGTATTGAAGGCACATCCTCTTTTGAATTCGAAGTGCAACACAAAGGCACTTCCTCTTTTGAAACTGAGCACTTTTTAGCTAAAACAGTAAGCAACTCCATAAGCTGAGCAAAAGTCTCAGAAAATAAAGAAAGAGTGAAGGGCTCAGCCTCTTTCGTAGGCAGGCTAGGAGCCTCAGAAAACTGGGTCACAGAGGCTTGAATGGCCACAAATATCTCATCATTGTGATACCAAGCAGCAGCCTTATCCTGCTCCTGTTGAAAATCTTTAGGAGGGTGTCATGGGCAGCTAGAACAGAAGCTGAGGGGGAACACCACAACGGTGGAGGAGCCTGCTCTGCTGTATGAGTCTCAGAAGCGGGGGGGGGGGGTTCTGAGCAATCTCTTACTAGATTCCACAGAGATAAATCATCTACTGGCATGGCTTCAGGACCATGCGCTTGATAATAATCCTTCAAACAACTACCTACTTTTTCCCAGGTAGTCAGATTAACAGTCCCAGCCTTGGGAAACCAGGGACATACTTCTTCTACAAACTGCAAAAATCTATCTAGCCATCCCGGGCTTGGGAAACCAGGGACATACTTCTACAAACTGCAAAAATCTATCTAATTGTCTATCTGCAACCTTAGTTCCTCTAGCTTTCAGCATAGGTTTTAACATCTGCACAAAGAGAGTGCGTTCCTTAGAATGTAAATGTTCCATATTTAGCTCCCAACGATTAATCCTTTTCCCTTGGTTACTTACTCATGAATCACAATGCTGCACAAAGAAACCCACCAGCCTCCGTGAGGGTTCCTCTCCAGCCAATGCCAATCTGCAGTACTCAGGTCCCTGTCCAGGCACCTCTTGCGGGGATCTAGCCTCTGCTGAGCAGGGCCTGAGTTGGGGGGAGGGAATGAGAAAAGAAAGAGACAGAGAAACAGCAGGATTGGGAGGGTCCTCTCCCAGGTAGATGAGAGCAAGAGAGAATGAATTTATTTTCACCGCATGCCTCTTATATTGGACAAAAATCTCACAAAGGAGGGCAAAACCATACAAGCAGGATATGTTAATGTCTGAATTAAATCACACAAACAGGGTAAGTATCAATGACTAAACTATGTATATCTTAATATCTATGCTAAGCAAGGCAATCACTTAGGATGAGCAGGTTCTGGTTCTGGGCCAGACTTGGTGCTGCTTAGCTATCCATAGAAATGCAACAAAAAGGTCAGGGGAGACAAAGGAAATGTAGGCTCGGTTCCCTGAACACGAGCCAATAAATATAAGGACCTTGTCAGCTTATGTTCTGGTTTCCTTCAGATGTAATGATCAAGTTCTCTATTGCTTAATCACATAGTACTATGCATTTTTAAATTCATAACAGTTACCTAGCTTACTTGTCCATTTGTTTCTGTCATTATTTGATTGATTAATATTTATCTTATCAAATTTTATGCTACATGAGGAATTGGAATGTGGTGGCTACTTTCCAGTGTATCCTCAATGCCTAGAAGACTGCCTGGTAAACTAAAAACATGGGTGGTGTGTGTATGTAAATGCATGCATATGTGTGTATATATATGTCAAAATTTTAAATGAATCAGTCTATTTAATAGTCTGAAGTCTATGTGTTCTGAACTGAAACATATACAGCAAATAGCTTTGCATCTAAATATATTTTTGAAAAAATTAACAGCCTTTATAGTATTTTATCATAGCTCATAATATAAGGTAAAATTAACAATACATCTTATTGTATTAGTATTTGAGGTGAATTAATCAATTCATGAGTGCTTACTTTTACTTTGACATCAGTCCTAGATATCTGACATTCTTTAAGTCTTCTCTATCTAATATAGCTTTTAAAAATGCTCTAAAAGACATATGGAATCACCAAACACTTTAAATAAATCAGATTTTTTTCTGATTTTCTGTTCTCACTAAGAATTTTGTTTTAAATTACATAAAATGTTATTTAAATTCCATTTTATTCTTACTCTCCTTTCACTCTATTCATCTCATCTCAAAAGTAACTTGGAAAGTTTCACTTCTGATACAGTGATATGGTTAGATTATATTTCCTAGCATTAAACTTATTTCAAAAACTTTTTTATTTACAACTTCTTTGTTTTAGTTATAATTAAATCTAACTACAAATAAATAGGATATATTTTTCCTTATTTATTAAAAAGTGAATCTTTAGAATAACCCAGAAATATACTCTTTTAGAAAAAAAATTAATTTATCAAGGCTAAAACTTGTATGTCAATGATACCAAATTTGTGTTGTTCTTAAAATGTATAGCTATATAGATTAAAAAATGTTTAACATTTCATTTCATCCTAATTATTTATCAGATTGAATGTATATTTGTTTTCAGAAAATATGCAAGACTAAAATCATGAAACCAAAATTTATTTAACATTTCTGGATTTATCTGAAATCCAAAAGATTAATTTATTTTTATTATTTTGATTTACCATTTTAAGCTACTTATTATCAATAAATCATATTTGAGCAATATCAGAAAATTATATGTAAGTATTTGCTCAATTATTGACCATGATAGGAATAGTTCTATCCTCTCTTTGTAAATTGGCCTTTCAGTAAATATAAAAGGATGTTTTTTGGAAGGAAAAGATACTGAACTTGACACAGAGCCAGCCTCTTAGTGATTTGCAATTATAAATATAAACACTTTATTATTCTGTTTAAAAGTCTAAATCAAACAAATAGCTTTAGTAGAGGTAAAGAGCAAGGGAAACAAACAAATAAGCAACCACCAATATTATCATGGTGGTTTTTTAAAAAGACTGAATCAAACATACATGGCAAATCAAGCTCACATAGAAGCACTCAGGATCTGTGTCAGATTTCTTTCCTTTCTTAAAAATCTTTGCCTATTGTGAACTTCCGGCAAGATGGTGATGGGGCAACCTGGTCTGTGAAAACCTCTGCAAAGGAGAACTACAGTGGGTCTCTGACTCTCGCCCCAGGGGCTATGGACCCCAACATCAGAGCCTGCTCTTCATACGGAGCTTGGCCGTTGCCACCGCTGCGGCATCTCAGAGGTCTGGACAGCCACTGCAGGGCAGACACTGCTGCCGCAGCCGCCGCAGCCGCCGCAGCCGCCGCAGCCACCACCACTGCCGCCAGTAGCACATCGCACCACCCGGGCCGGAGGTGATCCACAACTTCAGTCCTTGAAGCCCCTTCAGGGAAGATCTGCTGGGATCGTTGCCACCTCTCCTGCGACCGAGACGCCGTGCCGACCGTAAGTCTCCTGCCGTCTGCCCCGAGGCAGGCAGCCATCTTGCCATCTTCAGCCTCTGCTGTCCCTGTCTGGCCCCACCCTCTCTTAGGCGAACCGTTGAGATAGCACCACCTGCTGGTGATTCAAGGTAACAACACTGAAACAGGAGAAATAAGCTTGATAAAGACATAGGCCGGAGTGGTGAACAGAGGGTGATCTGAACTGTCCTTCACAGCAGACCAGGGGCAACTGACCCTAACTGCAAACTAATTTACCAGCTTGAAAAGAAAACTAGAAATCAGACCTGAAAGGACATTGGACTTAAACGAAATGTCTCAGAGTGTGCTTCATTGATTCTGTTAGTTTAATGACTTAATTCTATTCCTACTGTATTGTTCCTTTTTTTCCTTTTTCCTCTTCCTTTTCTTCTCTTTTCTTCTCTCTGTAAACCATATCTTTGTATAGAGGAACAGCACACTAATAAGGTGGTTGGATAGTTGGTATGTTAGCATCCCTATATGTCTTATTTCTGTTTGTATGAGAGTTGGTTCATCTGTAGCTGTGGTCTATTGTTTTTATCTGTTTCAGTATAGGCCTCTCTCTCTATTTGTTGGTACACTCGTTTGTTTCCCCCCTTACTCCTCTATCTCTCCACCCCCCTCTTCAACCCACTGTCTGCTCCATTCTCTCCCCTGTGATAACCACATTTTATTTCAGGGAGTAAACCTACAGCCCCACTGCATGGACAGATTCCAAGGCAGTGGGAAGTCAGTTCCAGATTATTCACACACCTGTCAGCGAATACCAGGACATGCAGATAGATTTTGAATTACAGCTCCCCCGTTAAGTAAATCTCAAAACTGCACAAAGGACCACCCCCAACCTACAGTGCAACTCCAGAATTGAACAGTAAGAGGGCATACATAAAGAATAGGAGATTGAACAAACAGAAGTAAAACCAATCCCTTTACCCCTGAATAACAGAATTAAAGAAGACGGTGACATGGAGGGAGGAAAAAGTAGGGAGGGTGAGAAACCACACAAATGAAGAAAAACCAAAAGAAGAATATAGTTCTTACACAGACCCCTGGGAGATCAGACACTGAGAAAACAGATTCTGGAACACAAACAATGAAGAGCCCCCAGAATGACTGGTTACATGCAACAAATCCAGACATCAAGACATTAATGGAGAGAATTAAAAAAATTGAGGAGAGACAAGAGGAAAATAGGAAGGAACTGATGTCAGAAATGGCAGCAGTAAAGAATACTGTGATGGAAATGAACAACAGACTAATAAGCATGGAAAGGATAATCAGCAAAGCGAAGAAAGAATCTCGGAGCTCAAAGACCAAAACATAGAACTAACCTAAACTGTCAAAAGCATAGAAAAGAAGCTCAAAAAGACAGAACAAAACCTGCAAGAGATGAATGATCACTTCAAGAGACCAAACCAAAGAGTAATTGGGCTTCCTGAGGCAGAGAGAGAAACAGAAACCACACTGGAACAAACATTTCATGAAATCATTCAAGAAAACTTCCCTCATCTCACCAAGGATGAAAAAATTCAAACACAAGAGATTCAGAGAACCCCTGCAAGACAACATATGAGAAGACCAGCTCCCAGACACATAATAATTCGCCTAAACAAAGTAGCTATAAAAGAAAAAATCCTAAAGGCAGCAAGAGAAAAAGGCCAGACTACTTACCAGGGAAAACCAATTAGAATAGCAGCAGATTTATCCACAGAAACCCTTCAGGCTAGGAGAGCCTGGAGCCCTATCTTCAAAGTTCTAAAAGAGAAACAATTTCAACCAAGAATAACCTACCCAGCCAAACTAAGCTTCATTAGTGAGGGAGAATTGAAATCTTTTCCAGATATCCAATCCCTAAGAACCTACGCTGCCACCAGACCACCTCTACAAGAAGCACTTAAGAAAGTACTGAACACAGAAGAAAAGAAAAAAGAACAACAACATTCTTCACAAGAGTACAGGCAAAACATTAAAAACACAAATGAAACAACTCCAAAACCCAAAGAAAGACAACAAACAAACAGGAACAACTCTGTAAGAACCTTATGACAGGGAACAACTCTTGCATTTCAATTATTAGCCTAAATGTGAATGGACTAAATGCACAACTGAAAAGACATAGTATGGCAAATTGGATAAAATATCATCAGGCAACTATCTATTGCCTTCAAGAGACTCACCTCACTAGAAAGGACACCCACAGACACAAAGTAAGAGGATGGGAAACAAACTTTCAGGTGAACGGAATACCAAAGAAAGGAGGAGTAGCAATCTTAATTTCAAACAAAATGCCCTTCAAGCTATTAAAAATCAAAAAAGATACAGAAGGCCACTACATAATGATAAAAGGCTCAATCCATCAACAAGAAATATCTATCCTAAACATATATGCACCCAACATAGGTGCACCAACTTTCATAAAGCAACTTCTAGGAATACTAAAGAAAGATATTGACTCTAACACCATCATAACTGGGGACTTTAATACCCCACTCACAACCCTAGACAGATCATCAGGACAAAAAATCAGTAAGGAGATTCAGAACCTCAATGTGACTTTGGACCAAATGGGCTTAATTGATACCCACAGAACATTCCCTCCAAAGACCACAGAATACACATTCTACTCATCACCACATGGAACACATTCTAAGATCGACCACATACTCGGCCATAAATCAAGCATAAGCAAATATAAAAGGACTGGAATTCTACCATGTAACTTCTCGGACCACAGTGGAATAAAAATAAACATTGACACCAACAATGTCCCCCCAAAACCCACAAAGACATGGACACTAAACAGCATGATGCTAAACAACTCCTGGGTCAATGATGAAATCAAAACAGAGATCAAAAGATACCTGGAAGCAAATGAAAATGAAGAAACATCTTACCAAAATCTCTGGGATGCCCTGAAAGCTGTAGTAAGAGGGGAATTTATATCCCTACAAACACACATGAAGAAAATGGAAGGAACACAAACTAACAGCCTAACAAGTCACCTAAGGAAGCTGGAAAAGCAAGACCACAAAAACCCTAATTTCAGCAGAAGAATCCATATCACCAAAATAAAAGCCCAAATCCAGGACATAGAAGACAAAAAGATAATACAAAAAAAATCAATGAAACAAAAAAGCTGGTTCTTTGAAAGGATAAACAAGATCGATGGTCCCCTAGCTAGACTGACCAAGAAAAAATGAGAAAAAAACCAAATAAGCACAATCAGAAACACAAAAGATGAAGTCATATCTGACCCTGAAGAAATACAAAAGATCATTAGAGACTACTATGTACACTTGTATGGAAACAAACTTGAAAACCTTAAGGAAATGGAGGACTTTCTGACATCACACAACCTACCTAGGTTGGAACAAGAAGAAATTGAGACCCTAAATAGACCAATAACAATCAAGGAAATCGACTGTGTAGTAATAAAACTTCCTACAAAAAAAGCCCTGGTCCAGATGGCTTTCCAGCAGAATTCTACAAGACATTTAAGGAGGAGCTGATACCAATCCTACTTAAGGTATTCCAGGCAATTGAAAAAGAGGGAACTCTCCCCAAATCATTTTAGGAAGCCAACATCACATTGATACCCAAGCCAGGTAAAGACCCAACAAAGAAACAGAACTACAGACCAATATCTTTGATGAACATAGATGCTAAAATTCTCAACAAGATCCTAGCAAACCGGATTCAGCAATACATCTCAAAAATCATCCACCAGGACCAAGTAGGCTTCATTCCTGGGATGCATGGCTGGTTCAACATTCATAAAACCATAAATGTAATTAAATTCATCAACAGATGTCAAAACAAAAACCACATGATCATATCATTAGATGCAGAAAAAGCTATTGATAAAATCCAGCACTCCTTCTTGATAAAAACCCTTGAACATCTAGGCATATGGGGAACATACCTCAAAATAGTAAAAGCCATCTATGAGAAACCCACAGCCAGCATACTCCTAAATGAACAAAAATTGGAACCAATTCCTGTGAAAACTGGAACTAGACAATGATGCCCACTCTCACCCCTCCTATTCAACATAGTATTGGAAGTCCTAGCTAGAGCAATCAGAGAAGAGGAGGCAACCAGGGGTATCCAAATAGGAAAAGAGGAAGTCAAGTTATCTCTCTTTGCAGATGATATGATTGTGTACCTTGAAAACCCAAGAGACTGTCAAAAGACTCCTTACATTGATAAAGACCTTTGGCAAAGTCTCAGGATACAAAATAAATGTACAAAAGACAATCGCATTTCTCTACACCAATAATAAACAAACAGAAATCCAAATAAAAAACACAATTCCATTCACAATAGTCACAAAAAAAACCCAAAATGCCTTGGCATCTTCCTAACCAGAGATGTGAAAGACCTTTACAATTAAAATTACAAAGCACTGTTCAAAGAAATCAAAGATGAAACAAACAAGTGGAAAAATATCCCATGCTCATGGATTGGAAGAATCAACATCGTGAAGATGTCCATCTTACCTAAGTCAATCTACAAATTCAATGCAATACCCATCAAATTACCATCAATATTCTTCTCAGACCTGGAAAAAACAACACAGGAATTCATATGGAAACACAAACGTCCAAGAAAAGCCAAAACAATCCTCAGCAAAAAAAAAAACAAAGCAGGTGGAATCACATTACCAGACTTTAAACTTTACCATAAAGCTACAATCATCAAAACAGCTTGGTATTGGTATAGGAACAGGCATATAGATCAATGGAATAGAATTGAGATTCCAGAAGCAAAACCTCAATTTCTCAACCAACTCATCTTCGACAAAGCCCCCACCACCTACCACTGGGAAGAGGAAAACCTATTCAGTAAATGGTGCTGGGAAAATTGGCTGACCACATGCAGAAGATTGAAACAGGACCCCTATGTATCCCCATGCACAAAGGTTAACTCCAAATGGATCAGAGACCTAAATGTAAAACCTCAAACCATAAGAACCTTAGAAAAGGAAGGAAATACCCTCATGGAAATTGGAACTGGCATCCAATTCCTGAACAAAACCCAAAACTCACAGGTCATAAGAGAGAAGATAGACAAGTGGGACCTTATTAAACTGACAAGCTTCTGCAAAGCCAAAGAAACGATCAAGAGAGCAGGGAGACAGCCTACAGACTGGGAAAATTATTTGCCAACTCCAGGTCTGACAAAGGCTTAACATCCTGGATCTACAAGGAACTAAAATGTGCTGAAAAGAAAAAAAAACAAACAACCCCATTATAAAATGGGCAAAAGATATGAACAGACACTTCACAAAAGAAGACATCTGAGCAGCCAACAAACACATGAAGAAATGCTCAACCTCACTAATCATTAGGGAGATGCAAATCAAAACCACACTGAGATACCACCTAACTCCAGTCAGAATGGCAATTATCAATAATTCAAAAAATAACAGCTGCTGGAGAGCGTGTGGTGAAAAGGGAACACTTCTATATTGTTGGTGGGAGTGTAAACTAGTGCAACCTCTGTGGAAAGCAGTGTGGTGATACCTAAAAGCTCTAAAAATCGACCTTCCATATGACCCCGCAATCCCCCTACTGGGAATATACCCTGAAGAACTCAAATCACTCTATAAAAATGATACCTGCACATGTATGTTTATCGCAGCTCTGTTCACAATAGCAAGAACCTGGAAACAACCATGCTGCCCATCAAAAGAGGACTGGATTAAAAAAATGTGGTACATATACATGATGGTATACTACGCAGTCATAAAAAAGAACAAAATCATGAAT
This sequence comes from Cephalopachus bancanus, assembly GCA_027257055.1. Taxonomy (NCBI): domain Eukaryota; kingdom Metazoa; phylum Chordata; class Mammalia; order Primates; family Tarsiidae; genus Cephalopachus; species Cephalopachus bancanus. The sequence continues at coordinate 3,118,492 of JAPVLO010000411.1, forward strand.
TTTGCAGCAACCTGGATGGAACTAGAGTCTATAATACTGAGTGGCCTCTCACAGAAACAAAGATGTGAGTATCACATGTTCTCACTCATATAATAGATCTTGAACATCCAATGTAATACTATTAGAAAATGACTGATGGTACTGGGAAACTATGGGGTGAGAGGAGGATGGGATTATCAGTCGCAAATATCTGTCTGGGGATGGGGAAACACCTCTTATCAACAGGGTGCCTGAATGAAACGTAATTGTACACCTAATACTTAACTGTACCCCACAGAATCATAATAAAAAATATTGATTAAAAAAAAAAATCTTTGCCTATAAATCACTGCACCGAGATTTGGGGTAATGAGCAGTAACTTCATTTGCCAAAGAGATTTTATACTAGGCATTGAAAACAGGACCCTATAATATTAGTTGAATGCCCTTTAATACACATTCTATACATACTTTGTACTATTCTAATTCAGTGGTAATTTTTTTTTTTTTTTTGAGTTGGAGTCTCACTCTGTCGCCCAGACTAGAGGGCAGTGGCTGCTCCCATCCACTGCAGCCTCGACCTGCTGGGCTCCGGTGATCCTTCCGCCTCAGCCTTCCAAGTAGTTGGAACTACAGGCATGTGCTACCACGCCCGGCTAATTTTTTGATTTATTGTAGAGATGAGGTCTCACCAAGTTGCCCAAGTGGCTCTCGAACTCGTGGGCTCAGGCAATCCACTCACCTCCCAAAGGTGCAGGATTACAGGCTGAGCCACCGAGCCTGGCTCAGTGGTAATTTCTTAAACAGCAAGTATCAATCCTGTATTGCCCTAACACAGTGATCATAGTTTCCAATACTTCCTGTTATCACAACCATACTATTGAAATTCTGTGGGGACTGAAATACTTATAAGTTTTTTGTGTTTTGTTTTTGTTTGTTTTTGTTTTTGCTTTTGAGTTGGAGTCTCACTCTGTTGCCCAGACTGAGTGCAGTGGCCGCTCCCGGCCACCGCAGCCTCGACCTGCTGGGCTCCGGTGATCCTTCCGCCTCAGCCTTCCAATTAGCCGGAATTACAGGCATGCGCTACCACGCCTGGCTGATTTTTTTTTTTTTTTGATTTATTGTAGAGATGAGGTCTCGCTGCCCAAGCAGGTCTCGAACCCGCGGGCTCAGGCAATCCACTCACCTCAGCCTCCCAAAGGCGTGGGATTACAGGTTGAGCCTCCCAGCCTGGCTGCTTATAAGTTTTTTAAGGAATAATCAACATCATGTATAGAACTAAAACATGACTCTATTGCCCAGATTAATCCTAACAGAATATGTGTTTATCCTCAGGGGTGAATCTGGTATTCCAGATATATATCTATATCTAAACTAATTGTGTTTTAATAATTTATTAAAACAAAATTTCTTTCTTTTACTTTACAAACTATAGTTGAAATGAGCCAGATGCATTGTGTGTGTGTATGATAATTTTTTGCCTATTATAACTTCTAGGTTAGATTCTTTTTTTTTTTAAATTTATTTATTTTTTCTATTGTGGGGTACAGTTAAGGGTTAGGTAGACAAATATGCTCTGTTCAGGCACCCTTGTTGATAAGAGGTGTCTCCCCATCCTCAGACAGATATTTACTACCGTTAATCCCATCTCCCTTCCCCTCCCACCTCCATAGTTTCCCACCACTGTCAGTCATTTTCTTATAGTAGTATGTTGGATGTTCAAGGTCCACTATATGAGTGAGAACATGTGATACTCGGATCTTTGTTTCTGTGAGAGATCACTGAGTATTATAGACTCTAGTTCCATCCAGGTTGCTTCCAAATTCATGGGGATTTTATTCTTTTTTATGGCTGCATAGTATTCCATCGTGTATATGTACCACATTTTTTTAATCCAGTCCTCTTTTGATGGTCAGCATGGTTGCTTCCAGGTTCTTGCTATTGTGAACAATGCTGCGATAAACATACGTGTGCAGGTATCTTTTTTATAGAGTGATTGAGTTCTTCAGGGTATATTCCAAGTAGGGGGATTGTGGTGTCATATGGGAGGTCGATATTTAGAGCTTTTAGGAATCGCCATACTGTTTTCCACAGAGGTTGCACTAATTTGCACTCCCACCAACAGTGTAGAAGTGTTCCCTTTTCACCTCACCCTCTCCAGCAACTGTTATTTTCTGAGTTATTGATAATTGCCATTCTGACTGGAGTTAGGTGGTATCTCAGTGTAGTTTTGATTTGCATCTCCCTGATGATTAGCGAGGTTGAACATTTTTTCATGTGTCTGTTGGTTGCTCGGATGTCTTCCTTTGAGAAGTGTCTGCTCATATCTTTTGCCCACTTTATAATGGGGTTGTTTGTTTTTTTTCTTTTCAGCACATTTGAGTTCCTTGTAGATCCAAGATGTTAAGCCTTTGTCAGACCTGGAGTTGGCAAATACTTTTTCCCAGTCTGTAGGCTGTCTCCCTACTCTCTTGATGGTTTCTTTGGCTTTGCAGCAGCTTGTCAGTTTAATGAGGTCCCACTTGTCTATCTTATCTCTTATGGCCTGTGGGTTTCGCGTTTTGTTCAGGAATTGGATGCCAGTTCCAATTTCCATGAGGGTATATTCTTCATTTTCTAAGGTTCTTATGGTGTGAGGATTTACATTTAGGCCTCTGATCCATTTAGAGTTAATTTTTGTGTATGGGGATAGATAGGGGTCCTGCTTCAATCTTCTGCATGTGGTCAGTCAGCACCATTTACTGAATAGGTTCTCCTCTCCCCAGTGGTAGGTGGTGGGGGCTTTGTCGAAAATGAGTTGGTTGAGAAATTGAGGTTTTGCTTCTGGAATCTCAATTCTCTTCCATTGGTCTATATGCCTGTTCCTGTACCAATAAGATTCTTACTTGTGCTTAGATATGCAAAGATTTGTCTCTTCACAGTATTATTTTCTTCTATACATTTGTTCAATATCTTAATAAATAGGTTAGAGAAAGGAGACTATTTTCTTCTGGTGCTTTTTGTGTGTTTATGATATTCAAATGCTTAGTTAACTAATGATTGTAAAAGTGACAGTATGCATTTTGAGATAATTTAGTTGTCATATCTGAAACAGTTCTTTATATGTGATTTACACACAAACTAATATCTTTCATGTGTATTTGTGATCAAGATCTATAATCTTGGATGCATGCTTCTCTTTCTGTTTAGAAGCAGTCAGTGACTTTCTTCCTAATGTTTCCAAATTTTTGAATTTAAAACAAGGCAATAATTGAAACAGCCTGGAAATAATTCATATTCAATTGATGCAGGTTCATCAAAATCACATTATTGCCACTCACCCACTGAGAATTATGTACATTAGAATTTTTTTTTTTACATGAAAAGCAATTCTCTCCACCAGAGTGAATTGGATCTATGGAAATTTTTTTAGATTTCTGCAAAGAAAGGTAGGTAGAGAGACTATACGCAAGGTAAAAATCTTGTAATTTTGTTTCTGATGATTAATGGCTTTGAAGCCTGTTTTGTTTTTTTAAAGATGTTTCATTTGAATTTGTTGGATTTGTACTCAGAAACTTAGAAAACTAAATTAAGTAAATGCCAATTCCATACCATAAAAGATCCTGAACAAGTGATGACATAGAACTTTATTAATAACCCAATTAAGCGGTCTAATAGAAAAATATTATTTTCAAAGTTATATGATAATATAAATTTAGAAATGCATTTGCCATCTATTTGTTTTCACTTAATATTGCTAAAGAAAGATGTAGGTAAACACTTGTTAAAATGTGTTAGGTTGGTGCGTTGATCCAGTGCTGTGGGTATGCAAAGAATTGCAAGGAAATTAGATTAGGAAAAATAGGTTATTCAGAAAATGGTATATTCACTTCTCAAGGGAGAGAAGGGGGCAGACACTTAAAGAAAACATGGTAGAGAATGGTTGAGCTGTAAGCTTTTAAAGCATTCTTTTAGTGGGTGGCAGGGGGGCAGGTAAGCATTCTTTTCTTTTTTTTCTTGAGTTGGTGTCTCACTCTGTCACTCAGGCTAAAGTGCAGTGGCATGCTCACAGCCACCACAGACTCGACCTGCTGGGCTCAGGTGACCTTTTTGCCTCAACCTTCCAAGTAGCTGGAACTACAGGCACACGCCACCATTCCTGGCTATTTTTTTGATTTATTGCAGAGACGAGGTCTCGCCAAGTTACCCAGACTGGTCTCAAACCTGTGAACTCAGGCAATCTTCTCACCTTGGCCTCCCAAAGTGCTGGGATTATAGGTGTGAACCACCGCAACTGACTACAGGTAAGCATTCTTGGGTGAGACACAGGGTCTGTCACTACGGTGCTGGGGTGGTGGTCTATTTCTAATATCTCTGACAACCAGATGGATGGGTGAGTCGTTCATGAGCACATAGACAAAAGTAGGCCAATAGCTGAATGGGTGGATTAGTCACAGATGGTTAATTATATAGACAAGAGGTACTGCGCTGGTAGCTGAAAGGCAACTTCTAGGAAGATGTTAATTTTTTTTTTTTTTTTTGAGTTGGAGTCTCACTCTGTCTCCCAGACTGGAGTGCAGTGGCCGCTCCCGGCCACCGCAGCCTTGACCTGCTGGGCTCCAGCGATCCTTCCGCCTCAGCCATCCGAGTAGCTGGAATTACAGGCATGCACCACCACGCCCGGCTGATTTTTTGATTTATTGTAGAGATGAGGTCTCGCTGCCCAGACGGGTCTCGAACCCGCGGGCTCAGGCAATCCACTCACCTCAGCCTTCCAAAGGCGGAAGATGTTAATCTTAATGTCTTATGATTCATCCAGTGTTCTGAGAAAGTATTATTGTTTGTATATGCTCAAGGTGACCAAAGAAACTCCATTTTGAGCTCTGTCCTTTCATTTCCTCCTCTGATTGTTTTGAAATGCTCTTATTTAATACTGGGAAATATGGATGGAGGTCTGGCTTCTGTAGTTACTTCCTATGGAATTGGGGCATAGAGATGTCTCTCACCTGCCTAAAGTAAAAGGAAAAGATGAGGGTACAGGAGGCAATGTGGTTATTGAGTATTTTTAGTCTGTACTGTGTAAAAGTGCATATTATTAGAATTAATACTATAATAAAGGTCATTATAGCTGCTGTCATGACATAGCAAGGCTTTGATATCTGGCAAAATATATTTATAAATAGTTATCCCGGTGGGCTTGGCACCCACTATAGGAATTCAAGCAGTCTTCACTGTTGCACTAATGAACTCCTTAGTCCATAGGTGGATGTCCCTGCAGTTTGTCTCTGAGTCTCCTTGGGTTTTGTAATGGGAATTTATATACAGTTATGGGAGTTTGCAAAAAGGGGAAAGAGTCAGAAAAGTTAGGACTATTTTTTGTTTTATATATACCAAGGATATCATAAATGCTGGAAAATAGGGGAAAATAAAACTGAGCAAAGATAAAAATATAATAAATATTTTGATATTGACTGTAACAAGGAAATATAGTTACTTTGAGAAAATTTGAAGAAAAAAATTGCTAAGGTTAGTTTGGAGACATGTAGTTAGGAGGGACTTTAGAATTCAAATTGTAGAAAATAATAATAAACAAGATACCTTGAAACAGGTTTACTATATTTTAGAAACATAATTCCCTCTCTCCAGTCCTCCATTTTTATTAAAGATAAATTAGAGTAAGACCAATTTATTTATAGAATAGGTTTTAGACTTATTTGCGTAAAGTACAGCAAGAACAATCATTTGCTACATAGGCTCTTTTAAATAGCCTTTGTTGAAACTCTTCTCATAAGGAACTTTAGATTTTCTAGGAGCCTTTGAGTTAGCCAAGGATTTGCTGTAGAGACCAGTATGGACCAGGTCAGCATTTTCAAAGGCTCTTTATAGATCTTAATTTTAATTTCTTAAAGCAGTTTGTTCTGAAACAGTATTTTAGTTAAAGGCTTGGTGAAACAACTAGTATTTCCAATTATATTTTGTTACAAAAGAAAATAGATTCTTATTGAACTTATGCAAATAGCCATACTGTTATAAATTAATAGTTCCCAAATTCTGGAGATATTAGGTAGAAGGAAAGATATAAGCCTCAAAATTAGCTTACAAGAACCTACTTATTTGTAAGATCGAAAAGTTTCAAGAGATAGTTTTCTTCTTTTGACTCTGAAAAACATAAAATTAGTTAGCAATATTTCAAACAAAAAGTTAACTAAAAAGCTTCTGTCAGAGTCATGTAGCTAATTATAAACTGCTGTGGGTGACTGAAGCAGGTGTAGGCAAAGTTTGAAAGAGATCTCAGATACCGTTTTTTATATTTTACAATAGATGTTGTTTACAAAACAACTTACTTGGCCTGCAAGTACCACCTACTGGGCCGAGCCATTATGGAGGCAGTTTAGAAGGGTGTGGAGAAAGGTGTGGTTCCTGAAGCCTTTTTCATTTCCCTTATTTCCCCAGAGAGTTTGAATTGAGAACCTAAAACTATGTGATGAAAAGCTTGTTAAGTATTAAATATTTTAAAAGCATGATGTTATAACAGGATTATAAATCATTGTAAAAGTTATTCACTTAGCCAAAGTGATAGTTCAAAGATTTTAAGATGTAAAACCTTCACTTTTCGATAGAGGTGATTCATTCTTAAACAATACAACCTAACAAAGACAGTAGGGAGCTAACTGAATTTGTCTCTTCTTCCTCTCCTCTTTTTATATATGAGAAAATTATTTTGGAGGTTTGGAAGAATCAGGGACTGGGACTTGGGAAAAAGTCATTTTTAGGGTGTTAAAGGCAGCATATACTGGGGATTGCCAATTAAGAGACTCATGTTCTGGTCCCTGAGTTGCCTCATAGAGAAGTTTACCAATGAGGCTATAACTTGGGATACAGTTTTTAGAATATTCAGTAAGGCCCAAAAAGGTGCTGAGTTCTTTTCCCTTTTTTTTTCTTTTAACTTTTTAAAATAGTTTTCTTTTTTCTTTTCTTTTTTTTTAACCTTTAGTAACCTTTTAGTAACTTTTGATTAAGATGAAGCTATATGATTTTAACATGAATGACCAGGACCAAATGTCTGACACCTGTGTTAGTTAAGAAATTAATTTGGATTCTAGTAAATATTTATCTGGGGGATGTTGGTATAATGGTATTAAGGTGGTGGTGCCAGGCACTCTAGCAGATTTTCAGGCCTTCTCAGTGGCCAACATTTCCTGAGCCAGGTTTTTCCCCTTCCCTCAGGAAAAGAACACACCCACTCCCCAAATTCTCTGTAGCCTACACAGTTCACAAGGTCCTGGAGGTTTAGGCCTCTTTGGGTCAACTATAGTTTAATTGCCCTCGTTGATTGCACCCACAGTAATGGACATTATCCCTCTTAGCCAGTGTGGTCTTACCAGGATTCTTTTGGGAAGGTGGTGTTATGTTGCTAATGGTAACTGCAATTGAGATGCTTATTTTAGCCCTCTGTTCCTGTTGCCCTCCATGTTGGCACCCTTTTGCTTCTTTAATGTCTTGGCTGAAAAAAAACCCCAAAACCTTAAGATTTTTCTGCAATTGGAAACTTGGTATCCCTAGTTCCAAGCCTAGACTCTGGAGTTGGGCATCTAAGACTCCATAGGATATAATTTTGCTTGTAAAGTAGTAAAACCAATTTTAAAAATCACTGTATATATAGATCTTTTGATTGGTTTTATGTGTGAAATGGTTTGTTGTAAAAACAGTTTAGAGTGAACAGACTACATGGATATGAAATGATCTGTCTCCACTTATTTTCAATTGTGAACAGGCAGATTTGTTAAGACCTTTTATAAATTGCTAAATTACTATCTAGGAGGTGCCAGAAGTTGGCATGAGACTTTTGGAAAAATAGTTGTGAGCTGTGGACAATTAGATGAGAGCGGTCAGTTCTCATACTTCATTGTGCAGCACAGAGAGTATCCAGAATTTTGCCCATCTTGAAGGTTCAGTAAAGTGACCTTTCTCCCCTCTCCCAAAAAATAATAACAATAACTTTAGTGAACCTTGTATAATACACACTGGAGTTATCTAACACTGATGTTTTATTACATGGCAAAGTCATAGGAAACAAGATTTTACTAGAGTGCTTGGAAGTTTGTGAGTTAGCAGGATCTTTTTAACCAACACGTGGTCCCTTTGTTTCTGTCTAAGAGTAGTGCTGATAGTCCTAGTTCAGATTTGAGAGAAATTTATTGTAGAAAATGGGAACATGAACTTTAATAATATCTTCCACTCTGGCCACTTCTTGAAGGGGAAGCTGATGAACAGTCTGAGAGGTTTAAAGGGGCATCTGGAGCTGGTATGGGCAGATAAAGAAAATTAGGGGTTAAGTGGAGGAGGGTCACATGGCCCAGTTTTTTGTTGCACCTGCCATTGCTGTCACCAGTGTGTTATCGGGAAGCAAAGAAAGAAGTTTAGGATGGAAAGATTGAGCAGCTCTGTGTGGGGCTTGTAGAAATTAATAAGAAGGAGGCTAAAAATGGGGGGTGGGAGGGGGTTTGAGTCAGCTGGGTCTGAGTCTTCAGAGAGTGAACAAGAGGAAGGCAAATAAGCCTGAGAAGGAGTTTGAAGGAGTATGACGCAGGAAGGACAAAGGTCCAAGCAGGATGCCATTTTGAGGAAAGTTTGCACATAAGGAACCTTGGACCACTTGTCTTTGTGGCAGCAATAGAGGTCAAGTTGAAGGACAGTATTAGAGGCAAGAGATCTTCCTTGGGCCCCACCTTCTTGTCACCTAGCTGGCATTGAGGGAAAAAAATGAGATACTCAGGGCAGATGTTCTTCTCTAGTGAGAGAGTCCTGAGACTTTTTAGACTACATTTCAATGGGGAGAACTTGTCCACCCTAGATTGAGTGTTCCCTATGTAGAGTCCTCAGGAGCAAAATGGATTGGTCTGGAGAATGATCTCAAAAATTTGGAAAGAGAAAATTTCATTCACCTTTTCGGTCAGCATCCCAAGTGAGAATTGTAGAATCAGTTTGAGGGTGGATATTGAGAGATAAAGGGCATTCCCTTGGTTGTCTCAAACCCAATCTGAGAGGGGCAGCCCTTATGCCTGCAGCAAGGCTCCCCCACATGTGTTTGGAAAACTTGGGGCCAAAATTTTAAGGCCATGAGTACATGAGATAAAGCTTCAGAACAGAGAAGGTAGCTTTTTGGGCTCTCTTCCTCGGACATTATAATGGAGGGAGGGGTAGGTAGCATATGAACTCACTGGTGGTTGCTGTTGGAATTTCATACTAGATAGAGCTGGGGCAACAAAAAGGTCTGACTGATGTGGTTCCTCAGTGGGGAGCAAAAGGAAAGAAAGATGAAGAGAAAAGAGCTAAGGATGGAATCTCATCTCTCACCCTAATGGATGATGGCAGTCCAGTGCCTTCCTTCAGACGTTTTCAAGTCTTTCAGAGAGTAACTCTGGCAAAAGGCCATCAGCTTCCCTCTGAAGTTCAGTCTGGTTCACAGAGTGACTTGAATTGGAAAGGGAAGGAGAGGAGGTTAAGAGCAAGCTCTCTTTTGTTCACCCTGATGGACTGCAGCAGCCTGTCACTTTTCCTCGGGACCTTTAGATTTGCTGGAGAGTAACCCTGTCCAGAACCATCAGTTGTCTCCAGGTTCCAGTGCAGTTCACAGAGAGACTTGAGTTAGCAAAGGAGGAGAGTGACAGAAAGAACATGGAGGGAACTCCACAAGTAGGGATTCCCTGTACAGATCATCAAAATGTTAAGTCAGTGGACTGAGCAAGTACTGTACATATGCAAAGAATTGCACAGAAATTAGATTAGGAAAAATAGTGCATTCAGAAAGTAGTTTAGAAAAGAGTGCATGCATTTCTCAGGGAAGAGAAGGAGCCAGATCTTAAAGAAAGTGTGGTGGTGAATGCTTGAGACTGAAGACTTTTAAGACTTTAGGTGAGAGGGCAAGTTAGCATTCTTGGGTGAGACACAGGAGCTGTCACTATGGTGATGGGGTAGTAGGCTGCTTCCTGTTAAACTGACAGTAGGAGTTTTTCTAAAATTTAGCTATGCCCAAGACACCACAGGAGACATGGTCAAGGTCAAAAAAGACTCAGATGAGCCCGACTAAAGTTTAGTCAAGAAAAGAATCCTTGTCAATAGGGATAGAGAAAGAAGGCAAAGAAAAGATATGTAACTTTCAGAAGGTATAATTGAAAATTAGAATAATTTACAATCACTTGCAAACTTCTATTTCATGAAGAATTTACCGTGAGTTACTTTCAGAGTTGGTTGGTTGTTCAGGTTGGTTTAGTTGTTCTTGACTCTGTTTCTTAGATCTCTTCCAATGACATTTGGAACATTGAGCAGTGCCGGAATATATTCAATTCCTGCACGCTAAGTCTTTAGTCTTCTAGTCTTGGCCATTACCAGAGTTAATAAGCAGCACAACCACATTTAACATCACATTTCTTGGAGTCTAGGTATGCTTTTTCTAATCTAGTGATGCCTATGGTCAAATATGTAAATATCTGAAGTTTTACTTTGTAACACTTTGTAACTGCAGAATGCTCACAACAGTTTCTTTCCTGATCCACCTAGTTCTCTCAGGAATTATAGCTCTTAAGATTCTCTATTTAATGTTTCTTGGTTATAACTGTAACTGTATTTTTTGAGTCTCCATACAAAGAGACAATATTTTGCTCCTATTATCACTGAAAAACCTAACTTCATACTCTTCGCTATTTTTTTCTTTTTTACTGTTTTTGTTCAATGAATTAATGCCTCATTAACACCAATGACCTCCCCACCCTTGTAAGTGCTTCTTTTTTTAAAAAAAATATTTTTAAGGTGTGGGGTACAATTCAGGATTAGGTAGATAAGAGGTCATCATACAGGTAAAGCGTGGGCCTCCCTTTGGACTCCACTTCTCAGGTATACTTATTGATGTTATGTGCTATTGCCCCCCCCCAGCAGTATTCTGCTACTTCCAATTCCTTTTTTACAGCATTATGTTAAGGGCCTACTTATGAATGGGAACACATAGGACTCAGCTTTTTGTTTTTGTGATAGATAATTGAATAAGATAGACTCTAAATCCATCTAAGTTGCTGCAAAATCCATAATTTTTTTCTTCATTATAGCTGTGTAGTATTCAATTGTATATATGTACCACATTTTTTGTATCCAGTTTGCTTTTGATAGGCAGCACGGTTGGTTTCATGTTTGTGCTAGTGAATAATGCTGCAATAAACATGCATATGCATGTATCTTTTTATGTAACAATTTGAGTTCCTGTTATATTCCCAGAAGATGGATTGCTGGGTTGTATGGAAAGTCAATTTTTAGTTCTTTTAATAATTGCCACACTGTTTTCCACAAAGGCTGTAGTTTACACTCCCACCAAAATGTAGAAGTGTTCCACCAGAATTTGCTGTTTATTGAGTTATTGATGATAAGCATCCTGACTGGAGTTAGGGGTACCTCAGTGTGGTTTTAATTTGCAATTCTTTGATGACTAGTGTTGGCAGTTCATATGTCTTCTTTTGAGAAGTGTCTATTCATATTTTTGCCCACGTCTTAATACAGCTTTTTTTTTTTTTTTTTTAGTTGGAGTCTCACTCTGTCGCCCAGACTGGAGTGCAGTGGCCGCTCCCGGCCACCGCAGCCTCGACCTGCTGGGCTCCGGTGATCCTTCCGCTTCAGCCTTCTGAGTAGCCGGAATTACAGGCATGTGCTACCACACCCAGCTGATTTTTTGACTTATTGTAGAGATGAGGTCTCGCTGCCCAGGTGGGTCTTGAACCCGTGGGCTCAGGCAACCCACTCACCTCAGCCTCCCAAAGGTGCGGGATTACAGGTTGAGCCACTGAGCCCGGCTCAGCTGTTTGTTTTTTATCCTTTTGGCACATTTGAGTTCCTGGATATTAGGCTATTGCCAGATGTACCACTGGCAAATAATTTTTCCCATTCTGTGGGCTGTCCACTCTTGGTTGTTTCTTTGGCTTTGCAGAAGCTTTTCAATTTAATGAAGTCCCACTTGTCTATCTTATTACTTAAGGCATGGACTTTTGGGGTTTTGATCAGGAATTGGTTGCCTATTCCAATTTCTGTCAGGGTATCTCCTGTGTTTTTTAGGACTCTTATAGTTTGAGGTTTTATGTTTAGGTCTTTGATCCATTAATAGTTGGTTTATGTGAATGGTGATAGATAGAGGTCCTGTTTTAATCTTCTGCATGTGGTCAGCCCCTTTTCCCAACACCATTTACTAAATAAGTTCTCCTCTCCCCAGTGGTTATTGGTGGAGGCTTTGTTGAAGATAAATTGGTTAAGAAATTGAATTTTTGCTGTAGGACTTTCTACTATTTTTCATTGGTCTATATGCCAATTCTTGTTCTAGTACTAGGCTGTTTTGATTATTGCAGACTTATAATAAAATTTAAAATCTGGAAGTGTGATACCTCCTGCTTTGTTCTTTTGCTATGAATCATTTAAGCTATTAGCGGTTTTTTTTATGTTTCCATATGAATTTTTGTATTGCTGTTTCCAGGCTGAGAAGAATGATGGCAGTAATTCAATGGGTAGTGCTTTGAATCTGTAGATTGCTTTGGTAGGAAGAACATCTTAACAATGTTAATTCTTCCAACCCATGAGCATGGAATATTTTTCCATTTGTTTGTGTCTTATGGGATTTTTTAAAGAAGTGTTTTGTAGTTTTCATTGTAAAGGTCTTTGACTTCTCTGGCTAGAAAGATGGCAAGTCATTTCGTTATTCTGTGTGCCTGTTGTAAATGAGGTTGTGCTTTTTATTTAGTTCTCTGCCTGTTTGCTCTTGGTGTATAAGAATGCTATTGTCTTTTGCATGTTTAATTTGTACTCTGAGGCTTTGTGAATGTCCTTTATCAGAACAAGGAGGTTTCTGGTAGTTTATCTTGGGTTTTCAAGGTATACAATCATATTGTCAGCAAAGAGGGATAACAACTTCCTCTTTTCCTATTTGGATACACTTGATTTCCTTATCTTGTCTGATTGAGCTAAATAGTACTTCCAACACTTTGATGAACAGGGGAGTGAAAGTGGGCAGCCTTGTCTTATTCTGGTTTTCAGGGGGAATGCTTTCAATTTCTGTCTGTTTAGCAATATGTTGGCCATAGGCTTATTGTAGATGGCTCTTACTATTTTGAGGTATGTTCCCTCTATGCCTAGGTGTTCAAGGTTTTCTATCAAGAAGGGATGCTCAATTTTATCAAAATCTTTTTCTGCATCTAATTATATAATCACACATTTCTTTTTATATCTGTTGATGTATTTAATTACATATATGGTCCTGTGGATGTTGAACCAACCTTGCATCCTGGAGATGAAGCCTACTTGGTCATGGTGGAGGATTTTTGAGATATGTTGTTGGATTTGATTTTCTAGAATCTTATTGAGAATATTTGCATCTATGATCATCAGGGATACTGGCCTGCAGTTCTCTTTCTTTACCTGGTTCTTTACCTGGTTTCAGTATCAGTGTGATGTTAACTTCATATAATGATTTGAGGAGAGTTTTATCTTTCTTGATTTCTTGGAATACCTTCAATAGGATTGTTGTCAGCTCCTTCTTGCATGTTTTATAGAATTCAGCTGTAAATCTGTCTGGTCCAGGGCTTTATTTTTGTATATAGTTTTCTTATGACAGAGTCAATTTCCTGAGTTGTTATTAGTCTATTTAGGGTCTCAATTTCCTCTTGTTTCAAACTTGGGAGGTTGTGTGTTGTCAGAAAGTTTTCTGTTTCATTTAGGTTTCTGAGCTTATTTCCATACAAGTGTGCACAATAATCTGGAATAATCTTTTGCATTTCTTTGGGGTCAGTTGTGACATGATCTTTTGCATTTCTGACTGTGTTTATTTAGGCTTTTTCTCTCTTTTTCTTAGTCGTTCTGACTAGGGATCCATCAATCTTGTTTATCCTTTCAAAAACCATCTTTTTGTTTTGTTAACTTTTTTTAACAATATTTGTCTTCTATGTCCCATATCTAGGCTTTCACTTTGGTGATCTGGATTCTTCTGTTGAAGTTAAAGTTTTGGTCATCTTGCCTTTCCAGCTCCCTTAGGGGATTCATTTGGCTGCTAATGTGTTCTTTTTCTATTTTCTTGATGTGTTTCTGGAGAGATATGAATTTCCCTCTTAGTATTGTTTTCATGGCATTCCAGAGGTTTTGGTAAGATGTGTCTTTATTTTCTTTTGCTTCCAAGAATCTTTTAATTTCCACTTTGATTTCTGTGTTTACCCAGAAGTTGTTCAACATCATGCTGCCTAGTGTCCATGTCTTTATGGGTTTTACAGGAATTTTCTTGGTGTAGATATTTAATTTTATTCCACTGTTATCTGAGAAGGTGCATAACAGTATTTTGCTCTTATGAAATTTGTTTATGCTTGATTTATGGTTGAGGATGTGGTCAATCTTAAAGTACATTCCATGTGATGATGAGCAGAATGTATATTCTGTGGCTTTTGGGTGAAATGTTGTGTAGGTATCTGTTAAGTCCATTTGGTCAAGTGTCAAGTTGAAGTTCTGTACCTCCTTATTAGTTTTTTGCTCCAATGATCTATCTAGGATTGTTAATAGGATATTTAAGTCCCCAACTATGATAGTGCTAGAGACAAATTTTTTTTTTAGTTTATTTAGTAGCTGCTTTACAAAAGCTGGTGTTCCTGTGTTGGATGCATATATGTTTAGGATAATATTTCTTGTTGATGGATTGAACATTTTATCATTATGTAGTGTCCTTCTGTATCTTTTAAAAATTTTGATGGCATCTAGATTATTTTGTCTAATATTAAGATTGTAACTCCTGCATTTTTTGTGCTCTATTCATTGGAAAATGTGCTTTCTATTCTTTAACTTTGAGTCTGTGAGTGTCTCTTCTGGTAAGATGAGTCTCCTGGAGACAGCACATTACTGGGTCAGGTTTTTTTAAATTCAGTTTGCCATTCTCTGTTTTTTTAAGTGGTGCATTTAGTCCATTCATGTTCAGGTTGATTATTAAGATGTGAGAGGTTATCTCTGTCATGAGGCTTGTATAGAGTTTGTTGTTATTGTTGTTTGTTGGTTGGTTGGTTTTCTTTTGATGTGGGGATTGATATATGTGTGTGTTTTCAATCTTGCAGTCATGATGCATGGTGTGTTGGTTCCCTATTTTCCTGCATTCTTGGGAAAAGAGTGATCATTCTTTTTCTCCTTTCTTCTTAGGTGAATACCTTTTTAATCATCTCTTATAGGGCTGGTCTTGAGGCAACATAAACTCTTAGGGATTGAATGCCTGGGAAGGAGTTTGATTCTCCATCACTGATGAAGCTTAGCCTAGATGGGTAGGAAATCTTTGGTTGGAATTGTTTATCTTTGAGAACTTTGAAGATTGCACTCCAGTCTCTTCTAGCCTGTAGTGTTTCTGTAGATAGTTCTGCTGCTATTCTAATTGGTCTTCCCCAGTAGATAGATTGATCCTTTTCTCTTGCTGCCTTTAGGATATTTTCCTTTATAACTACTTTGTGTAAGCAAATTGTTATATGTCTAGGAGTTGGTCTTCTCATGTGATGCCTTGCAGAGGTTCTCTGAATCTCTTGTGTTTGGATCTTCACATCTCTGATGAGATGTGGGAAGTTTTCTTGAATAACCCCATATAATGTTTGTTTAATGCTGCTCTCATTTTTCTTCTCTGCTTCAGGGATGTCAATTAGCCTTAAGTTTGGTCTCTTAATATAATCACACATCTCTCAAAGGCTTTGTTCCATCTTTTTAAGCTTCCTTTTTAATGTTTTTAACAGATTGGGTTAGTTCCATATTTTGGTCTTCAAGCTCTGAGATTTTTTTTTCTGGTTAATTCTGCTTTCCATGCTTGTCCATTTATTATTTCATTTATTGCATCTTTATAGTTTGCATCTCAGTAATCAATTTATTCATGTTGTCATCTTGCCTTTCTTGGTTCTTATTCATGTTTTGAAACCATTCCTTGATCTCAACATTTTTGGTTTGAGACCAGTCAATTTGGGTGTGTTTCTTTGCTTGAATTCCTAAGTCATTATTCTCATGCACTTTTCTTTTTGGACTTTGTGGAGTGCCTGTGCTTTTTCATTGATTCTTCTTCATTTGTGATAGATTTTTCTTTTCTCTTTACTTCTGTTGCTCTGTGAGAGAGTGAGTAGTTTTCACTTCTTTTTGTTCAACTCCCTATTCATACTTTGGTAAAGTCTGTCTCAGGATTTGTTCGATTTTGAAGCTGGGCTGGGGGTGGAAAGGGGCACTGGCCTTTTGCAGCTTTGATATTTGAATAAGGTGTGTTGGGGAGAGCTAATATTTGAAAGATGCCAGCAGATTACAATGTTTGCTGATTGGTTGTGGGCTCCTCAAGAGCCCACTTCCCACCACCTCATAGGTGCAAAGTGGTAACAAAGGTAAGGAAAGAAACTATGAAAGATAGAAGAGAGAAGAAAAGAAAATGAAAACAATAAAGAAAAGAAGGAAAAGCAATCAAACTGGCAAACTGACAAACCAATAAAAATGAGAAGAAGAAAAAGAAAAAAAACCTAAAACCGAAAATATGAAGATATTTGCACACTCCTGTGAAAAAAAAGAAGAAGGAGTAAAACAAAATGAAATGCACATTCCTTGTAAACTATATTTTTGAAAAGCAGGGAGAATTTAAAAAATACCTCTGCAATCCTTGACCACCCTCTTGTGGCAGTTTCTGAAACTTTGCATTTGTTTTAGGTGTGCCCCAAGCATCACTGCTCTTAACTGGCAGCAGAGGGGAGGGTTTTTCAACTTCTAAATCTGTCAGCCTGTTCACTGCGGGGATGGGGGAAGGTTGGGAATTGCCCCCAACTGAACTACCTGTGTTCATCCCTCTCCATGTGTGCAAATAAGGATGCATGCTGCCTGGATCACACATCTCATGAATCGCTGAACAAGGTGTGCTGGTCACTTTAAAACTCACTGCCACTCATATACTGCAGGCTGGGTTCTTCATCTCCAGTTGCAGCTGTAGAGCAAAAATGCTTCAATTAGGGTATGGGATGCCTGGGTATCCTTCTATGGATACTGTTCCTGGGGTATTTTTCTTGAGTTGGCAGTGATCAACCTCAGAGAGGTGCTGAATTCACCCCTCACTCTTAGGGGCTAGCTCTGCTGTTCATGTGAACAGGCCAGAGCTTGTCTCTGCCCAGTTACCAGGACAAATACTGTGGGAATATCTTTGTATCTTGTCCTCATCTGGGGCCTGGTGGTCAGTTCCTCCAGTGTATTTTCTCCACAGTCCCCATTGCCAGTGTCCAATCTGACACCAAAGGCTATGGTGGTGGGTGGCATCGGCAGTGGGTGATTTTCATGCTCTTCTTCTGGGCAGGGTCACAGAGTCCACACCTGTCTCTGATCTGTGGAGTGTGCTGGGGTCTGAATAGCCACATGTGGCACCTGCCTCAGCAGGAGAACTCAGGCCATTTGTTCCCATGTCCCTACTCAGACACTTGTGCACCCATTTGCTGACACACTTGCCTGCATATTCTTCCCTTTGCCCACTCATTTGTGTGGAGACTCACACACTTTGACTGACTTCATCACCATCTTGGAATACCCTTACAAGTGCTTCTTTAGAGTTGTAGTGATTTTTTGAATTAACAGATTTTTTAATTAAGAGATTTGCATATTGCCTTCTTTGTTTTCTCAATTTTATTGCTAAACATTGGAGGGATAGGAATAGGTAATCCACCATATGCCAGAGTCATAGCTACACTTTATAGAGTCTAGAGCTTCTCTTCATGTACAACTAACAATGCTTATTCCACATTGCCTAGGGTTAGTGACAATGTCTGCTGTGCTACCTCCATAACTCAAGATACTCTTCTGAGAAACATAATGAAATTTACAAAGTCAGTCTTCCATAAGACAGTATACTTAGAAATGGTATATTTTCAAACAAGTAAGAAAAGGCGGTGGCACCTCTGCATGACTTTTATACTTTTTTTTTTTTTAACTAGCTTCTTTGGAAAAGGGTCATGATAAGAATATAATCTTTAAACATGTGTTTGACTTTCCTTGGCAGCATACATCATTTAAAATGGCATACAAGAGTCCTAACTTTTGAGAAAGTGTGTAATGTTACTCATTGTGCCATTACTGGTAAAAATTGAGTGTTCCTCTTAGTACTCCAGAGACTTGGCAGCACAAATGGTACTTTTCTGAAATGGGAGACAAAGCACATCAAGCAGACATTTGAGAATCTAAGAGGCAGATGGTGTTGTGTATGCAAAACAAATGACAAAGAATGTATTAACTTATGGACACTACAAAAATTAAATATCATTTTAAAAGGATGCCAGAGTAGGCCAGATCCCAGAGAACATAGTGTGTAGAGTGGTTAGAAGCTGATACCTAGACTCAGTTTTAGGAGAGAAGCACAGAATGGTAATAAGAGAATGTACCTTGTCATAATTTATTAATTGCAAACAAAAGAAAATTAAGTACTCTTTTTTTAACTTCCTCTTTCAATGTATGAGAATCTGAAAACAAATTTGGAATGCAAACTTTTGCTTCTTGTAATGAATTCTTTCTTATTTTACTTAAAAGGAAACATACATAGTTTAGTTAAATAGATATACAGCATGGTGGTAAGGTTTGGGTTTCTGTTCAATCCACCACATAAATAGTGAACATGGTACCCAGTGGGTAGTTTTCAATCCTCATCATTCTCCTTTTGTGGGAGTATGTAGTGTCTGTTGTTTTCATCTTTATTTTCAGTGTTTAGTGTACCCAGTGTTTAGTTTCCACTTATAAGTGACAGCATGCAATATTCAGGTTTCTGTCTCTGTTTTAATTCATGTAGAATAATGGCCTTCATCTGCATCCAGGTTGCTGCAAAGAACACAATTTCATTCTTGTTTATGTCTGCACAGTATTCCATGGTGTATATGTACAACTTTCTATTTATCTAGTGCATCAGTAGTGGGCACCTATGTTGGTTGCTTATCTTTACTATTGTGATTGGTGCTGCAATAAACATATGAGAGTAGATATGTTTTTGGTAGAATAATGTATGTCTTTTGGGTTATATACCTAGTAATGGAATTGATGAATCGAGTGGTAGTTCTGTTTTTACTCCATTTAGAAAACTCCAAACTGGTCTTCACGAACTGAACTAGCTTACATTCTCTCCAACAGTGTGTGAGTATTCATTTTTCTGCAAACCCACCAACATCTTTTGATTTTTGACTTATTAATAATAGCCATTATACTGGTATAAAATGATATTTTCTTAATGTTCCCTTCAGAAAACACAGACTTTTGTTTTTAGTTTAGTGTTATCTATACATCAAGTGAGGAAGCAGGGAGATTAAAAAACAGACTGTGTAAGCACAAAACAAAATAAAACAAAACTTCCTCTGTCTATATTTGAACCTTAGTGATTTGAAAACAAAAACGATTATTTAAATAAAATAGACAATTTTCTTTCTTATTATGTTTGACCTAGTACTGGAATGTAGAAGACACAAAATAAATGCATGTTTCTTTTTCCGAACTAGATGATTGAATGGAGGGATGTGAAATAATTAATTGTCTAACCATCATTCATTCATTATTTTACAGATTTCCTCCAAAATATTCTGTTAAGACTCTACTCAAGAATGAATATATCTAACTAATCTAAAATAGTTTTCTAATCATCACAAATAAATAAAAGATAATTTTATGATAGAGTAGAATTTATTTTGCTTTCTTTCTGCACAAAAAATGCATATCAAAATTACTCCAACTTCTAAGATACTAACTACTCATACATAAAAGGAATAATAATATTTGATTAGATAATACAAAACTAGAATGTGTAACTGTAAGACAAAAAAAATCACAGTTTTAACCTGAAGTTGATTTGACGTAAGTTGTTTTAATAAGAAAATTTAAAACATGAAAGTAAATTGGTGAGAAGTAGTAAATGAATATGAAATTTTGCATTCACTTTTATCTAGCTTTTTACATTCCCCCCTGCTGTATGATTTCTTTTGACCTATAACTTTTAAGTTAAAAAGGTTTAAAACAAAAATGAATGCAATGTGGAATTTTTGCCTGTAGTTTTTACATCAAAAGAGATGATGTGTGCAGGAAGTTCAGATATGGAAAGGAGAATGCTGATTGTATATGGAAAAAAATTCAGAAAACATTAGTATCTCGGGGCTGAAAAAAATTCGTTTTTTTAAATTTTGATTTACAAAGCTTTTTGAACAAATACAATACCAGGGTATTTGACAAAAAGAAAAGTAGTGACTTTCTAACTTTCATGTGAACAATTACTTCTCTTGGCCTAATAATGAGCAATATGCAACTAACAATGAGAATGAGCCTGGAGAAGACACTCTGAAAGCAAGGATGGATTATTCACAACACAATAAACTTTTGTCAGTTCTTTCCCTGCCTTTTCCGTTCTTGAATATAGTTAACACTTGAGAATTAGACCCTAGTTTATGAAGTCAGAGTGATTTTACCATTAATTTAAAAAGGAGTATGATAAAATTATTTTCTTTTGTTCCATTGCTCAAATAAACTGACAAACCAAGTGATATGAATTTAAATTTTAAACATACTCAAATATAATACTAGTGCTGCATCTTAAGGTCATACTAAATGCAAAATTGATTCTATGCTTAACTTCATTGTCTACCATAATTGATATTTTTATGCAGAAATTCTCTGTAAGCACTTCTCAAGGTATGTGTTTTCCAAATTGGTTCCAAAATAGGAAAAATAGGGAGAATTGTCATAAATCTCCTATGAGAAATAAAATTTAGGGATTAACACAGAAATGTTAATGATACTAAAAAATTCACTAACATCAAGTTGAAAACAAAAGAATGCAACAATGAATTGGCGAATCAATGTTGAATTCCACATTTCTGGTAACATAGAAGCACATAGGAGAGAAACAGTTGCAATCAATTAGTCAGTTTTGCTTGTAACTGTTGTCATGTTATAAATGTGTATCTGTTGCCTTGCCTGCTGCTAACAGTGAGTCACTTTTAAAAATAAACGTATGCACATAATATATTTCATAAAAATTCTATGAGTGGAGTTCCAAGAAAAAAGTTTTGGAAGTAAAATGTCTATAAACTAATTTTCACACATGATTTTGTTTAGTGCTGTAAACCTTGCTAGATTTGAATTTTCAGTTTTTAAAACATTGCTCAATAATATTAGCTGGTGTTTTTCAGTGTTTAAATATTTTTAATAGGCCAAAATTTCTTCTAAATATTTTAACAGAAGAGATGCAAAGACAAAATATGAGTGCTGCTATAGAATGCTCAGTAATAAGATAAAAAGACAACTAAAATTTGAATTAGCTTATGCCATGTGATATCAATTGCAGAAAATAAGATATGTGCAAGCAGACAAAATAGTTTCATCATTTGAAAAAATATGTGTATCTGAAGAAACATGTACCCTCATGACCAACATGAAGGTAATCTTGCTTATATTTTTAGCATTTCAATCAATGTCAATGAAAAATAAAGTACAATTTTCTGTCCAAAATATTTTCAATAAAATAAAGATCAAGGCTATTAAACAGAGCAATGTATGATTTGTGTATTTTAAAACTTTATTTTAAGAATAATTTTAAATATTAAATATTTTGTTTTGATCTCTCAAATTTCAAGTGATTTTTAATTTGGCATTTATTTTGTGCTGTAAATATATTTTTTAAAAGAAAATATTATCATGTCTATATCAGGAAGGTATTTTTACACATCATTACCGCAAACTGTGTAAAGATCCAACAAAGAAAGAGAACTACAGGCCAATATCCTTGATGAACAAGTTCTCAACAAGATTCTAGCAAACTGGATCTAACAACACATCTCAAAAATCCTCCACCATGACCAAGTAGGCTTCATCCTTGGGATGCAGGATTGGTTCAACATCCACAAGAGCATAAATATAATTAAATATATCCATAAATGTAAAAACAAGAACCGCATGATTATATAATTAGATGCAGAAAAAACTTTTGATAAAATCCAGCATCCTTTCTTGATAAAAACCCTTGAACACCTAGGCATAGATGGAATACACTTCAAAATAGTAACACCCATCTATGATAAACCCACAGCCGACATATTGCTAAACGAACAGAAATTGGAACCATTTCTCCTGAAAACCAGAAGAAAAGGCAGCTCACTCTTATCACTCCTGTTCAACATAGTGTTGGAAGTCCTAGATGGAGCAATAAGAGAAGATAAGGAAATTAGGGGTATCCAAATAGGAAGAGAAAAAGTCAAGTTATCCCTTTTTGCTGACGATCTGATCCTATACCATGAAAATCCAAGAGAATCTGTCAAAAACCTCCTTGCACTGGTAAAGAACTTTGGCAAAGACTAAGTCTACAAAATTAATGTGCAAAAGACAGTTGCATTCTTATACACCACCAACAAATATGCTGAGAATCAAATAAAAGGCACAATCACATTTACAAATGTCATATAAAAAGAAAGAAAGAAAGAAAGAAAGAAAGAAAGAAAGAAAGAAAGAGAAAAGAAAGAAAGAAAGAAAGACCTAGGTATCTTCCTAACCAGAGAAGTGAAAGCAATAAAAACTATAATACACTGCTCAAAGAAATCAATGATGACACAAAAAAATGGACAAATATTCCATGTTCCTGGATTGGAAGATTCAACATTGTTAAGATGTTCATCTTAGCTGGGCTCGGTGGCTCAGCCTGTAATCCCATGCCTTTGGGAGGCTGAGGTGAGTGGATTGCCTGAGCCCACGGGTTCAAGACCCGCCTGGGCAGCGAGACCTCATCTCTACAATAAATCAAAAAATCAGCCCGGCGTGGTAGGGCATGCCTGTAATTCTGGCTACTCTGAAGGCTGAGGCGGAAGGATCGCCGGAGCCCAGCGGGTCGAGGCTGTGGTGGCCGGGAGTGGCCACTGCACTCCACTCTGGGTGACAGAGTGAGACTCCAACTCAAAAAAAACCAAAAAAACAAAAAAAGATGTCTATCTTACAAAAGGTAATCTACAGGTTCAATGCTATACCCATTAGATTACCAGCATCATTCTTCTCAGACCTGGAGATAGCAATACAGAAATTCATATAGAAAGATAAATGACCATGAATAGCCAAACAAACAAAAAAACAAACAAACAAATCAACCTTAACAAAATGAATTAAGTGGGAAGTATCATACTTCCAGACTTTAAACTTTATTATAAGGCTACAATAATCAAAACAACTTGGTATTGGTGCAAGAACAGGCATACAGATCAATGGAACAGGATAGAGATTCCAGAAGCAAAACCTCAATTTCTCAATTAACTCATCTTTGAGAAAACCTCCAACTACAGCCACTAGGGAGAAGAGATCCTATTCAGAAAATCGTGCTGTGAAAACTGACTGATCATGTGCAGAAGAATGAAACAAGACACCTACCTATAACCATAAACAAAAAACAACTCCAAATGGATCAAAGACGTAAATGTAAAACCTCAAACTTTAAGAATCTTAGAAAATGCAGGAGACATCCTCATGGAAATCAAAATAGGCAACCAATTCCTGATGAAAACCCCAAGTGCCCATGTCATAAGAGATAAAATAGACAACTGAGACCTCATAAAACTGAAAAGTTTCTGCAAAGCAAAAGAGAACAGGGAGACAACACACAGAATGATAAAATATTTGCCAACTGCATATCTGACAAAGTCCTAATATCCAGGATTTACAAGGAACTCGAACATGCCAAAAGGAAAAAAAAAAGACTCATTAAAAAGTGGCAAAAAACATGAATAGTCACTTCTCAAGTGAAGACACATGAAGCAGCCAACAAACACATGAAAAAATGTTCAATCTCACTAATCATCAGAGAAATGCAAGTCAAAACCACATTGAGATACAACTCAACTCCAGTAAGAGTGGCCATCATTAATAAAACAGAAAACAACAGATCCTGGTGAGAATGATGAGAAAAAGGAATGCTTCTTCATTGTTGGCGGGAATGCAAACTAGTTCAACCTCTGTGGAAAACATTGTGGTGATTCCTAAAAGAGCTAGAAATTGACCTTCCATATGATCCAGCAATCCCCCTTTTGGGACTATACCTGGAGGAACTTAACTCACTCTACGAAAAAGATACCTGCACATGCATGTTTATTATAGCACTATTTACAATAGCAGAAACATGGAACCAATCTTGCTGCCCATCAACAGTGGACTGGATTTTTTAAAAATTGAGGTACATGTATATGATGGAATATCATGCAGTCATAAAGAAGGACAAATTTATGGGCTTCACAGCAGCATGGATGGATAGATTTAGAGTCTATAATGTTCGGTGATTTATCACAGAAACAAAGAACTAATTACCACATGTTCTCATTCATAAGTGGACTCTGACCATTTACCATAATACTATAAGAAAGGGGTTGGCAGTAACTTGAAATTGCCAGGAGAGGAAGGGGTGGACACATAATATTAATAAGGGTACTAGATGTCAAACCATCAAAGTGGGGACCAAAGATAGGCCTAAACTTTACCTGTAGGATAATCACTTGTATACTTAATCCTGAATTGTACCCCACACCTTTAAAATAAAGTAAATTTAAAAATAAACAAATAAAATATAAAGTCTTGTTATGATATATTGGCTCATGATTATAATAAATTATGCATTTATTATTTTAATTTTAAAGAAAAACACATAAAGAACTTTTAGTGTAATCCTATCATTAAAAAGATCTGCCGCTGAGTATTATCACTTATGAAATAAATGCATATAAATATTATAAAAATATATAATAACTTGT
Source organism: Cephalopachus bancanus (assembly GCA_027257055.1). NCBI lineage: Eukaryota > Metazoa > Chordata > Mammalia > Primates > Tarsiidae > Cephalopachus > Cephalopachus bancanus. Next base: position 3,143,241 of record JAPVLO010000411.1, read on the forward strand.
GATTTTAAAAATTCCCCCCCAATTCTCAGGAATTCTGACTTCCCATTTCCAAGTCTCAAATATCTATTGTGAATTTCTTTATTATCTTACATAGCAAGTCAAAAATAATGAAATTTACTATAATTTGAAAATGTGGGTTCTCATTTTTGGACCAACAGATATGCTGTGGTCATAATCAATATAATTTTCTCAAAGTCACAGTTATAATTGAAGAGAAACAAATATTTATTAAGTATCTGTTAAATGCTAAGCATGGTGCTAGGAATTTCCCATGTGTTTTTCTAATAATCCTTGCAATAATACTAAGAGTTAAATTATTTATCCTTATTTTACAGATAAGGAACATTTTTTTCAGAAGTATTGAGTGACATGCCAAGGGCAACTCAGCTAGTAAGAAGAGATATGAGCTAAAATTTACTGTCAACTATTCCTTAAATGTACTTTCTAAAAGTCTTACAAAAATAATTACAATTTAAGCATGGTATGTTTGACAATTTTAAGCCTGCAGATTGAAAAATATTGCTTATTATTATTCCTAGCCTGATGCTTTTTTTTTCACCATGCCAATACTACTGCAAATTTTTATTTTATTTTTAATAATGTTATCAGGTTTAGCTTCTCTAAGTACTTAGTAATTCTCTGAATTATCATCAAAACTTTTCCAATATAATATACTTTGATCTCTCTGAAAAACGAAGATAATAAATATATTCTTTTAGTTCACAGCTGGACTATGAGAATGCTATGACCTCGTCTCACAAGAGATAAACGTGTGTATTGCACATTTTGCACATTTTAAATTCAAAAACTTTCTAAGAAATGATGAAAAGTGAGTTCACAGAGAACTAACATCTTGTTTGAGAATAGATGTAAATATAAATAAATGGTAATATGACATATGGTGAAGACTCAGTAAATAGAGTTGAGACTCTACAGGAAAATTGAACCAAGAAAATTAGACTTTAAAGAAAAAACTCTTAAAGTGTTTTTTTTAATCATCTTTTGAAGACTCTGAATTTTGCTGCACCTGATATATAGCACTGTCTAATTACCAGCAGAGGAGGACCCTTGGGTCACTTGGACTTGTATCACATTCTGATAATCTGTTACCACATGAAGTAGGCAAAGGAATCAGGTGACAAATTTCTTTTGATAAGCTACTCTAGAGATGAATATGAGTCCACATGGCTAAAAGAATAAGAGGTGAATTTATAACATGTTTAAGATTTGTTTCTTAACGAGAAACATTTCAGAAACTTACTGCTGGCCTTGAGAAATATGGCTATAACTTACTTTACTTTTTCAGAAGCCAAATACACTTGAATATTCTGTAGAATACCTAGAAATAAGACAGTGCATATAAACTGTACTTCAGTGATGGTTGTATTTAGCTGGAAAAAGTAATGAAAGAGGAAAGGTAGGGGTAAAAACCAAAAAAACAATGGATGGCATTCATTTGATTTGATTACAAATTAAAATCACCTGTATAAAAAAATCAGGTAAAAATAGTGGCAACGTAACCGAATCTCCATTTACAATCCTACATCATCCTCAAACTTAGCAGATGTTAAAAGTTTCAGTGATTAAAGTGCGTATTTTAAAAAATATTTCATTGTGGTTTAAATCTGCTCTTTTCTTGATTATCTTCATTGGCTACTTGGCTAGTGTGATGGCTAATCTTAGGTGTCAATAAGTTAGGCCATGGTAACCAAATATTTGGTCAAATATTTTTCTAGATGTTTTTGTGAAAGTATTCTTCATTTGAGAATAGATCAAAGACCTAAACGTAAAACCCCAGACTATAAGAACCTTAGAAAATGTAGGAGACACCCTTATGGAAATTGGAACTGGCAACCAATTCCTGATCAAAACCCCAAGTGCCCATGCCTTAAGAGATAAGAGTGACAAGTGGGACCTCATCAAACAGAAAAGCTTCTGCAAAGCCAAAGAAACCATCAAGAGAGCAAGGAGACAGCCCAAATTGGAAAAAAAAAAATTGTCAACTGTATATCTGACAAAGGTCTAGTATCTAGGATCTACAAGAAACACAAATGTGCCACAAAAAAAAGCATCATTAAAAAATGGGCAAAAGATATGAATCGATACTTCTCAAAAGAGGATATATGAACAGACACATGAAAAAGGGCTCAGCCTCACTAATCATCAGAGAAATACAAATCAAAACTACCTTGAGATACCACCTAACCCAGTAAGAATGGCCATCATTAATAAAAGAAGCAACAAGAGATGCTGGGGAGGATGCAGAGAAAAAGAAACGCTTCTACACTGCTGGTGGGAATGCAAACAAGTGCAACCTCTTTGCAAAACACCGTGGTGATTTCTTAAAACTAGACATTGACCTTCCATATGACCCAGCAATCCCCTTACTGAGAATATACTTGGAGGAACTCAAATCATTCTACAAAAAATATAGCTGTGACTGGCACAGTGGCTCAAGCCTGTAATCCCAGCACTTTGGGAGACTAAGGTGAGAGGATTGCCTGAGCCCACGGGTTCAAGATCAGACTGGGCAACTTGGTGAGATGTCACCTCTACAACAAATCAAAAAATTAGGTGGGCATGGTAGTGCATGCCTGTAGTTCTGGCTACTTGGAAGACTGAAGCAGAAGGATGTCCTGTGACCAACAGGTTGTCACTGGGGTGTCTGTGAGTGTGCCATTGCACTCCAACCTGAGTGATTGAGTGAGATGCCAACTCAAAAAAAAAAAAAAAGATACCTGCACATGCATGTTTATTGCAGCACTATTCACAATAGCAAAAACATGGAACCAATAGCAAGGCCCATTGAAATTGGACTGAATTTTAAAAATGAGGTACATATACACAATGGAATATTATGCAGTCATAAAGAAGCACATATGAACTTTTCAGCAACTTGGATGGATTTAGAGTCTATCATACTCAGTGATCTATCACAGAAACAAAGAACAGTGTACCACATGTTCTCATTCATAAGCAAACCCTGAAGATTTGCCATATAACTATCAGAAAAGGATTGGCAGTAGCGGGATACTGCCGGGGTGGGATTGGGACGACACAACTTCAATAAGTGTACCTGATCTCAAACCAGGCAAATTGGGGACCAAAGTGATTCTCAAACTTTACCTGTATGATGACCACTTGTATACCTAATCCTAATTTGTTCCCCACATCTTTAAAATGAAAATAAATAAGTAATAAAAAAAGAAAAAAATAAATACATCTGTAGACTTTGAGCAAAGCAGATTATCCTTCGTAATGTGAGTAGGCTTCATCCAATCAATTTAAGGCCTAGAAAAATGTTAACCGTCTCTAGAAGAAAAGGCAATTCTGCTAGTAAATTGCCATTGGACTTGAATTTCATCATCAACTCTTCCCTATGTCTAAAGCCTACTGGTACGCTCTGCAGATTTTGCTCTTGCCAGCCTCCATAATTGTATGTGACAATACCTTAAAACAAATTTTAAAATAAATCTCAAAATGTCATTCTCTCTGTCTCTCTTTCTCTCTCTGTGTTTTGTGAATAATATTATATAATCTTCTAGAAGTATTTCTTTTTGAAATTTTCACATTTAAATATACAATCTACCCAATTTAAACCAATTTAGTTTTTAGTGTACAGTTTGACATAACACCAGGTTTCATTTTATATGAATATCCAATTCCATATATATATGGCACTTTTTTGGTAAATACCAGTTCTAGGTGCTTATCTGTTTTACCACTTGTTTGTTTTCTTTCTTTTTAATTGACCTATATGCATTCATAAAGTCTCTATTCAATTTTTTGTGTACAAATATCTTTCTCCACTCTTTGACAACATTTTTACTCTCTTAATATCTTCTAACAAATTCCTTGTCTTCATTTTAGGATAGGACACTCCATTAATCATTTCCTTTATGATTAGTCAATATTATGTACTATTTAAGAAGTCTTACTCCAATATTATTTAAGTAATGCTATATTATCTTCTAGAAGTGTTTTTAAATTATTTCACATTTTAGATCAGCAATCTATCTTAAACTGATTTTAGTTCATAGTAAGATTTTAGTGCATCATAACAGGTTTCATTTATTCTATATGAATAGTCAATTACATGCAATTGTCCCAAGACTATGTATTGTAAAGACTACCTTTTTTTTACTTCCATGAAATGTCAACTTTGTCATAAATAGCCATATGTGTCATTGATTCTATTATATTTATCTATATGTTGATATTTGCACCAAGACTACACTGCCTTTACTTCCATAGATTTAAATCTTGATATCTGGTAGTAATAGTCATTCATTCATATAATTCTTTTTAATATTTTCTTAAATATTTTTAGCCCTCTACATTTCCATATACATTTTAGAATAGTACATAATATTGACTAATCATAAATAAAATGATTAATGTAGTGTCTCACCATAAAATGAAGATGAGATTCCATTAAAATCTACAAAGGAATTTTGATTGAAAATTTATTGCATGTCTTGATCAATATATGGAGAACTGACCTCTTTACAGTAATCTTCTGTTCCATAAATATGGTATATTCCTCCACTTACTTATGTCTTTCTAAATTTTTTTCAGCCACTTTTAAAACTTTACCTATAGTAGTCTCCCACTATTGTACTAGTTTTTTTCTAATTGCTTAATATCACAAAGCCATGTAAATGGTATCTTTTAAACTTTCATTTTTCTTATTATTTGTTGCTTAAATGTAAAACTAATTTTTTTTTAATATTGACTGTCAAGGATAATTACAAATTAGATTATTTATTCTAATAAACTACTTTTGCATTTTATTATGTACAAAACCATGCCATCTACAAATAATCTGTTGTATTTCTTCATTTTTAAACATTTTTTTTCTGTATATTAAATGGCTGCTTTGGCTATAATTGTTAGTAAAGTGGTAAATAAAACCAGTGATATCAGATATCTTAGAATTATTTTTGACCTCAGTAAAAAAGATGTTAACAATTAATAAGCAAGTTATTTGCCAAAAATATTTGTGAATATTCAAAAAATAAATACTTTAATTAAATTCCTGTTTCATTGGGTTTTTTTAATTAATGAATGTGAATTTTATCAAAAGTCTTCTCTGCCATCTATGTGGTGAAACTGATGAACTTTTAAAGTAATAAATTATATTGATATATCATTCCTAACATTTTATTATGAAAAATTTTCAATCAGACAGAACAGTTGAAATGACTCTGTATGAACATCCTTAACGAATCACCTACATTTGGCAGTTAATATTTTATTAAGATTGCTAGTCATGTATCTATTCACCTGTCTGCCATGGTAGCTTCCCATCAATCTACCTTGCTTCGATTCATTTTAAAGTAAGTTAAAGCCACCACTATACTTCTACTGAAATATTTCAGCATGCTTATGATTATATAGAGTTCAATGATTATTTATTGTTTATTTTACTTTCATTTAAGGGCAATACTATATGCAATAAAATGCACAAATCCAGTGGAATGAAATTTCAGTTTCATTGTATGGTAATATAAAAATGTAATTGTATTTGTTTCCTGTTGTAATGAAAGAAATTCTTAGAAGCTTGGCAGCTTAAAACAACACAAATTTATTTTGTCAAATTTTCTGTAGGTTGAAAGTATAGGTAAAGATGAGCCAGTTTCTCTCTACAAGGTCTGAAATAACTGAAATCAGTCTTCCAGACAATGCTGTGAACTGATCTTGGACTTGAGGTTCTTTTCCATGCTCAGAGTTTTGTGTTTATTTATATGTTTTAAGTTGACAATCACTAAGAATTTTTTTAAAAAGTAACAAAAGCACTATATAAACTAGGAAAGTGCAACTACAGCTAAAAAAAAAAAAAAAAAAAGATGTACCCTTCAATGAGTCTATGCATAAATCTCTTAACATGCAAAAAGTACTATCATATGCAAAAGCCCTTCTTTATATTTTCTAGTGACGTTCCAACTCCACCCACATAGAGACAATTTTCAGTTTTTTAGCTTGCTGAAAAACATAGTTATTTTAAAGTTGCATTTTATGACTCCAATACATAGACCCCATAAAAATCTGTTTGAGTAATCTACAAAGGGAACCCCTCAAAATGCTGGAATTATCTTTAGGAAGGCAGGCCCCTTGTAACACACTCAAAATTTGTTTTTCCAGATCAAACTGTCAACTAATGTCTTCATCTGGAAGTTTCGAGAAAGTTGTAACCCAATATGTGGAAGAAACCTCCAGAGCTGTGACAAACAGGTGACTGGTTCTTCCATCACAACAATGCACACCACATTGAGTATTCAGCAGTTTTTGACTGTCCTTATTCACCCAATCTCACTCTGAGCTACATTTTTTGCTTGTTTGTTTCCCTGGATGAGAAAAGTACTCAAAGGGAAACGTTTTGCCAATGTGAAAAAAGTGAAGCAAAAATGGCAGAAGAACTAAAAGGCACCAAAATTGGTGAGTTCAAAAACGGTTTTGAGCAGTAGAAAAAAAGAATCTTAATATATGTATTACATAAAACCAAGAGCACTTTGAAGGTGGCTAAACTTTAAACATGAGAGAATAAATCTACATTTTTTTTAAATAAATAAATTCTGTTTTGGGGTGGTCTCCATATACTCTTCTGAGTTTTGTTTATGTTGCTTCTCTTCTCAAATGCCTCATTTGAGATTGTGTCATGGCATTCTTACTTTCAAAAGTGGGTGTAGAATTATTTTGAGGTTCAGAATGGTCATATGTTTCCAATGAAGATTTAAATTTGCTTCTGCTAGGCACCTGGTATCACTGGCCTTCTGGGAATATCACAGTACATGGAATGATTAAAAGTTCAAATTCATTTCTCCTTTCTTCCTAAGCTTCTGTTAAGATTGCCAAACTGACTCATGGCAAGAACTAGCAGAAAGATTGTACTGCCTCTTTCTATCCTATGCATGTCTGTTTATATGAGTAAACTGGGAAGCAATATGTTTCAAGAAGAGATCGGTAGGAATTAGAAGGCATGGATTCTATTGCTGCATCTACCAGTGAGCAGTGTAATTTTGAGTAATCATTTATTTTCTCTGAGTTAGTAATAAGTTGTTAGCAAAATAGGCATGATAATTATTTTTAGTTTCTGAGTTATTGTGCCAATAAGCTAACTGATGGAAATATACTTGCCAAAATATGACATTGCTATATATAAGTGCAAGGTATTATTAGTAAAATGTGTATAACGTATGTACTTTGATTTTTTCCTAAAGAAATAACTGTGGTTGGAGTCAAGAACCAGAGGTGATTAAATTGATAGAATTTATGTTATTTTATATTACTTCAAACTGTATTGGAATAAATCTACACTTATAAAATAATAACATTTTGGAATATCAACTATAAACTAGTTCTTAATGTAATGTATTCATTTTGAAAGGACAGAGCCCAAAATTGAGTTTATCTGGTTACCCTGAGTGGATCTGGTCATGTACTGAGGTCAATGAAGCATACACAGTAATAATCATTAACTAGAAGAACAACCCGTTTTCTGGCCCCATGGTGGGCTTCATCTATTTGGTCACAAGATGCTAAGATTAGCATCACCCAAGAATTTGTCTTTTGGTTACCAGCCCAACCCTTCTTAGGTTACCACCTTTATCCCATGAATTTGTTTTTCAGCTACCACCCTAACCCTTCTCATCTATGTGATTGACCATTTGTGACTGACTATACCCATTTATCCAGTCATCAGAGATATGAGAAAACAGACCATCACCATGGTGACAGCTCCTGTGTCATCCCATCCAAGAATGCTTACCTGCACCCAACAAAATACCTTAAAAACCTCCAGTCTCAAACATTCACCACCAAATGTTCCTTAAGTGTCTGTCCTCTTCTCCACTCTTGGAGAACCAAATCATCCTCTCTCTTTCGAATCTATTTCTAAATAAACTTTATTTTTCTAATCTAATTTTTGTGCTGTTCTTTGCATACAAACTCAGCTCACTGACCTAACATATTTCAAAAGTTATTGCAAGATTTCTGGGAAGATGGCAGCATAGGCAGTCAGACTGCATGAGTCCCTGTGTGTGAGAGTGATTGTATGGACAATTCAGCATGTGTTTCTGTGTGTAAGTAGGAATGTGAGAGGCTATCTCAATGGGGACTTGAGAACAAGTGGCCAGGGCCCTCCTGGTGAAGCCACTAGTGCCACACCTTCTCTGCTTGGACCCTAGAATTTCCCAGAGTGCAGAAGCTGATCACCATTTTCTAAAATCAACAGAGCTCTTCCCAGAAAGAACTGTTGGAGTGATTGCTGACTCCACCACCACAGCACCAGGCTGAACACTGGCAGCAAGGGCTGTGGAGGGAGTGCAGCAAGGGATTGAAGGGCTGTGGAGGGAGTGCAGCAAGGGATTGCAGCAAGGGAGTGCAGCAAGGCAGAATCCTCAGGAAGTGGTGGGGAGAGGTCACTCCACTCCTAGATTGAGCTCCAGAGTCTTGCCACCAGGTCCCAAGAGCCAGAGACTGTGGTAATTGCTGTGGAGATAGCTGTCAACCACACCTGTGGTAGGAACAGCAGCCAGCAGAGAAACGGAGCAGAGTCTCTAACACCTGGGAAGAGAAGTGCTCCAGGGCTGCCTCTGTGGAATAGCAGCACTGCATCTTGGTACCAGGCACTGATCTCTGTGTTGCATTGAGGCTTTTCTTTGTGACCTCAGAGAATATTGCCCCCAGTGCACAAGCCCTGGTGGGTAACAGCAGGTGCAGAACCCCAGAAGATTCACCCTCCACCCTGAACCAGCTGCTAGGCTACAGATGCAGACAGTGGAACTGACCAAGAATAAGGCTAGTGAGTACCTAGCTGACCGCCCCCTCCCCACAGCAACAAGTGAAAGGGAATGGGAGGGCAGGGCAGAGACAGGAGGCCCTATTCCCCTGCTGTGAACTGGATGCCCTGGGAACTGTGACCTTGCTGGGAGAGGAAAAAACACGGCAAGATCCCCAGAGATAAGGTGTCAAATTATTTCAGCTCCTTTCCTTCACATTGGCAGGAACTGGATACCAATTGCAGACAGCAGGGGGTGAAGAGTCTAATATCTTAAGTTCCAACAGCAAAGAAGAAACCTGCAGTAACAAACCTGCAGTTGCAGACCTGTCACAAGAAGGAGCTCCCCTTAAAGAGACATACTATAGTTGAGAACTCTTTATCAACATTTTTTGGGGGGAGGGGGCAAGAGGGTATTGGTTTGTTTGTTTGATTATCTTGTTTGTTTTATTTGTTGGTTGTTTTTCTCTTTTCATTCCTCCTTCTATTTCTTTTTCTTTGTTCTTTCTCTGTTTTTTTTTCTTTTTTTCTTTCTCCTTTCTCTCTCTTTTGCCTTCTTTCCCTTTTTGCTCTCCTTCTTCCCTCTTTTCCCTCTTATACACTGTCTTGGACTCAGGGATGATGCAAGCACATCCCTCTACACAAGGTAATATTGTGTAGAGACAGAGAGCACATTCCAATTGACCCATTCACCAGATAGCAAACATTATGACCTGCTAATAGGTTCTGAATCCTTGAAGTCCCTCCCTATTCCCTAATAAGTGCTCAAAATTATAAAGGAACAGCACAACACCCCACCCCCAGTCCTACTTCATAATTGAACAAACCTGGATCCATGGCTCAAGAAAGGACAAAAAGTAGAGAAAATATCAGAAGCGAATGCTTCTCCACTTTCCACTGAGCAACAAAATTTTAAAAAAGATAAGAGAAGTGCTACACATGAAGAACAACCAATAAAAAACCACTGGTAACCATCAGAACCAGTAAAGAGTCAGTGCTAGAAAGAACAGCAACAGGGGTACAAACTATGGCTATCTCTGGAAAAGACAGTACCAAGAAGGTACTTACAAAGATAAGAGAATCATTGGATAGAATGAATAAAAATCATGAAATGTGAGGGCTAAAACTAAATGAAATTGCAATGGAGCTGGACAGACTCAAGAAAGCATATGTAGAAATAACAGAAACAAATAACTCCATCCAAGAAATTAATAACAAACTGACAAGCATGGGAAGCAGAATTGACCAAGAAGAAAGAATCTCAGAGCTGGAAGACCAAAATATAGAACTAACCCCATATATATAGAAAGAAAAGTTAAGAAAAAATAAGAAACTCTCCAAGAGATGAGCAATTTTATCAAGAAATCAAACCTAAGTCTCTGATTAGAATACCTAAAATAGAAAGAGAAATGGAAAATGCCCTGAAACAAACATTCCATGAGGTCATACAAGAAAATTTTCCTCATCTGGCCAGAGAGACAATCAGACAAGCAAAAGAGATTCAGAGAACCACTGAAAGACATCTTATGAGAAGACCAGCTCCTAGACACATAGAAATTTGCCTATACAAAGTAGGTATATATATATATCCTAAAGGCAGCAAGGGGAAAGGGTCAGACTGCCTACTGGGGGAGATCAGTCAAAATTGCTGTAGACTTATCTGCAGAAACACTATAGACCAGAAGGAATTGGACCCTAATCTTTAGTGTTCTCAAAGATAAACAATTTCAACCAATAATTTCCTACCCAGCCAAGATGAGTTTCATCAGCGGTGGATAATTAAAATCCTTCCCAGACATCTAATCCTTATGACAGTATGCTTCTTTCAGACCAGATCTAGAGGAGACACTTAAAAAGGTGCTGTGCAGAAAGAAAAAACAAACAAACAAACAAAAACCCATATACTTAAAAGATTACAATCACAGAAACAGCAGAACATACAGCATACCTATAAAAATAAAAACACACACATATAAGAACACAAAAGCTAGACAAAAAGCAAAAAGTTAGAGAATGGAAAACAAACTTTCAGGTGACTGGATCACAAAAAATGGCAGAAGTCACGATCTTAATATCAGACAAAACAACCTTTAAGCTATCAAAAAAATTTTATAATATGGAAAGACACTACATAATAATAATTTTTTTGATACATCAACAAGAAATATTCATTCTAAACTTATATGCACCCAAAATAAGAGCACCAGCTTTTATAAAGCCACTACAAAATAGCCTAAAAAAAAAGATATTAACTCTAACACTATTATAGGCTGAGGACTTAAATACCCCACTAACAACCCTAGAGAGCTCATGGAGGCAAAAAAATCAACAATGAGATCCAGAAATTCAGCTTGATGCTTGACCAAATGAACTTAAGAGATACCTACAGAACACTCCACCCAACAACCACAGAATATACATTCTGTGCATCACCACATGGAATGTACTCCAAGATCAACCATAGCCTCAGCCATAAACAAGCATAAAAAAATTTCACAAGATCAAAATACTGCCATGCACCTTCTCAGACCACCTGGAATTAAAATGGATATCATCACCAAAAGAATCCCCCCCAAATCCACAAAGACATGGTCAATAAACAGCATGATGCTAAACAACTCCTGGGTCAACACAGAAATCTAAACAAAAATTAAAAGAAACCTGGAAACAAATGAAAATGAAGAAATATCTTGCCAAAACCTCTAGAATGCCATGAAAGCAGTACTAGTAGGGGAATTTATATCTATTTAAAGTATTCCAGGAAATCAAAAAGGACAGAAGTCTCACTAAATAATTTTATAAAGCTAACATCACACTGTACCCAAAAAAATCCAACAAAGAAAGAGAACTACAGGCCAATATCCCTGATGAACATAGATGCAAACATTCTCAACAGGATTCTAGAAAATCAGATCCAACAACACATCTAAAAAATTCTCCACCACGAGCAAGTAGGCTTCATCCCCGGGATGCAGGGTTGGTTCAACATCTGCAAGACCAAAAATATAATTAAATACATCAACAGATGTAAAAACAAAAGTCACATTATTATATAATTAGACGCAGAAAAAGCTTTTGATAAAACCCAACATCTCTTCCTGATAAAAATCCTTGAACACCTAGGCACATAGGGAACACACCTCAAACAGTAAAAGCCATCTATGATACACCCACAGCCAACATTTTGCTAAGCAGATAGAAATTAGAACCTTTTCCCCTGAAAACAGAGGAAGACAAGGCTGCCCTCTCTCATCCCTCTTGTTCAAAATAGTGTTGGAAGTCCTAGCAAGAGCAATCAGAGAAGATAATGAGATCAGGGTTATCCAAAATAGGTAAAAAGGAAGTCAATTCTCTCTTTGCTGATGATATAATCATATACCTCAAAAAAGCAAGAGAATCTGTTAAAAATCTCCTTGCACTGAAAAAGGACTTTGGTGAAGTCAGGGTACAACATCAACATGCAAAAGACAGTAGAATTCTTATACAGCAACCAAAAACAGGCAGATAGCCAAATAAAAACCACAATCCCATTCACAATCGTAACAAAAAATTAAATACCTCAGCATTTTCCTAACTCAAGAAGTGAAAGATCATTACAATGAAAACTACAGAACATTGCTCAAGGAAATCAAAGATGACACAAGCAAATGGACAAATATTCCATGTCCATGGATTGGAAGAATCAACATTGTTAAGATGTCCATCCTACCAAAGGCTATTTACAGATTCAATGTGATACCCATTAAATTACTCACATCATTCTTCTCAGACCTGGAAACAACGATACAAAAATTCATATGGAAACATAAAGGCACACGAATAGCCAAAACAATCCTTAACAAAAGAAACAAAGTGGGAGGTATCACACTTCCAGCCTTTAAACTTTATTATAAAACTAGAGTAATCAAAACAACTTGGTATTGGTACAAGAAAAGGCATAGAGACCAAAGGAACAGGATAGAGATTCTAGAAACAAAATCTCAATTTCTCAGCCAACTCATCGTCAACAAAGCCTTCACCAACAATCACTGGAGAGAGGAGAACTGATTCAATAAAAGTTGCTGGGAAAACCAGCTGACCATGTGCAGAAGAATGAAACAGGATCCCTACATATCACAATACATAAAAATCAACTCTAAATGGATCAAAGACATAAACATAAAACCTCAAACTTTTTTTTTTTTTTTTTGAGTTGGCGCGCACTACCACACCCGGCTAATTTTTTTATTTATTGTAGAGATGAGGTCTCACCAAGTTGCCCAGGCAGGTCTCGGCCCGTGGGCTCAGGCAATCCACTCACCTCAGCCTAAGACGCGGGATTACAGGCTGAACCACCGAGCCCAGTTAAAACCTCAAACTTTAAGAATCTTAGAAAACTCAGGAGACACCTTTACAGAAATTGGAATAGACAATGAATTTCTAATCAAAACTCCAAAAGCCCATGCTATAATAGATAAAATAGATTAGCGGTTCCTCATCAAACTGAAAAGCTTCCGCAAAGCAAAATAAACCCTCAAGAGAGTGGAGAGACAGCTCACAGAATGGAGAAAAATATTTGCAAACTGTATATCTGACAAAGGCTTAACATTTAGGATCTACAAGGAAATCAAATGTGTCGAAAGGAAAAAAACAAACAGCCCCTTTAAAAACTGGGCAAAAGACATGAATAGATGGTTCTCAAAAGAATACATATGAGCAGGGAACAGACACGTGAAAAAACGCTCAACTTCACTAATCATTGGAGAAATGCAAATCAAAACCACATTGAGATACCACACAACTCCAGTAAGAATAACCATCATTAATAAAACAAAACAAAACAAAAAAACAACAGATGCTGGCAAGGATATGGAGAAAAGGGAATGCTTCTACACAGTTGGCGACAATGCAAACTAGTTTAACCTCTGTGGAAAACAGTGTGGTGATTCTTAAGAGAACTAGTAATTGACTTTCTATATGACCGAACAATCCCCCTTGTGGGGATATACCCAGAGGAACTTAGGTTTTATATGTTCTCATTCATAAGTGATATGTTCTCACTCATAAGAGTACCATGTTTTCACTCATAAGTGGACCCTGAACATTTACCATAATACTATAAGAAAGGGATTGGCAATAGCCAGAAACTGCCAGGGGAGGGAGGAGCACATAACATCAATAAGAGTACCTGATTTCAAACCAGGTTAAATGGGGACCAAAGGGAGGCCCAAACTTTATATACAATGACCATTTGTATACCTAATCCTGAATTGTACCCCACAGCTTCAAAATAAAATAAAATAAAACAACAAAAACAAAACAACAAAAAAACCCAAAAAACGAGAACTCCTAGTAATGTCTGATCTAAAAAAAAGTCATTGCAATATACAACATATTAAATTATTTTAAGCAAACTACTCTAAAATAGTCTTTAGTTTCTCCCTTTTCCTTACTGTCTCTAACTTCAATTTTTAAAATAATCTTTTAATACATTCTATTGTTTAAGAGCATGAAATCTGGAGTTTAAAATCACAGATATGTAATTTATTAATAATGTAACCTTTAGCAGTTTATAGAACTTCTCCTGATTTCTCATTTTAAAAATGAAGATAAATAATAGTATCTACTCACAGGATTATTGTGTTGAGGTTTTTACTATTATCTTCTCTCAGTCCTCTCAAAACTATTTTCTATAGCTTATTTGTTTAAAACAGAGTTCAATCTCACAATAAGTACTGCATATAACTGTATGTTTTAAACATTTTTTAATATTGCAAAACTATCACTACTATCCAATTCTAGAATATTCTAAGCACCCCAAGATGAATCCCCACAATTATTAGCAGTCATTCCTTATTTTCTTTTTCCTCCAACACTGGGCATCCATTAATCTACATATCTCTATTGGATTTGCCTTGTCCGGACATTCCTTATAAGTAAAATTATACAATATGGAACTGAACAAAACAACCCCTCAAACTGTTTTGTTTTTTTTTCTTTGCTCTTGCACACCAACAATCAACACAGAAGACTTCTGTGACCATATGTGGGGATGATTTTCCGCACATACCAAGCAGTCAGTTCTGCTGCTGACACCAGTTTGGCGTCCTCCAAATTAATTTTATCACTACCCAGAGACAGCATCAGATCCCACAGGTTGAAGGCTCAGTTCATAAGACTGCTGCCACCCACCAATGTGTTTTGCAAGCCCCAGGATGTTTTGCCTGTGCCTCTAACTGACCTGCTATAAATTGAGCTTTCCATGACCCCTTCCTTGAGTTCAATTAATTCACTAGATTTTCTCACAGAACCCAGAGAAACAGTTGCTTGCATTTACCAGAGTATTAGAGAAGATATTACAAAGGATATAAATAAAGAGATGCATAGGCTGAGGTTTAGGGGACAGGGTGTGGAGCTTTCATGCCCTCCCTGAGTCTGCCACCCATTAGGAATGTCTACATGTTCAGCTATCTAGAAACTCTCTGAAACTTGTCCTTTTGGGGCTTTTATGGAGACCATTAGATTGGCATGATTGAAACATGAACAATTGTGTGGAAAATTGATTGGACCAAAAAGATATGATCTAATACTTATCGACTGGATGAGGAAACCAAGCAAGGCTGATCTATTCAGATTATTCTTTTTTTAATTAATTAATTTATTTTTTGAGTTGGAGTCTCACTCTGTCGCCCAGACTGGGGTGCGGTGGCCACTCCCTGCCACCGTAGCCTCGACCTGCTGGGCTCCGGCGATCCTTCCGCTTCAGCCTTCCAAGTAGCTGGAATTACAGGCATGCGCTACCACGCCCTGCCGATTTTTTGATTTTTATTGTAGAGATGAGGTCTCGCTGCCCAAGCGGGTCTCGAACTTGCGGGCTCAGGCAATCCACTCACCTCAGCCTCCCAAAGGCGCGGGATTACAGGCTGAGCCACCAAGCTCGGCTTAGATTATTCTTGTCCTCTCTATGCAGTATTCTTTCCATCAGGGTGTGGGGTAGAACTAGTTCTGAAATGGCGGTCTTATGACTTATCAGACAGGGTAGGCCAGAAAATTTCTTTATGGCTGTTTCCAAGACAGAATAGCAGGGGACAATTTCTGCCTTGGAAAGAAAAAGGAGCAGGTGAAAACAAAGAGAGAAATAATTTATTTTCTGGGCCTACTTGTGACGTCTGAAGTTTCTCCAACATTATAACAAGGGCTATGGGAGCTATGAGCCAGGAACCATGAATGAAAAAATGTATACATGTAATAATATCACAGTGTCCTTTTATGTCTCCCTTTTTATTCTTAGCATTATATTTCAAAGTTTTCTGAGTTGTAGCATATATCAATTCTTAACTTTTTAAAATGGTTGAATGATATGCCATTGACTATGCCCCATTTTGTTTTTCCATTCATCTATGAAACATTTGTTTCTATTTTTTGAATATTGCAAATAAGGTTGTTATAAACATTTATGTAAAAGTTTGGGTGTAGACTTATGTTTGCAATTCTCTTGAATATAAACAAACAAGTAGAATTGCTGTGTCATGTAAAATTCTATGTATAAACTTTTGAGAAATTGACAAATTGTATTTTACAGTGTCTTTACCATTTTATCTTGCCACCACCAACTTATGAGTGTTCCAATTTCTAGACATTCTTGCCAATGTTTATTATTAATCTTTTTATTATTGTTACTATTATAGCCATCTAGTGAGTGTGAAGTAGAATCTCATTATGGTTTTGATCTGCAAGTCCCCAGTGACTAATGATGTTGAGCATATTTCATATATTTTTTGGATACTGTTTTATCTTCTTTGGAAGAATTTCTATCTATATTATGTTATTTGTGTTTTTTATTGTTTAAAATGCTTTATATATTTTGGATACAATTCTCTTTTTAAATATATGATTTACAAATATTTTTTCCATTCTTTTTTTTTACTTTATTGATTGTATTCTTTGAATCACAGAGTACTTCAATTTTATTATGTACAAATTACTTATTTTTTATCACTTTTATTTTTTATTTGGGTATTATATCTAAGAAAGTTTTGCCAGACTCAAGGTTATAAAGATTTACATCTATGTTTTATAATTTTATCTTTTACATTTAGTTCTTTGATTTATTTTGAAGTAATTTTTTTTTATATATTGTAAGGAAGAAGTGCAAATCATTTGCTGAAAATACTCTTTTTCTACATTGAGTTGTGTTAACATACTTGTCAAAAGTCAGTTGACCATAGAAATCTGAATTTATTTCTGAAATCTCAAATATATTTCATTGATTTATATGCCCATTGTTGTGCCAGTACCACATTGCCTTTATTTTGTATCTCTACAGTAAGTTTTGATATTGGAAAGTGTGAGTCCTCTAAATTTGATTTTCTTATGCAAGACTGTTTTTATTATTCTGGGTCCCTTAAATTTCTATATAAATTTCATTACTAACTTGAATTTCTATATAATTTCATTACTAACCAAAAATTCTATTGGAATTTTGATAGCTTTTAAGTGGAATCTTTAATTGTTCTGGGTAGTGTCCATTAACACAAGGATGTCTTTCTGTTTATCTAGGCTTTAATTTATTTTAATTATGTTTTGCAATTTTTTGTATAAAAGTTGCTCTGTTAATTTTTCTTAATTATTTTATCCTTTTACATGATATTATAAATGAAATTATTTTTATAATGTTATTTTTCAATTGTTATTTGTTAAGGTATAGGAATATAATTGATTACTGAAGACTCTATGAACTGTGTATTAGTTCTAATAGTGAATTCCTTAGAATTTTCCTTATATAAAATTATGTCATTGGCATAGAGACAGTTTCCCTTTTTTAAAAAAAATCTGGATACACTTTCTTTTTTTCTTTTTGCCTATTTTATTCAACTAAGCCATCAATAAAAGTGAAGAGTTGATATTTTTTAATTGTTCTTTATCTTAAAGGTGAAAGTTTTCAGCATTTCACCAGTAAGTACAATATTAAGTGTGGATTTTCCATGATACCCTTCACTAGTTTGAGGAAGTTCCCTTCTCTTCCCAGTTTTTTAAGTGTCTTTATAGTAACAAAGTGTTGGATTTTGTCAAAGGTTATTTCTGTATTTATTGAGATAATAATATATATTTTTCCTTTTTTCTATTAATATGTTGTATTATTTTGACTAATTTTTTAATGGTGAACTAACAGTTAACCCTGGGATAAATCATCCTTGTTTATGGTATTCGGTCATATTTAGAAGCTGCCAGAATTGATTTGCTTGTGGAGGATTTTATGTCTATATTTATAAAGTATATTTTCTTGTATTTTTTTTCTGGTTTTGGTATCAGGGAATTTAATACTATGTTTATATAATATTTGGGAAATAATTACTCATTACTTTTTGAAAGATTTTGTAAAAAATTGTGGTAAATTATAAAATGTTTAGTAGATTCACTTGTGAAGCCATATTTGTGTATGTGTGGGTGTATCTTTCACACTCTCACATTGTCTTTATACATTCATTCTTCAGCAAACATTTAGACTTAGGCACTTAGATTGCTTTTATATCTTGGCTATTGTGAATCATGCTGCATTGAACATGCAAGTACAGACACCTCTTTGACATACTGATTTTATGCCCTTGGAATACTTCCACCCAGAAGTAATATTTCTGGATCATATGTTAGTTATATTTCTATTTTTTTGAAGACTCTCCATACAGTTTTACATAATAATTGATATTTCCACAAACACTATAGAAGTGTTCCCTGCTTTGCACATCCTCAACAATTCTTGGTGATTTTTTATTATAACCATTCTAGTGAGTTGATATCTTACTGCAGTTTTAATTTGCAATTCTTTGATTTTGAAAAATGTTGAGCATTTAAAAATATGCCTTTTGGTCATTTGTATGTCTTCTTTTGAGAAATATCTTTTTAAAGTCCCTTTGTCCATTTAAATTGTTTTCCTTGTTAATGAATTTTGTGAGTTTCTTCTGCATGTTAAATATTAATGCTGTATTGGATGTATGGTTTGCAAACATTTTATTTCATTTTACAAGTTATCTTTTCACCTGTTGACAGGGTCCTTGACTGTGCAGAAGCTTTTTATTTTGGTGCAATCCCATATGTCTATGTTTGCTTTTGTTGCCTGTGTTTTGGGGATCATGTCCAAAAATATTGCCCAGCCCAAAGTCAAGAAGCTTTTCCCTGTTTTTTCAAGGTCTTTTAGAGTTTTAAGTCTTATGTTTAAATCTTTAATCCGTTTTGTAAATATTGTGTGATATACAGATCTAATTTTTTTTTTACATGTGGATATCCAGGTTTCCTCAGACATTTTATTTTATTTTATTTATTTTTTTGAGTCCGGAGTCTCACTCTGTCGCCCTGACCGGAGTGTAGTGGTTGCTCCCGGCCACCGCAGCCTTGACCTGCTGGGCTCTGGCGATCCTTCCGCCTCAACCTTCCGAGTAGCCGGAATTACAGGCATGCGCTACCACGCTCGGCTGATTTTTGATTTATTGTAGCGATGAGGTCTCGTTGCCCAGGCAGGTCTTGAACCCACGGACTCAGGCAATCCACTCATCTCAGCCTCCCAAAGGCACGGGATTACAGGCTGAGCCACTGAGCCCGGCCCCTCAGACATTTTATTGAAGACATTGTACTTTTACTATTGTATGATTTTATACCTTTGTCAAATATTGTATATTTGGGCCTATTAAATATATAAATGGAATATATTTGACAATAATAGCATAAAGATGGTAGAAGAGAGGAAATGTGTATTTCAGTAAATGGCTTTGAGTAACACACCGAAATGAGAAATATATTTTCTTTAAAGTCAGAAGAGGCCCACTAAATGCTATTTCCCTTTTTTGGTTGAGTGGTTGGGCAAAACAACTTATCCTCCACCCTAGAAGGACTATCTTACCAAGTACCATACCATTCTACCACTAGAAATTTCACTGAGGTGATAGGTCCCTGATTTTCTGTTAGATATATTTTCCATCATCTGACACTCAAATGTTTCATGATAATTCTAGAGTGGTTGCTAATTCTTGTTTTCTAGTACCAATTCGCATAATGTTATCAATGTAATGAATCATTGTGATATCCTGTGAAAGGTAACGTAGATTGAGGTTCCTGCTGACTAAATGATGATAGAGTTGAGAGTTTATATACCCCTAGGGCAGGATAATAATGACTGCCTTGCCAGCTTAAAACAAACTGCTTCTGCTGGTCTTTATCAATATTGTTTTCTTTTGAGGAAAAAAAAAAAGCATTTCCCAGATCAATAGTTGCATACCAGTTTGAAGGGATATGTCAATTTGCTCAAGCAATTAAACCACATCAGGAAGAGCAACTGAAGTTGAGTCACCATCTGGTTATGTTTATTATAATCTGTGATTCTCCATGATTCATTTACTTTCTGCCCAGGACAAACAGGTGAGTTGAATGGAGATGTGATAAGAATCACTGCCCCTGAATCTTCCAAGCCTTTGATGATGGCATGAATCTCTGCAGTCACTCAAGGATTACAGTATTGTTTTTAGTTCATTATTATCCTAGATTCAGGAAGTTCTAGAGGTTTTTGCTGTTGTTGTTTTAAAACAGGTTCTTGCTCTTTTGCTCAGGCTGGAAAGCTGTGGCACAATTATAGCTCACTGTAACCTCGAACTCCTGGGCTCCAGTGATTCTCTTGCCTCAGTCTTCTGAGCAGCTAGAAATACAAGCACATGCCACCATGTACTGTTAAGTTTGTTTTTTTTTTAATTATTTTTTGTAGTGACAGGATCACACTATATTGTCCAGGCTGGTCTCAAATGCCTGGCTTCAAGTGATTCTCCCACCTTGGCTTCCAAAAGTGCTGAGATCATAAGCATGAGCCACTACACCCGGCCTTCAGTGGCTACTATTTGGCATTTCTTTCCGTAATTAGCTTACTCCGCAGGTCAGAAAATCAATGTGGGCACTCTGTCAGGGACTGAGTATGTCTATTGCTACTGTGTATTCTGAAAAGGAACTACAGGATAGGTTTTGGCACCCACTATATCAACTGTAAGATGAACCTGAGCAGTGATTACCTGACCCCATACATCTCTACTTTGCTGGAGCACAGTGGCAATGTAGGTCTTCTAGAATTACTGTTAGTATAAAACCAATGTCCAGTAATGACTAAAAAGTATGATTATTTATTTTTCTCAATGCACATTCACCCTAGTAATAGGGTTGTTTGGTTATTTAGCTGAAACATAGACTAAGAACTTAGTATATTATTAGAGCTCTTCCTAAACCCTTGAGCTACAACATTGACTCTAGAATCTCTGTTTAGTGGACTAATAGCAGTAAAATTAGTCTGAATCAATTGTATATTTCATCCATCATTTTATACAATTTTATAAATTGTAAATTGAACTTAATTTATAATGTATATTATTAAATTATTAAGCATTATTAAATATTAATGAACCATTAATTTAATCTATAACATGCATTTCTATAAATATGTAAAAACAAGATAAGTACTTGATATAAATATATAGACCTATAATTTAATTTATAATTTCAAAATTGAAAAATTGTGGTATAACTTTGCAATTTTAAAATATATTTTATTTTTATTTTTATTTTATTAGCTTTGGCAGTACAAGTGGTTTTTGTTTACATGGATGTATTATGTAGTGGTAAAGAAGTCTGGGCTTTAAGTGTACCTGTTATCTCCACTAGTGTTCATTGTACTCAGTAGGCAATTTTTTTTTTTTGGTGTATATATACAATTTTTTATTTGAAAGATGTGGGCAATTCAGGGTTAGGTATACAAATGTTCATTATGCAGGTACCCTTGTGCTGGGAGCCACAATCACTAGTAAAAGTAAGGTAAAAGGGACCTGAAAACAGGAAAAACGCCAGCTGGGAGCAAGGCCCCAGTAAAATGCGGCCATGACAGAGGCAAAGCCCCATGGATCCTGTTGACGGACCTTCCCTAACTTTGAAGGATTGCGTGCATAGGCTTGAGAATATTCCCTCTTTAATTGAGATAATAGATGTGCAAATGGATGATGGCATTTGATAGCAAAAATTATACATAGGCATAATGGAGGTGAGATTGCAGCAAAAAGGGTGCCCCTTAGAATGTGCAAGGATGTGGAATTAGCAATAAATCTATGTATAAAAATGTAAACAGGGCTCAACAGCAAAAAATTTCCCCCCTGAAGGGACAAGGGAATGCAAATTTTGCAACCTTTAGCTAAAAAGGAAAAACAAGTACATCCTCACACCCTTTATAAGTAACAACATTGACAGTTGTGATTGATGAGGGAGTGAGAAACTGAGACAGATTATCTTCACAAACAGGTGTTTTTGGGAAAAACAAGTCGCAGACATGCCTTTTGATTTAAGAAATATTATAGTTTAATTAGGAAGAAGGTTAAAATTAAAGTAAGGATTAGAATTAAATAGATAGCAGTTATAATTAAAAGAGAAATGTTTATTATAGATGTAGGTATTAGTTAAATATAAGGAATAGGAATAATTAAGTTTTAAGGTAAACTTAAAATTATATACACTTAGTGTAGGTTTAAAATTAAATATATTTAGGATTAGAAGTAAGATTAGTTTCATATATAAGTGTAGATTTAGACATGTTTCATTTAGAAATATAAAATGTAAAATAGGTGATAAGAAAATAGCAAGTAATATAGATAAGGCAATTAGAATTAAGAAAGTTAAATTTTTAAATTAATAGTATTAAGAATTCGTAGTAGGTAAGATAAGAGTGGTTATATAAAAGAAAAAGCCAGTCAATATATTGCCGCTAAAAGTATATATAAGGGTAGAATTAAGAAAATAGATTAGTAGAGGAAAATAAATGGAATAGCGAAGGGAAGAGATTCAGATGACCTAGGGGTCACAGGACATGGCGATAAATTGGCAGCTGGTATTTTGTTACACCACCTGGTAGCAGGAAGAAACAAAATGAAACTTGTAAAGGTCAACTTCACCATAAACAAAAGAAAAAAAAACATGATGTAAACACTTAATGTGTAACATGGGATACATTTTGTGGGCAGAGGGGTCAGTAAAAAACTATATAAGCTTGTAAGAATTGAATAAAAATTGGCAGAGTCTTGAGCTCTCCCCAGGAAGAGGATTCCTGTCATCTTCGTCTTTTCTTTTTCACCGCTTCCCGATTCTCCCCATTCAGGCCCTGACTCTCTTGTTGGAGCTGGACTCTGGCACCCTTGTTGATGAGGTGTGCCCCTACCTCCCCTGGCAGTTTCCCTCAACTGACAATTCAACCCCTCCTGCCCTGGAAGTTTCCCACTACTGACAATCCCTTTCTTATAGTATAGTCGGCAATTTTTTTTTATCTCTCACATACCTCTCCCTCTCTCCCCATTCAAGACTCCTTTGTACTGTTTTATATGTTTCTGCAGACCTTAGTTTAACTCCCACTGGTAAGCAAGAATATGTAATATTTGGTTTTTCATTTCCATGTCACTTCACTTAGAATAATGACTTTCAATTCCATTCAAGTTGAGGCATAGTACATTATTTTGTCCTTTACTATGGCTGAATAGTATTCCATTATGTGTGTGTGTGTGTGTGTGTGTGTGTGTGTGTGTGTGTGTATGTGTGTGTGTGTGACTTTTTAAAATCTACTAGTCAGTCATTTAGGTTGATTCCACATCTTTGCAGTTGTGCTGCAATAAATCTACAAGTGCAAGTGTCTTCTTTGTATAATGAACTCTTTTCTTTTGGGTAGATGTCAAGTAGTGGTATTGTTTGATTGAATGGTAGATCTGCTTTAAGTTCTCTGATAAATCTCCATTTCCACCAACAGTGTATAAGCATTCCCTTTTCACTGCATCTGTGCCAACACCTTTTTAAATTTTTTAAATAAAAAAATACAATTTTAATAGTGGTCATTCTGATAGGTAGCTCATTGTGATTTTAATTTTACAATTTAATATTTCTATACCTTTAATACCCATTTTCACAAACTTTCTTGAAATTTATGTGTGTATAATTTAGAAAAATTATACAGTTATTTTGAATTGTAGTTCATCTCCCAATGGGGCACACTTGGACCTCACTCTTTAGGATCAACGGGTAGTTGAATATAGTTATAATTTTAGAAACAAAGAAACAAAAAGATGTGCTGTGGGTAGGTTCTAAAGAATATATGTGTGTGTTATATATATATATATTTACTTGAAGGAATTTGTTCACATGATTGTGAAGGCTGGCAAGCCTATAATTCATAGGACAGGCCAATAGGTAAGAAAATCTCTTGGATTTTGCAGTCTTGAGGTACTATTGATTCTTCAGGGAAATTTCAGCTTTACTTTTAAGGCATTTCAACTGATTAGATTAGATCTTCTCACAATATCGAAATAACATTTCTTTACTTAAACTTATATGATTGTAAATGATAACCACATCTGTAAAATTCATTCATAGTAATATTTGGATTAGTCTTTGATTATGTATCCAAGTTGGTACATAAAATTCACCATAAAAACATACAAAATTTTTACCCAAATACTTAGAGCAATATTAATAATGGCCAAAAATTATAAACAATCTAATGCCTGTTAACTTAGAAAGGAATAAATAAAATGTGATGTAGACATACAATGGAATACTTTTCAGACATATGAATTAATAAATTGTTGATTAATGAATAATGGCTAAGAGGTAAGGGGTTTCTTTGTCAGATAATAAAAAGTTAATATTCTAAAATTGTGATGAAAACACAATTTTTTTTTTTTTTTTTTGAGTTGGAGTCTCACTCTGTTGCCCAAACTGGAGTGCAGTGGTCGCTCCTGGCCACTGCAGCCTCAACTTGCTGGGGCTCTGGCAATCCTTCTGCCTCAGCCTTCCAGGTAGCTGGAATTACAGGCGCGCACTACCATGGCCAGCTAATTTTTTCATTTATTGTAGAGATGAGGTCTCACCAAGTTGCCCAGGCAGGTCTCGAACCAGCGGGCTCAGGCAATCCACTCACCTCAGCTTCCCAAGACGTGGGATTACAGGCTGAGCCACCGAGCCTGGCTACACAATTCTTAATATACTAAAAGTCATTGAATTTGACACTTTAATTAAGTAATTTGAATGGTATATAAATATATTTGAATAAAGTGGTTAACAACAAAATAACAGTATGCCAAAGCTAATAAAATATCAATAAACTGTGAAATTTAGATACATTATTATTTTGTATCAATATTAATTCATCTATTGTGGCATATTTACAATACTAAATATTATAATAAAGTAACATTTTAATAACAGAGAGGACTCGTGCAAAGGTATTAGGGATCTTAGTACTATTTTTTCAATTTTTAAAAAAATCTAAAGCTGCTGAAAGCATAGCTCAAAGTAAATGCAGCATTCACATATGAACAATTAGTAATTATGAATAATTTGGGGTACTGACAGACGTATTCATTGGTACTATTTTTACAAGACCAATAATTTTTTTTTTTTTTGAGTTGGGGTCTCACTCTGTCACCCAGACTGGAGTGCAGTGGCCGCTCCCGGCCACTGCAGCCTCGACCTGCTGGGCTCTGGCTATCCTTCAACCTCAGCCTTCCAAGTAGCTGGAACTACAGGCACACGCTACCATGCCTGACTAATTTTTTGATTTATTGTAGAGATGAGGTCTCGCCAAGTTGCCCAGACGGGTCTCGAACCCGCGGGTTCAGGCAATCCACTCACCTCAGCCTCCCAAAGCGCAGGATTACAGGCTGAGCCAACGAGCCCGGCTAGGACCAATAATCTTATGGTTTAACTTTCACTTAGAACTTCCCATGATCTTCAAAAAATCTTTTAGTTTTGCTTCAGTTTTATTTAGTCTTTTCTTCTCTTTTTTGCTGGAATATGTAGGGATGTGTGTGAGTAAGTATCGATGGTTAAGGCAGAGAGCCAATAAGTAGAGCTTTTTATTTATTTAGAATCAAGAATTTCTGCAGATTGCCCAAGCTTGTGGTCAACTAGTACTGGAGCTCTAAAGTCTGCAAGCTAGATAAATAGTAGAACAGGTAAGATCTTAGCTATGTTGAAAGTTTGGGAGTCAGCAACAATGAATGAGAAGCTAAAGACAAATCTAGCTTTTAGAGTCATTGCCAACAAGGAGATTTAAAATATAAATAAATAAATAACATAGATAAACCCCAATGCACAGCAGTGGTTCAGTTGTATGGAAGATCATTTCAGTATGAAGGCCTTGAATGAACCTCAAAGAAATGCAAAGTTCAAGGTATTTAATCACAAAATTGAATTTTATTTTTGACATAAAGAACAAAGAAAGAAGAGTCATATTTTAACCTCACAGAAAAGAAAATGTGGACAACAATTTTCTGCTTAAGTTTCAAGATTATCATAAAATTGAGGTACAGCAGAAACCAATTTCAACATAATAAGTATAGAAGCTAAAGAAGAATACTAGAACTTAGTCAAGTCCAATACTTAATGCCCAGTAGAGAAACAGAAGTTCCTGAAAAGTGGATATTAACAATGCCTCAGAGAGCTCATCCACTTCTAGAACTTCATTTTTTACATCTTTATAATCAATTCCCAAATCTAATTATAATTTGAAATACCCACTTGATGTTTTATCTAACTGCTTACTGGGGTTTTCCTTTGGCTGTCAAATGCTTTAATCTTCATCTATTGAGATGATCACATGGTTTCTCATTTAGTTTCTTAACTTAGTGAAATAAACCAATTGCTTTTCAAATATTAAACCCACAATAATATTATAATAAAATATTTCATGTATAGCATAAAAATCATATGGAGGGGAACCCCTATAAAACTGGAATTTATTTATAAAAAATTGTGTATTGATCCTTACATGTTTAAACTTTAGTCATCTTCAAAGTACTCTGTGTTTGATGCAATACACCTATCGAGATGCTTTTTCCACTGCTCAAAGCATTTTTTGAACTCATCAATTTTGATGCTTTTTAGTGCTTCTGCCATTTTTTATTTCACCTCTTCCACATTGGCAAACCCTTTCCCTTTGAACAATTTTTTCATCCAGGGAAACAGACAAGCAAAAAAGTAACTAGGCATGAAATAGAGTTAATAGGGAAGTTGGAGCACAGGGTCATCCTATTTTTTGTCAAAAACTGCTGAACACTTAGCATGGTGTGGTCAGTTGTGTTCATAAATCACCCATCAAGAAATAGGCAAACATGCTGGAAAAAATCTCAAAAAAAAAAAAAAAATTCATTGAAGCCAAATGCAGCTTCTTGCAACAACACTAGCTGGTACACTGATGCTGATGGGTTTCTAGAACTGTTACTTAGCATGGGAAGTCTGTACTACAAGGGACCTGCCCTCTAAAAAATTCCAGTTTTTTTTTTGTGTGTGACCTCCTTGTATAACATTATGCTTCAATGTCCTCCTTCCTGGTCTTTAAATATATTGCTTCATATTTTTTATTCTTTTTCTCTGATCCCTTCCATCTCTAGTCCTCTGAGAATTCTAATTATAAACATTAAGTCATTTGAAATTATGCTACAGTTCACTGATTCTCTTTTCTTTTTTCTTTTTCTTTCTATTCATTCTATCTGTTTTGTGTTGGATAGTTTCTATTGCTATATCTTCAAGTTCATGAATCTTTACTACTGCAATGACTGATTTTTTCCTGCCTTCTCAGACCACTATAACAAATGCCATAAACTGGGTGATTTGCAACAAAGACTCTGAGATTAGGGTGACCACATGGTTAAGTTTTGGTGAGGGCCAGAATGCAGAGAACTATTTTCTTATGTAATCTTAGCAAGGTAGAGAAAGAGTAAGTTATATCTTTGGCCTTAAAAAATACACACACACACACACACACACACACACACACACACACACACATATAGTAGTGCTACATTGTCCAGGCTAGTCTCAAACTCTTAGCTTTAAGCGATTCTCCTGCCTGGGCCTCACAATGTGCTGGGGTTACAGGTGTGAGTTATTGAGTCCAGCCTTTGACTTCTTTTTATAAGAACATAACTCTCATCCATGAGTGCTCCACCCTCATGATTTTATTACCTTCAAAGTTCCCACTTTTAAATAACATGACTTTAGGGGTTAAATTTTAACATATGAATGTGGTGAGGACACAAGCATTCAATCCACTATAACTGTTAATCCCTATTTTCATCATTGTGGACATTGTGTTTCTTTTATCTCTGGAAGTTTGGTTTGGGTCTTTTAAATATCTTCCAAGTCTATATAAAATGCAGTTATTGATAACTCTTATTAATGTTCTAATCTGGCAATTCTAAAATCTGTCAGGCTAGGCACAGTGGTTTACACCTTAATCTTAGCAATTTGAGTGGCCAAGGTGGGAGAATTCCTTGAACCCAGGAGTTCTAGATCAGCCTTGGCAACATAGCAAGACCTCATTTCTACCAAAAATAAGAAAAAAAAATTAGCTAGGCATGATGGGTTGTGCCTGTAGTCCCGACTACTCGAGAGGCTGAGGTAGAGGGATCCCCTGAGACCAAGAGGTTCAGGCTGTGGTGAGCCATAATTATGCCATTGCATTCCAGCTTGGGAATCAGAGTGAGAACCCAACTCAGAAAAACAAAAATAAATAAATAAAATAGAATCTGGGTCAGTTTCAATTGATTAATTAATCTCTTCATCATTGGTTAGACTTTCTTACCTCTTTGCATGCTTAAGAATTTTTTATTGTATGGTATATACCTTGTAAATCATATCTTTTGGGTGCTAAATGTTTGTGTATTTATAGACGCATTCTTGAGTTTTATTCTGGGCACAGCTAAGTTACTTGTAAGAGTTTGATCCTTTTGTTTTCATATGATTTTTAAAAATCAGGACCAGAGTAACGCTTACGTTAGGGTCATTTTGTATGACTCAAGCAAGATATTTATCCACTTTTTCATAAATCTTGAAGACTTTTTTGTCTGACTGGTATCATCAGAAACTACTTTTGGCCCTGTGTGTCCATTAAATGTTTTTTCTTCTTTTACTTTTGGACAATTATTTTTTCCCTCTTAAGGTGGTTTTCTTCTATGGATGCCAGTTTTCAGCTGACTACTCAGTGGGGACTCTGCAGAACTTTAGAGTTCCTTTACTTTACAGTTTTCTTCAATATACTGTCTGAAAAAATTGAGATCCTTTAGCTTCTGTGAAATATCTGTTCAATTCAGATATTCTGCTGGACTCTCTCTGGGCTCACCCTGTGTTGTGGCTTAGAAACTCATGCAAGGCAAAACTAGTGCAATCTTTGCCCCATATGTTTATTTATTCTATCTCACTGATCACTGCCCTTTGTTGCCTTACGTACAGTATCTTGAAAAACATTGCATATATTTGTCTGTATTTTGGTTGTTTCAAGTCTGAAGGCAAATCTGTTTTTTGTATTGGCCAGAAGTATAAATTGGCATGTCTAATTTTATGTAATAATGTTGTATATGTGACTGAATGGCTGGTTAAGATCCTTTGACAAGCACTTATTTAAATGTATTATATTTATTCATCAGCAAATATCTATTGTGCATCCCCTGTGTATAGGAGCTGTAGTGATTATAGACAAACATAGTTTGATTTTGATTCCTCTTTTAGAAAGCATATATTCTCATAGTAAATTAAACTAAACAGGTTAGAGAGTAATAAGAATTATAAGAGAGAGACCAAAAATACCCAGAGAGTTACAAAAAGTCAGAGTTACTTATGTTTCTGTGCAAAAACTAGGAGGACTCGCCACCTCCCGCAATATTATGGTTTGAGATATGCCTTCATTGACATATTTGAATAAAATCACTACTTCAAGAAAGATACTTGTCTGTTGGCTGTGGAATAACAAAATATAAGAAATGACCCAAATTATCAGTAATTATCCTATTCTCCCAATAATTTAGTCAGGGTTATCCAGGAAACAGAACTGATAGGATATAGATAGATAGATAAATAGGTAGCTAGATACATAGAAACATAAACATAGAGATGAGATGGGACTTATTATGGATGTTAACTTCATGTGTTTATGGAAGCTGAGAAGTTCCATAAAATTCTACTTGCAAGCTGGAGAACCAGCAAAACTGGTAGCTCATTTCAAGTCCAAAGACCTGAGAACTTGAAAAGCAAGACCTAAAGGAGAGGATGGGTGACCCAGCTCCAGGAATGAAAGCATATTTACCTTCCTTCTGCTTTTTTCTTTTTTTATGTGAGACCTAAATATATTGCCTGGTGTCTACTTACATTGGGTGGGCGCAGATTTTCTTTACTCAATTCATTGATTAGATGCTAATATTTTTCAGAAATATCCTCACAAATAAATCCAGAAATGCCTTCTCAACTATCTGGGTATCTCTTTTTCTTTCTTTTTTTTTTTTTTTTTGAGTTGGAATCTCACTCTGGAGTGCAGTGGCCACTCCCGGCCACTGCAGCCTCGACCTGCTGGGCTCCGACAATCCTTCCTCCTCAGCCTTCCAAGTAGCTGGAACTACAGGTGCACGCTACCACACCCGGCTAATTTTTTTGATTTATCGTAGAGATGAGGTCTCGCCAAGTTGCCCAGGCGGGTCTGAAACCCGCGGGCTCAGGCAATCCACTCACCTCAGCCTCCCAAATCACGGGATTACAGGCTGAGCCACCGAGCCCAGATAAGTTGACACCTAAAATTAACCATTGCAAGTCCATCACTTGTCAAATTGGCATCCATACATATCTTTTTAAACCATACTTAATTTCCAGATAAAGATAATAATCTTATAGTTTCACCAGACATGATATAATTACTTTGCTTATAGCCAAAAGCACACACACTCAATCCTCAAGAAAGGAGATAAAGTCCTTGCGATGTTTACTCTTTTCATATCCTACAACTTAAATACTATGATGAAAATTTGACAATAAAAAACTGATATAAAGTCAATAAGTCAACATGATAAAGAAATAAGAGAGGAAAGAAAACAAAAAATATTTGATTTATAGATGATTCTATATTCTTATCAAAAAGGGAGAAAGTACTCATGACAATTACAGTCCTCATTTATTTAACTGGTCATGTTAATAACTGATATTCATAACTTCTTTTTCTACTATACTTTCTGTATTCACTTTGCCTTCAGCAAGAACCTTAACTGGTCATGGCTTTATTACATGTTGAGGTGACCCAAACATTTCTGAAGGGTCTGGGCCATTTGTAGTTCTGCCTGAATTGGATTGTTGTAATTTTCAATTGACATTAGCCACAGGACGTGGTAATTCTAAGAGACATCCTAAGGACTCTCTTGTATTCAAAACTCTATCGTGGAGCAATACTTCAATATCCCCTTTGTATTCTAGATCAATCACGCCAGTCAAAACCCTAACTCACTTTTTGGTCTACTGACTCAGAAGCACAAGGAGCCAAAAGTGGCTGGGTGACAGGCTTAACTTTCAGTTCAACATAATTGTTTTGTCTCCTGGTGAAAGTGTTTCTCCCTCTGGAACCAAGACCTCTGAGTCATCAGAGGAAACAGCAAAAATTTTGCAGTGTGTCGCTAGAGATAATGGTGAGTGGTATCATGCCCATTTCTACCTCTTGATTTCTGGTCTAGTGAATCCTGATAATGGAAAAAACTTTACCATATATTGGACACTGATTTATAGCACATACACCCTTCTAAAGAACCTTGCCCCAACACTCCTAGGTGTCACTACTTAGTCAACATTGTAACTTTATATTAAATTGTTCTTCTAAAGATTATTAATAAATTCAAATGATTATTATATTGTGCTATCAAGCCAGCTACTTCAAGATGGTGAAAAACATGATAAGATTAGTAAATTCCATGAGAATAAACCCATTTCCATATTTCTTTGACTTGAAGATAGTTCCTTGGTAAGAGACAACATTGTGTGGAATGCAGTGATGGTGAATAAAGAATTTTGTAAACCTTCAGATGGTAGTTTCAGCAGAAATATTGCATGTAAAAAAGGAAAATCTATATTGATAGTGTCTATTCCAGTGTCTTAGTCCATTTGCATTGCTATAAAGAAATAATCAAGGCTGGGTAACTTATTTAAAAGAAAAGAGGTTTAGGCTCCTGATTCTGTAAGATGTACAGGAAGCATGGTTCTATCATCTGCTTCTGTTGAGGGCTTCAGAAACTTCATGGACTCATGGTGGAAAGGGAAGGGGAGCCAACATGTGCAGATCACATGGCAAGAGAAAAGCAAGAGAGAGGGGGGGAAAGTGCCAAAGTCTTTTTATTTTATTTTATTTTTTATTATTTTGAGTTGGAGTCTAACTCTGTCGCCCAGACTGGAATGCAGTGGCTGCTTCCGGCCATCAGCAACCTCGACCTGCTGGGCTCCGGAGATTCTTCCGCCTCAGCCTTCCAAGTAGCTGGAACTACAGGTATGTGCTACCATGCCCGGCTGATTTTTTGATTTATTGTAGAGATGAGGTCTCGCTGCCAAGGTGGGTCTCAAACCCGCGGGCTCAGGCAATCCGCTCACCTCAGCCTCCCAAAGGCGCAGAATTACAGGCTGAGCCACCGAGCCCGGCTGCCAAACTCTTTTTAATTATCAGATCCTTTGAGAACTAATGGACTCATTAGTCTAATGACTAATGTCACTCATTACCATAAGGGTGGTATTAAGCCCTTCATGAGGGATTCACACCTATGACCCAAACACCTCGTACCAGGCTCCACCTCCAACACTGAGGATCAAACTTCAGCATGAGATTTGGAGGGACAAATATACAAACTGTATTCTCCAGTAGGTACAAAATGCTGACCTTTTCTTCCATGATGAAAGTGCAATCAAACTGCCATCAGGTAGCTGACTAAACACCCAGAAGAATGGTGCCATATTGAGAGGCTCAACTTTTGTCTCAGGTTAGTCATTAGTGCGTGAAAGTCCATCTTGCTGAGCCTATGCATAGCCTCCATCCTTGCCACGAAGGCTTTGGCAGGAATGGTTAGAGAAAGAAGATGACTGGTATCCACAGTATGTCATACCTGATTATTAAATAATCCACTCAGTTATTAAATTTATCCTCTGCAGCCAGGCTCGGTGGCTCAGCCTGTAATCCCGTGCCTTTGGGAGGCTGAGGTGAGTGGATTGCCTGAGCCCGCGGGTTCGAGACCCACCTGGGCAGCAAGACCTCATCTCTACAATAAATCAAAAAATCAGCCGGGCATGGTAGCGCATGCCTGTAATTCCGACTACTTGGAAGGCTGAGGCGGAAGGATCGCCGGAGCCCAGCAGGTCGAGGCTGCGGTGGTCGGGAGCGGCCACTGCACTCCAGTCTGGGCGACCGAGTGCGACTCCAACTCAAAATAAATAAATAAATAAATAAATAAATAAATAAATAAATAAATAAATAAATAAATAAAATTATCCTCTGTTTAGATCACCTTTGTTAAGCATTCTTATGTGACACAAATGTATGTGTGTTCTTTGTCCATTCAACGAGGTCTAGCCACATAACCTCTTCCTCAGATTTCTTTGTCATAAATTTTCCAATTTAGTTCCTCCCAAGTCTTTGACCATTCAACCAAACAATTGACTGTAGCTCATGTATGGTTATTCAATCTTATATCTTGCCATTTCTCCTTCCGAGTAAAGTGTACCATTCTGGTGCACTGCCTGAAATCCTGACCATTTGGAAGATTTCCGTTTATCATTGTCCTTCAACAAGAGACTGTAGTAGTTCAGCTGTTCATTTGTGGACAGTTTATACATAACATTCAGAAGAATTTGTAAACCAAGACCAACTTTATTCTTCCTCTGTCAACTGATCATAGGAAACTCTCCATGAGGTTACAGGTGCTTGCTGGGAGAAAGAAGGTAGTATAGTAAGAGTAAGAATCATGGGCATTTGGGCCACTTCTATATGTAACATATTTATGCCTTTAGGGCCCACTCAGACCTGATTACAGATGTACCATTTTATTTAATGATGTAGTGCTGCTGTGTACACTCAACATTAGGATGGGCAGCTCAGATCTCATGATATTTGGGGGCCCATGTTCAAATATTCAGATTCTACTAAGGTCTAATAGTAGACTCAAAACCCATTCTCAAAAGGAGAGTAGTTATCTGCAGATAATGACGTGACCTTGCTCCGAAATCCTAAAAGCCTGCATTGTGATTCACCTATATGGGCCTGCAAAAGCTCCAAACAGCATTCCTATCTGCCACTGACACCTCAAACACCTTTAGATTTGCTGGATCATACGACTCAAGTGACACAGCAACTTGGACTTGTTGAAGATTCTTCTCTTGCTCTGTACCCCACCCAAAGCTAGCATCTTTTCAGGTCACTTGATAAATAGGTAGGAATAACACATAACACACCTAAATGAGAAATATGTTGCTTCTAAAATCCAAATGGGTATACTAGGTATTGTACCTTTTTCTTGGTTGTAGGAGGGGTCAGATGCAACAATTTATTCTTTGCCTTAAAAGAGATATCTTGACATTCCTCACATCACTGAAACCATAGAAATTTCACTGGCATAGAAGGTCCCTGAATTTTAGTTAAATTTATTTACCACACTCTGACACAAATGTATTACCAATAAGTCTAGAGTAGTTGTTACTTCTTGCTCACTATGTCCAATCAGCATAAATGTCATCATTGTAATAGACCAATGCAACATCTTGTTGAAGGGAAATGTAATCAAGATCCCGGTGAACCAACTAATGACATAAATCTAAAGAGTTTATGTACCTAAGAGGCAGGGCAGTTAACTGGCCTTGACAGTTGCAAGCAAACTGCTTTTGCTGAGCCTTATAAACAGATATGGAGAAAAACACATCTGTCACATTAGTAGCTGTATGCCATGTACCAGGAGATGTGATATGATCATTTTCTCAAGCAATACAACCACATTGGCACAGCGACTATAACTGAAGTCACCACATAGTTAAGCTTAAGATAACTCACTGACATTCTGCAAAATCCATTTGTTTTCTGGACAGACCAGATATAAGAGTTAAATGAGGAATCACCACCCTTGCATCTTTCAAATTCTTGACAATGGTGCTAATCTTTGCAATCTTTCTAGGAATACAGTGTTGCGTCCTACTGGCTTCTATTTGGTCTTTCCCACCACAATAACCTTCCTCCACAAGTTAGAGAACTAATGTCAGCATTCTCCCAAGTATGTCTATTCCAATGCATTCTGGAACTAGGAAAATTACCACAGAATGGCTTCTGGCATTACTTGGGCCCACAGTGACTCAGACCTTAGATAAAACACCATTGATCACCTGACCTCCATAAGCCTTACTTTGACTGGAGGGGCACTGTGAGGTTTTGGATCTCCTGGAATCAATGTCTATTCAGAGCCAAAGTCTAGTAGTACCCAAAATATATGATCTTTCTTTTTTCCCAATGCACATTTACCCTGGTAAACGTCTATAGGTCCCTTTGTGAAAAGCTGGGAGAAAGATTTACAGTATAAATTGTTGGTAGTGTACCAAGGTCCTTCCCTGAGAAAACCTAGCTTCTTCATCATTCAAGGTGTTTTGAATGATATAATATGACCCAAGCTTGGGAATTGTTTGAGGGACCACGATTTTCTCTTTTTATAATTTAGGTTAGATTTTTGTTCAACCTGAAAGTTTTCTGCTTATACAGATTAAGTAAAAGTGCAGTATTTTTTTAAAAAATGTATTTCACTTCTAAGAATACCATGATTAACTAGTCAACACTATACATAGGTCTACATAAGTCATACTATTCTGTTTGTTGTTTTGAATATTCTGTTCATTATGGTAACTACATCTACTTTGCATTCAATGGTTGAATGCTGCACTTGACCCTTCACATCCTGGGATCTAATTACTCTCATTGCATTTAAGTTGTCCATTGCGTGAGTGTGATTTCCAACTTAGGTTTGGTCTACAGGGAAGAGTAAGAATGGAGCTCTTCAAGGATACTAGGGCTCTCCGCACAAATCTATTTCTCAATGTATTGGTGAAAGTTATGTCTTTCAGTTTTTCCCAATATGATTGAGTAGGTCTTAGTGACAAATTTATTCCAACATTTCAATCTCCCTATGCCTTTTAATCCCTCTCTCTACATTAAACCAAGGAAGTTTGGGCATCTCTAAATTGTTAATGGTGGACTATCTTTTGATCCACGTTCAGTAAACCAACCAAACTATTAAAGTTCTTAGTAACTCCCCAAGCTGTAACATTATATACAGCATCTCTTAGTGGGCTCATATTATTAAATTTGGTCCTGTCCAACTTTATGTTCTTCCTGCCCTTATTCTATATCCTTAACATCCACTCTCACATATGTTCCACAAATTTCTGTTTGCATAAATTAAAAAACTCAAGAGTTTCATACCTCTCCATGGGTCATACTTTTTACCTCATCTTTATGCTGGCACTTGATTTTAGTTATAGGTCTAAAAGTGAAGAATATTGCGGTGATGGGTCCTGAGTAGAATCAGCACTTGCTTAGCAACTGTCTCAGGGGAGACTGTTAATTTCCTCAGGCAATGCAGAGTTAATCTTCTCAGACAGAGGTGGAAAGGCAACTACCACTATGGGCAATGGGGAGGTGGCTTCCATTGTGGGTTGATAGGCTGCTACCACTAAGAGTGGGGATGCTGCTGCCAGTGGGGGTGGTTGGCAAAAAATACTCCAGAATCTAAGAGCTCCTGGTCTCCAGCTTCATCAGGGTTTTCTCACATTTCTATTCCAGTTTATCAGATCTCATCCTTTTCCAACCGATGAATATCCTCACTTTAACTGTTGACGCTTTTTGAGGCTGGGACATAGAATTTCTTTGTAATTTAGTAGATTCCATGAAGAAAATTTGAATTTGATTTTTAGAAATCTCAGCCCTGTGACTACAGAACATAAGATTCTCCCCTGGGGCACACCTAGAATTTCTTAGGTCATATATGTTTGATTAGGTGCTTGTACTGGGAATTTATATTCCTGAACTCCTTCATGTTAATCATTTTGTCCAGAAATATAAAGAGCAACCAACCAAAGTAATTATATTCCTTAGTTTTCCACATATGTTCGAAGTATCATATTCAGAGTCACTAAGTCCCTTGCCTCTTATAAGCGGTTGTTTAGGAGTAACCAATGTAAATATTTTGTATATCTCTAAAACGGTTCACTCCATGGACTTTCAGTGCTCTCTGTAGTATCAGAAATAGCATCCTTAGCATTTTTAAATCTAATCATATTAGACAGTCTATTCCAGAAACCTCAAAACCAATTTAGGAAACTCGTTCTTAAAATTCTGTTTCTACTGCATTAGCTGGCATTCTCCAGCGGAATAGAACCAATAAGATAGATAGATAATGGATAGATAGATAGATGATAGATAGATAAGATGGGATTTATTATGAGACTTGGCTCTTCAATTATGGAGGTTGAAAAGTTCCACAATATGCCATCTGCAAACTAGAGAACCAGAAAAGCCAATGGTGTAGTTCAGTTCAAATCCGAGGCATGAGATTTGGGAGAAAATTGGTGCAAGTCCCAGAGTCCAAAGGATGGAGAAGCTGAAGTTTTAATGTCCAAGGGGAGGAGAAAATTGGTGCTCCAGCTCCAGAAGAGAGAGCAAATTTGTCTTTTCTCTGCCTTTTTGTTCTATCCAAGCCCTTAACAGATTGGATGGTTCCTGCTCACATCGGGTGAAAATAGGTCTTTCTTAGTTGACTGTTTCAAATGACAATCTATAACAGAAAAGACCCTCACAGACACTTGTAAAAATAATATTTTACTAGTTATTTGATTCTCTTAGCTCAGTCAAGTTTGCACATGGCATTAATCATCAAACCAAGTGTTAAACAAAATAGTCTCTCTAAATATATAAGAAGAAGTAGATATTCATAATATCAAAATATTGATAAAAGAAAAATATAGATACTTTATTAAAGTTACAGAAAATTGACAGATATAACAAAATAAATACCAATATGTTAATTTCAATTAATTTTCTAAAATCTACCCAAAATAGATAAGAATATAAGAAAGGGAATGTAATGGTCTTGTGTTGGGTACACTTATGGAACAATTTGCTGCAAATACGTAGTCTTCCGAAAAACATTTTTCTAAAAAAAGAGAAACCAGAGTTATTCTTTTACTCACTTTTTAAGGGATAAATATCAGAAAAAAAATTAGATTCACTAAGACTTTACTGTAAATTAAAAAGTAAAGGTGAGGAATAGTCATTACCTTTGGTCATTTACAATTTGGTTTGGAAGACAGATAGAATTACATTTAAAATTCCACATAAAAGTGTATCTTGTACTGTGCTTCACTATTGCACATGGCAGATATTGTGCTTTTTACAAATTGAAAGTTTGTGGCAGCCCTGTGTCAAGCACTTCTATCAGTGCCATTTTTCCAACAGAATTCGAGCACTTCATGTTTCTGTGTTACATTTTGGCAATTCTTGCAACATTTCTAATTCTTTTGTTATTATTGCATTTCTTATAAAGATCGGTGATCAGTGATCTTTAATTTTACTATTGTTAACTGTTTTGGGGCACCACGAACCACATCGTATAAGATTACAATCTTAACTGATAAATGTTTTATGTTTTCTGATTTCACTGATCAGCCTTTTCTCCCATCTTTCTCCCTTCCTTCAGGTCTCCATAGTCACTGAGCTACTGAATATTGAAATTAAGCTAAGTAAAAACTCCACAAAGGCCTCTAAGTTTAAGTGAAAAAAGGAGTTCATGTTTCTCACTATAAATCCAAACATAGACATAATTAAGCTTAGTGAGGAAAGCATGCCAAAAGCTGAGATAGAACAAAAGAGATTAAAAGTGCTACTCCAGTCGGGCTCGGAGGCTCAGCCTGTAATCCCACGTCTTTGGGAGACTGAGGTGAATGAATTGCCTGAGCCCGCAGGTTCGAGACCCACCTGGGCAGCGAGACCTCATCTCTACAATAAATCAAAAAATTAGCCGGGCATGGTAGAGTGCACCTGTAATTCCGGCTACTGGAAGGCTGAAGTGGAAGGATCGCCAGAGCCCAGTGGGTCGAGGCTGCGGTGGCCGGGAGCGATCACTACACTCCAGTCTGGGTGACAGAGTGAGACTCCAACTCAAAAAACAAACAAACAAGCAACAAAAAAAAAAAACAACAAAAAAGTGCTACTCCAGTAAACATATGAATGATAAGAAAGCAAAACAGTCATATTGCTGATATAGAGAAAGTTTTAGTAGGAGGGACAAAAAATTAAACCAGCCACAAGTTTTTCTTAAGTGAAAGTCTAATCCAGAGCAAGACTCTAACTGTTTTCAACCCTATGAAACCTGAAAGAGGTGAGAAAGTAGCAGAAAAAAATTTAAACCTAGCAAAGGCGAATAGAGACTTGGAATCATAGGAAGTGGGAGAAAAGTAGATATAAGAAATACTTAATTGATACAATGTGAGTTATTTATGTGGTAGATATCATATAAGCCTTGACTTCACTAGGATGCAATCTATGCAAGTAACATAACTACACTGTAAAATTTAGGAAGACATCTCCATAACAAAAGTGCAAGGTAAAACAAGAAGTGCTGATGTAGAAGCTGCAGCAAGTTATCCAAAAGATCTAGCTAATATCATTGATAAAGGTAGATACACTAAACAACAGATTTTCTGTGAAGTTGAAAGAGCCTTTTATTGGAGGAATATGCCATCTAGACTTTCAGAACTAGAAAGAAGAAAATGCCCTGCTTCAAAGCTTCAAAGAATTAGATGACACTCTTGTTAGGGGCTAATGTGCTTCATTTTCTCTCATTGAAGAATATGCATTTCATAAAGCTATAGCTGGTATATATATTGATTTTTCCAATGGATATGAGCAAAGTAAATTGAAAACTTCCTGGAAAGGATTCCACATTCCAGAGGTCATTAAAAGTATCTGTGATTCAGAAAAGGAGGTCAAAATATCAACGTAAACAGGAGTTTGGAAGAAGTTGATTCCAACCCTCATGGATGATTTTGAGGACTTCAAGACTTCAGTGGAGGAAGTAACTGCAGATGTGGTGGAAACAGCAAAAAAAAAAAAAAACCCCAAAACAAAAAAACAAAAAACAAAACTGGGACTAGAAGTAGAGCCTGAGCATGTGACTCAATTACTGTAATCTCATGATCAAACTTGAACAGATGAGAAGTTGCTTCTTTTGGATGAGCAAAGAAAGTGGTTTCCTAAGATGGAATCTACTCTTGGTGAAGATGCTATGAACACTTTTGAAATGGCAACAAGCAATTTAGTTGATTACATAAACTTAGTTTATAAAGCAGTGGTAGAGCTTGAGCAGGCTGACTCTAATTTTGAAAGAAATTCTACTGTGGGTAAGATGCTATCAAAAATTACCACATGCTACAGATAAATATTTTATCAAAGGAAGGGTCAATCAGTGCCAAAAATTATATTGTTTTTTTATTTTAAGAAATTGCCACAGCCACCCTAACCTTCAACAACCACCAATCTGATCAGTCAGCAGCCATAAACACTGAGGTAAGACTCTCTACCAGCAAAAATACGAAAACTCATTGAAGACTAAGATAATTGCTAGCATTTTTAGCAGTAAAGCATGTTTTAACTATGGTACATGAATAGTAGTTTTAGACATAATGTTATTGCACCCTTAATAGACTACAGTAGAGTTTCAACATTACTTTTAGAAGAGAACAATTATAATGTCCCCAACAACAACAAAAAAGATAAATGTTTGAAGTGATTGAGATCCCACTTACCCTGATTTGATAATTATAAATAACATGCATGTACCAAAATATCACATATATTCTCAAAAATATTGCAACTATAATATAGAAATAAAAAACCATAGCTTTATATGCACTGGGAAACCACAAAATAAATGTGACTTGTTTTCCTGCAATATTCACTTGATTGCAGTGGTCTGGAACCAAACCTGTGACATCTCTGAGGTATGCCTGTATTATATAGCATTATTTAAGTTGCAAAAATACCATATTCTGAAGTAGTCCAATAAATTAAACACACACATACAATTTTTCTTTTCTTTTCTTTTCTTTTTTTTTGAGTTGGAGTCTCACTCTGTCTCCCAGACTGGAGTGCAGTGGCTGCTCCTGGTCACTGTAGCCTCGACCTGGGCTGGGCTCCGGCGATCCTTCCGCCTCAGCCTTCCAAGTAGCTGGAACTACAGGTGCGCGCTACCACAACTGGCTAATTTTTTTGATTTATTGTAGAGATGAGGTCTCGCCAAGTTGCCCAGGCAGGTCTCGAACCCGTGGGCTCAGGCAATCCACTCACCTCAGCCTCCAAAGTGCGGGATTACAGACTGAGCCACCGAGCCCAGCTAATTTTTATTTTTAATAAGCATTTGAATTCAGAGCTGGAAGGGGATGACAATTTTTGATATTTGAAGATAATATCCATACTCATGGATTATAAAGTGTATATCCATGCATATTTTGGTAATGATAAAGATATTAGGTAAGAGGGAAATTCATATCTCTATAAACACACGTGAGGAAAATGGAAAGATCACAAGTTAACAGCCTAACAATTCACGTAAGGAAGTTGGAAAAGTAAGATCATCAAAACCCTAACTACAGCAGAAGATTCCAGATCACAAAAATAAAAGCCCGAATCCAGGACATAGAAGACAAAAAGATAATACAAGAAATCAATGAAACAAAAGGCTGATTCTTTGAAAGGATAAACAAGATTTATGGTTCCCTAACTAGACTAACCAAGAAAAAGAAAAAGCACAAATAAACACAAACAATAACACAAAACATGAAGTCACAACTGACCCTGAGGTAACACAAAAGATTATCAGAGGCTACTATGTACACTTGTATGGAAGCACACTTGAAAACCTAAAGGAAATGGAGAACTTTCTGACATCACACAAACTCTCTAGGTTGAAATAAGAAGAAATTGAGACCCTTAATAGAACAATAACAATCCAGGAAATTGACTATGTCATAAGAAAACTATCTACAAAAAAAAGCCCTGGACCAGATGGTTTTCCAGCAGAATTCTACAAAATATACAAGGAGGAACTGATACCAATTATATTGAAAGTATTCCAGGCAATTGAGAATGATGGAACTCTCCCCAAATCATTTTATGAAGCTAACATCACATTGAAACCCAAGCTTGGTAAAGATCCAACAAAGAAAGAAAACTGCAGACCAATATCCTTGATGAATATAGATGCCAAAATTCTCAACTGTATTCTAGCAAACTGGATTCAACAACACATCTCAAAAATCATCCACCATGACCAAGTAGTCTTCAACAAGGGATGCAAGGCTGGTTCAACATTCATAAGACCATAGACGTAATTAAATCCCTCAACAGATGTAAAAACAAAAACCACATGTTTATATCATTGGATGCATAAAAAGCTTTTGATAAAATCCAACACCCCTTTCTGATAACCCTTGAACATCTGGGTATAGATGGAACATACCTCAAAATAATAAGAGCCATCTACAAGAAACCCACAGCCAGCATACTGCTAAACAAACAAAAATTGAAACCATTTCCCCTGAAAACTGGAACAACACAAGGATGCTCACTCTCACCCCTCCTGTTCAACATAGTTTTGGAAGTCCTAGCTAGAGGAATCAGAGAAGAGAAGGCAATCGGGTATCCAAATAGGAAAAGAGGAAGTAAAGTTATCTCTCTTTGTGGACGACGTGATTCTATACCTCAAAAACCTAAGAAAAGCTGTCAAAAACGTCCATGCACTGATAAAGGACTTTGGTAAGGTCTCAGGGCATAAAATAAGTGTGCAAAAGACAATCGCATTCCTATACACCAATAATAAACAAACGGAAACGCAAATAAAAAGCACAATTTCATTTACAACAGCCACAAAAAAAAAAAAGAAGAAATACCTTGGCATCTTCCTAACCAGAGATGTGAAGGACATTTTCCATGAAAACTACAAAACATTGCTCAAAAAAATCAAAGATGACACAAACAAGTGGAAAAATATTCCATGCTCATGGACTGAAAGAATCAACAGTTAAGATGTCCATTCTACCTAAGGCAATCTACAGATTTAACGCAATACCCGTCAAATTACCAGCAACATTCTTCTCAAACTTAGAAATAACAATACAGGAATTCATATGGTAACATAAATGACCAAGAATAGCAAAAATAATCCTCAGCAGAAAAACAAAAACAAAAACAAAGCAGGAGGTATTATTCTCCCAGACTTTAAAATTTGTTATAATGCTACAATAACCAAAACAGCCTGTCATTGGTACAAGAACAGGCATATAGACCAATGGAATAGAATTGAGATTCCAGAGGCAAAACCTCAATTTGTCAACGCACTCATTTTCGACAAAGCCTCCACCACCTACCACTGGGGAGACGAGAACCTATTCAGTAAATGGTGCTGGGAAAACTGGCTGACCACATGTAGAAGATTGAAATAGGACCCCTACCTATCCTCATACACAAAAATTAACTCTAAATGGATCAGAGACCAATACATAAAACCTCAAATTATAAGAACCTTAGAAAATTCAGGAGACACCCTTATGGAAGTTGGAACTGTCAACCAATTCCTGAGCAAAATCCAAAATGCCCATGCCATAAGAGATAAGATAGACAAGTGGGACCTCATTGAACTGACAAGCTTCTGCAAAGCCAAAGAAATCATCAAGAGAGCAGGGAGATGGCCCACAGACTGGGAAAAAATATTTCCCAACTCCATGTCTGACAAAGGCCTAACATCTAGGATCTATAAGGAACTCAAAAGTGTTGGAAAAGAAAAACAAACAAACAAACAAAAAACAGCCCCATTACAAAGTGGGCATAAGATATGAATAGACAGTTCTCAAAAGACGACATACAAGCAGCCAACAGATACATGAAAAAGTGTCAGCCTCACTAGTCATCAGGAAGATGCAAATTAAAACTACACTGAGATACCACCTAACTCCTGTCAGGATGGCCATCATCGATAACTGAAAAAATAAGATGCTGGAGAGCCTCCTTTTTTAAATTAATAGGTAGTAAAATTCCATTCAGTTTCAAAGTCAGTCAGCCCAAATTCTGCAACCAGAAAATTTGATGCATAATAAAGTCATGAAATGGCACAATGGTTACAACAGTACCTTTATGACTTACATGTATATTTATCTAAATTTATAAAAAGTTTTGTTCAAATATTCTTCAGGGGAGATATATGGAAATTTTAATTGTTTTGTACTATTTAATAGAATCCTAGTGGAATAGAGCATAGGGCTTATTGACCTTTACCATGAATCGGGCTTTTTCTCTTTTTTTGGAAATTTTATTATTCACATTGATTCAATCATTCCAGGAAGTTATGCACTCAGGAAGAAAATAGAAATGGAGAATTTCACTCAAGATATAGTAAAATGCTTTCTAAATATATGACAAACTTTTAAAAAACAATTTTATGATAATTAATTGGAGTAGTGATAATCTATCTTGCATAGCATTTACCAACTTAAGAATAAAAGAAAATAACTTGATAATGCTGAGGCATGTGTGTGTATGTGTGTGTGTTTGTGTGTGTGTTTATTTTTACAAATTTTTTAGATCAGTCTAGTTTTTACTTACAAATCAACAGCCAATAAGCAGAACATATTTACCTGTTTGATAGAGCTAACACCTGTTCTCATACTATTGGTATGAGCTCTTAACTTAAATTAGCTAAAAGTCTAGTCACTTTTTTACAAATAAGTGTTACAAAGCTTTATTTTCTATTGATGTTATATTGCTTGTGGCTCATAAAAGATAAATCTTCCATCATATAGCATGGTGTAGCACAGTGTTTCCTAAAGTACATTCCCAAGACATAAACATACAAATTGCAAAAACACTTTCCATGATCATAGAAGTTTGGACAGCTCTCTGTAGAGGTCACTTAATTTCATTATCAAAAAACTTCTAAGAATTTATTTTGTTATTTTTAAATTTTATTTTATTCTTTTAGAGATGGAGTCTCTCTTTATCCCCTAGACTGGAGTGTAGTGGTGTGCTCATAGTTCACTAAAGCCTCAAATTCCTGGGTTCAAGTGATACTCTCATTTCAGGCACCTGAGTAGCTGGAACTAC
Organism: Cephalopachus bancanus; assembly: GCA_027257055.1. NCBI lineage: Eukaryota > Metazoa > Chordata > Mammalia > Primates > Tarsiidae > Cephalopachus > Cephalopachus bancanus. The sequence goes on from JAPVLO010000411.1 coordinate 3,188,024, forward strand.
AGGACCACCAAATGTGGCTCCTTTTTAATTTTTTTTTTCTTGAGTCTCACTCCATCGCCCAGCCTGAAGTGCAGTGGCACACTCACGGACACCCCAGTGTCCTACCTGCTGGACTCTGGCAGTCTTTCCGCCTCAGCCTTCCAAGTAGTGGGAACTACAGGCATGTGCTACCACATGGGCTATTTTTTTTTTATTTATTGTAAAAATGCGATCACAGCAAATTGCATGAGCTGGTCAACCCTCAGGCTCAGGCAATTCACGCACATCAGCCTCCCAAAGTGCTGGGATTACAGACTGAGCCACCATGCCCAGCCTTATTTTATTTTATTTTTTTATTTTTTATTTTTTTTTTGAGTTGGAGTCTCACTCTGTGGCCCAGACTGGAGTGCAGTGGCCACTCCCGGCCACCGCAGCATCGACCTGCTGGGCTCCGGCGATCCTTCCGCCTCAGCCTTCCGAGTAGCTGGAATTACAGGCATGCGCTACCACGCCCAGCTGATTTTTTGATTTATTGTAGAGATGAGGTCTTGCTGCCCAGGTGGGTCTCGAACCCGCGGGCTCAGGCAATCCACTTACCTCAGCCTCCCAAAGGCATGGGATTACAGGCTGAGCGACCGAGCCCGGCTATTTTTTTTTTTTAAATAAAGATAAGGTTTCACAATCCTTAGCAAAAGACACAAAGCAGGAGGTATCACACTTCCAGACTTCAAACTTTATTATAAGTCTACTGTGATCAAAACAGCCTGGTATTGGTACAAGAACAGGCATATAGACCAATGGAAGAGGATAGAGATTCCAGAAGCAAAACCTCAATTTCTCAAGCAACTTATCTTTGACAAAACCTCCAATGACAACCACTGAGGAGAGGAGAACTTATTCAGTAAATTGTGCTGGGAAAACTGGCTGATCACATGCAGATTGAAACAAGACCCCTACCTATCACTATACACAAACATTAACTCCAGTTGGATCAAATACCTCAACATAAAACCTCAAACTATAAGAATCTTAGAAAATGCAGGAGACACCCTTATGGAAATTGGAACTGGCAACCAATTTCTATTCAGAACCCTAAATGTCCATAGAAATGAGATAGACAAATGAGACCTCATCAAACTAACGGGCTTCTGCACAGCAAAAGAAACAGTCAAGAGAGCAGGGAGATAGTCCAAAGAATGGGAAAAAATACTTGCCAACTGTATATCTGACAAAGGGCTAACATCTAGGATCTACAAGGGACACAAACACACCAAGGGGGGGGGACAAATAGCCCCATTAAAAAGTGGGTAAAAGACATGAATAGACACTTCTCAAAAGAAAATATACTGGCAGCCAACAGACACATGAAAAAGTGCTCAGCCTCACTCATCATCAGAGAAATGCAAATCAAAGCCACATTGAGATACCACCTAATCCCAGTAAGAATGGCCATCATTAATAAAACAAACAACAACAGATTCTGGCAAGGATATGGAGAAAAAGGAACACTTCTACACTGCTGGTGGGAATGCAAACTAGTGCAACCTCTTTGGAAGACAGTATGGTGATTTCTGAAAGAACTAGAAATTGACCTTCCATATGACTCAGCAATTCTTCTATTGGGAATATACCTGGAGGAACTAAAATCATTCTACAAAAAATATACCTGCACATGTATGTTTGTTGCTGCTCTATTCACAATAGCAAAAACATGGAACCAACCATGTTGCCCATCGAAGCTGGACTGGTTTAAAAAATGTGGTACATATACACAATGGAATATGATGCAGCCACAAAGAAGGACAAACATATTACAAACACAAAGAAGTGACTTTGCAGCAGCTTGGATGGATTTAGAGTTGATCATACTCAGTGATCTTTCACAGAAACAAAGAACAAATTACCATATGTTCTCACTTATAAGTGGAACCTGAACAATTATAATACTGTAAGAAAGGGATTGTCAGTAGTGGGAAAGTGTCAGGGTAGGAGGTCTGGAATTGGCAGTTGAGGGAAACTGCTAGAGGAGAGAGTGGCATACTTAATCAACAAGGGTGCCTGCATAATCAATGTTTGTATAACTAACTCTGAATTGTACCCCACATCTTTATATATACATTTTTAAAAAAGGTATGATCTCAGTATGTTGCCCAGGCTAGACTCAAACTCTGGGGTTTCAGGGATCCTCCCACCTTGGCCCTCTAAAGAGCTGAGACAATAGGTAGGAGACTAGCTGAAAAACAAAACAAACAAACAACCCAAAACCTCTAAGATTTTAATATACTCATATTAATTGATTTTTTCAAAAAGAGGATTATGATATGCATCACTTTTTCACACTTTCTGACAATAAAAAAAATATGTTCAAGAAAGCTCATGACACTGTTAGCATAGAATTTTTAGCATAGTGTTTTAGTATATTGTAATGGTTGAAATTGCATAATTAGAAATTGCACTATTCAAGCAAAGGAAAGCCCAAACTTTACCTGTATGATGTCCGCTTGTATACCTAATCCTGAATTGTACCCCACATCTTTAAAACTGAAAAATTATATGTACATATATGTATACACACGCTTATATAGATACAAAAGTTTTTGTATCTATAAAAGCGTGTGTATATACATATGTATATATAATTACTCAAAAAAACTCAAAAAATTTTTGTATCTATATAAAGAAATTACACTGTTCAGCCTTGATTCCTTCTCTGCCATTACTAGCAATGCTCAATTGAGCAAGTAATTTAACCTTTTTGTGCATCAATATTCCCACCTGCAAAATGAGAATAATAGTAGTATCTAACCAATTAGGTTGTTGTGAGACTGACATAGTGAGTATATGCAAATACCTTAATGTATAATAAGTACAAAGTGAAATTATTAGTAGTAGCAATATTTTTATTATTAGGAACTCACCTTAGAAAAAGCAGCAGGAAACACTGTTGTATAATATAGAATATATGTTATAGTTACAGCCCTAAAACTGTCTATGCAGTCTCAAAAAGATTATTTCATTCTTATTTAATATGATACATACTATACTAATAATTTTTAATATAGAATAAAGGTCAAAAACCACATAATTATCTCCATATGTACAAAAAAATTATTTGATAAAAATATAACACACATTCATGCACGCAACAAACTAGAAGTAGAATTATGGCAAGCCTCTTCAAATTGACTTCTAGATTTGACACAATTCCTATCAAAACCTCATTTGGCTTATTTGGGGCAGAAACTGACAAGCTGATTCTAAAATTTATATGGAAATGCAAGAGACCCAGAATGGCTAAACAAAATCTTGATGAAGAAGAAAAATATTGAAGGATTAACATTTTCTCATAATAATCAAGATCGTATGAAACTGGCATATAAATAGATATGTAGATCAACAAAATAGAATTCAGTATCCAGAAGCAAACATGTCTATTTATGGTTAATTGATTTTAATATTATGACTAAAAAATTCAATGGAAAAAATAGTCTTTTTAACAAATTGTGCTGAAACAACTGAATACTTATATGCAAAAGAATGAATTTTGAACCCTATCTCACAAAAAATAACTCAAAATTTATCAATGACATAAATGTAAAGGAGATTATAAAACTCTTAGCAGCAAACATAAAAGTACACCTTCATAATCTTGTTAGGCAATACTTTATTAGATATGACACCAAAAGCGCAAGCAATAAAAGAAAAATATTAATAGATTTGACTTAATCAAAATTAAAGCCTTTTACTCACCAAAACACACCATCAAGGAAATGGAAAGATAACATAGGGATGAACAGAAAATATTTGCAATTTGCATATTGAAGAAGGGCTTTGCACTTAGAATATAGAAATAACATATATAACTAAACATTAATAAAGTAAATAATCCAATAATACAGCAGAGTGATTCTGTAACAAAAATATATAAAACATACTTTGAAAATGCAGAAGACCAATCAACTTATTGGAGGGGTCAATAATATTTATACAAATGATTTGATCACTGAGCTGTCCCTTATTCTTCCTGCACAGAAAAATAATGATTGTAATGCTTGACCAATTAGATATTGTTGGTAACAATCTAATGAGTGCAAAAAAAGATTATTACATGTGTAACACACTGGCAAATTTTAGGGAAGACTTTTAAACATTATGCTGATAGTGACCAGTTTGTAGCACTTAGTTAAAAAGCACAGAAGACAGATTACAAACATGCCATCAACTAGCAATTACTAGGATGAAATCTATGAATACAACAATTTAAAAGTAGTACAGAAGATACAAATTAAGAAAACATCGAAGACAAGAAGCTGAGTTGAGTTTCTAAATATAGTTATTCATGGCTAGTTAAAAGGAATTGTAATTTAGCTATAGTATACTGAAACAGTTGATACAAATTACATCAATTATGTATATTTGTCTCTATTCAAAATTTAGTAATCCTTCATTTGGTTCACTTGGAATGATATTTTGGTAATCATAAGTTAAACATCTTAATTGTTTTTTTTTAAAGTCTTGATTTAAATAATCATTTTAAATATTGTAAAAGAAGGATGTTGTCACCAAATAAGTCACTGTATTGGTACCCAATCTAGGATGACTACTCTACTGAGGCAGCTACATTTACCATTTCTGAATGCTTCAAATTGCCCAACAATAGATTCCATCTGACTAGTCTTTGACGTAAAGTTCAATAGACTTGCATCACGTGAGCAACAAACCTAGTTGTAGTTTATTTTACTATAATGCCATAGTTATGCTCTCTGGAAGTAGAATCTGAGAAAGAATTTGGTGTGTAGAGTATTTATTAGGGCTCACCAGCCATAGAAGGAAATAGGGCTGAAGTAGGATTGATAAAGAGAAGTCATATTGCAATACAGATCCCCCAATACATGGAGAGCTTGGATTATAACTGGCCTACCAGAACTCCCCACGGTCATCCAAATGGCTAATCTGTTATAACCTCATTGTGACCACTCCTTAGAATAAGGACTACTCTGTGAAGGAAGGGCATGCTCTTCGGATGATGCTTCTCTCTGTAGCTAAGACAAACCCGGAGATACCTGGCAATCAGAGATTATCTCTTAACAGCATTCCCATTAGTTAAGTTTACAACAAGCCTTTTTTTGAAAGGGAATCTTGTTGGCACATCTGGGTTCACAACAATTCATCCCTTGTACCATTTGGGTCTGTTTTTTTCATGTATTTTCTGGAAGCACCTCTTTCAGGATCCTGGTGGATATGACTTTCTGAGAGAAACTTATAAGAAGGAAGTAAGTAGGACAAACTAATAACCTCCGCTATGGTAGTTGTTCTTAAGTCCAAAACAGATACTTATCATGTCCCTTTTCTAATAATCAGTCTAAATTTTTCTCAACTTTACTTAGCACCTCTGTTGGCTTCAGTGATTTACTTGGCAGTGTGACACAGATCTGCATGCCTGAGGAATCTGAGCCTCTGGTCACTGTGTTCTTTCTAGGCCATTGTAACTGCACTTGGTTGCTTACTTTCACAATGGGCAAGATAATACAAAGAATCACTCTAGTGGACCATGTAAATTCTGTACATATTTCTATGTGTTACCACTGCATATCAGCAGCCATACTTCTTCATTATAATAAGGCTTAATGACCCTTGTTAAGATGCTGATGCCTCTATTTGCCTGATGGATCCCGGACACAAGTGTCCCTAATAGTCCAGGAGTCATCCATTGTTTTCTTCTCAGACTTAGAAAAAACAACACAGGAATTCATACGGAAACACAAATGTCCAAGATTAGCCAGAACAATCCTCAGCAAAAAAAAACAAAGCAGGTGGTATCACATTACCAGACTTCAAACTTTACTATAAAGCTACAATCATCAAAACAGCTTGGTATTGGTATAGGAACAGGCATATGGATCAATGGAATAGAATTGAGATTCCAGAAGCAAAACCTCAATTTCTCAACCAACTCATCTTTGACAAAGCCTCCACCACCTACAACTTGGGAGAGGAGAACCTATTCAGTAAATGGTGCTGGGAAAACTGGCTGACCACATGCAGAAGATTGAAACAGGACCCCTATCTATCCCCATGTACAAAGGTTAACTCCAAATGGATCAGAGACCTAAATGTAAAACCTCAAACCATAAGAACCTTAGAAAATGAAGGAAATACCCTCATGGAAATCGGAACTGGCATCCATTTCCTGAACAAAATCCGAAACCCACAGGTCATAAGAGAGAAGATAGACAAGTGGGACCTCATTAAACTGACAAGCTTCTGCAAAGCCAAAGAAACCATCAAGAGAGCAGGGAGATAGCCTACAGACTGGGAAAAAGTATTTGCCAACACCAGGTCTGACAAAGGTTTAACATCCTGGATCTACAAGGAACTCAAATGTGCTGAAAAGGAAAAAAAAAAACAATCCCATTATAAAGTGGGCAAAAGATATGAACAGACACTTCACAAAGGAAGACATCCGAGCAGCCAACAGACCCATGAAGAAATGTTCAACCTCACTAATCATCAGGGAGATGCAAATCAAAACCTCACTGAGATACCACCTAACCCCAGTCAGAATGGCAATCATCAACAACTCAAAAAATAACAGCTGCTGGAGAGGGTGTGGCAAAAAGGGAACACTTCTACACTGTTGGTGGGAGTGTAAACTAGTGCAACCTCTGTGGAAAGCAGTGTGGCGATTCCTAAAAGCTCTAAACATCAACCTCCCATATAACCCCACAATCCCCCTACTGGGAATATACCCTGAAGAACTCAAATCACTCTATAAAAAAGATACCTGCACACGTATGTTTATCGCAGCATTTTTCACAATTGCTAGAACCTGGAAGCAACCATGCTGCCCATCAAAAGAGGACTGGATTAAAAAATGTGGTACATATACACGGTGGAATACTATGCAGCCATAAAAAAGAACAAAATCATGAATTTTGCAGTAACCTGGATGGAACTAGAGTCTATAATACTGAGTGACCTCTAACAGAAACAAAGATCTGAGTATCACATGTTCTCACTCATATAATGGACCTTGAACATCCAATGTAATACTATAAGAAAATGACTGACGGTACATCAGCAAAGAGAGATAACTTAACTTCCTCCTCTTCTATTTGGATACTCCTGATTTCTTTCTCTTATCTGATTGCTCTAGCTAGAGCTTCCAACACTGTGTTGAACAGAATGGGTTGAAAGTGTACAATATTTTCTTGTTTCAGTTTTCAGGGGAAATGCTTTCAATTTATGTCTATTTAGCAGTATGTTTGCTGTGGGTTTATGGAAGATGCCTCTTACTATTTTGAGGTATGTTCTTTCTATGCCTAGGTGTTCAAGGGTTTTTATCAAGAAAGAATGCTGGATTTTATTGAAAGCTTTATCTGCATCTAATTATCTGATCATGTAATTCCTATTTTTACATTTGTGGATGTATTTAATTATATTTATAGTCTTGAGGATATTGAACCAGCCCTGCATCCTGGGGATGAAGCCTACTTGGTCATAGTGGATGATTTTTAAGATGTGTAGTTAGATCTGATTAGCTAGAATCTTGATGAGTACTTTTGCATCTAGGTCCATCAAGGATATTTTCCTGCAGTTTTCTTTCTTTGTTGGATCTTTACCCGGTTTGGGTACCAATTTGGTGTTAGCTTAATAAAATGATTTAAGGAAATTTCCATCTTTCTCAATTGCTTGGAATACTTTCTTTATGTTTATATATATATAAAATTTTATTTTAAAATTGTGGGGTACAATTCAGGGTTAGGTATTCGAATATTCATTGTGCAGGTACCCTTGTTGATGAGGTGTGCCCCTCCCCAGGCAGATCTCAACTACCATCAATCCCACCTCCCTCCGCCCCCTGCAAGCAGCATTGTTCACAATAGTAGGAACATGGAACCAACGGTGCTGCCCATCAAAAGAGGACTGGCTTAAAAAAATGTGGTACATATGCACAATGGAATATTATGCAGCCATAAAAAAGAACAAAATCATGAACTTTGCGACTTGGAATACTTTCAGTACAATTTTAATCAGCTCTTCCTTGTATGTTTTATAGGACTCCATTGGAAATTCATCTGGTACAGGACTTTTTTTTGTAGGTAGTTTCTTATGATGAAGTTGATTTCCTGGGTTGTTGCTGTTCTAATTAAGATCTCAATTTCTTCTTGTTTCAACCTTGGGAAATTGTGTGATGTCAGAAAGTTCTCCATTTTATTTAGATTTTTAAATTTAATACACTTGTGTATAGTAATCTCTGATAATTTTTTTGTATTTCTTCAGAGTCCATTTTGATTTGATCTTTTGCATTTCTGATTGTGTTTATTTGGGCTTTTTCTCTTTTTCTTGGACAATTCTGTCTAGAGGTCTGTCAATCTTGTTTATCCTTTCAAAGAACCAGTTTTTTGTTTCATTGACTTTTTAATTTTTGTCTTGTTTTCCTCTATTTGAGCTTTTACTTTGGTGATCTGAATTCTTCTGCTGAAGTTAAGGTTTTGGCTGTCTTGTCATTCCAGCTCCTTTAGGTTATTTGTTAGACTGTTAACCTGTGATCTTTCCCTTTTCTTAATGTGTATTAATAAAGAAATTAATTATTTTCTCAGTACTGCTTTTATGGCATCCCAGAGGTTTAGGTAAGATGTGTTTTTATTTTCGCTTGTTTCCAGAAGTTTTTAAATTTCTGCTTTGATTTCTTTGTTGATTCAGTGCATGCTGTTTAGTGCTATTAGATGCTGTTTAGTGCTATTAGATGCTGTTTAGTGCTATTATATGCTGTTCAGCATCATGCTGTTTAGTGTCCATGTCTTTGTGGGTTATTGGGTAGCTATGTTGGCATTGATAATTATTTTTATTCCATTGTGATCTGAGAAGGAGCATGGTAGTATTTCAATCTTATGGAATTTGTTTATGCTTGATTTATGACCAAGGATGGTCTTGGGGTATGTCTTATGTGGTGATGAGTAGAATACATATTCCATGGTTGTTGGGTAGAGTGTTCTATAGGCATCTATTAAGTCCCTTTGGCCAAGCATCAAGCTGAGGTTCTGGATCTTCTTGTTGATTTTTTTTCTCATTGATCTACCTAGGGTTGTTAGTGGGATATTTAAGTCCCCAACTATTATAATATTAGAGTCAATATCTTTTTTTGGTTTAACAAGAAGCTACTTTGTAAAAGTTGGAGCTCCTATATTGGGTGCATATATGTTTAAGATAGAAATTTCTAGTTGGTGGATTCAATATTTTACCATTATGTAGTGGCCTTCCATGTCTTTTAAAATTTTTGATAGCTTAAATGATATTTTGTCTGATATTAAGATTGCAACTCCTCCTTTCTTTTGTGTTTGCTTGAAAATTTGTTTTCCATTCTTTAACTTTGAGATAAGTCTAACTGGTGAGATAAGTCTCCTGGAGACAGTATATTTTTATGTCATTTTTAAAATCCAGTTTGTCATTCTATGTCTTTCCAGTGGTGTATTTAGTCCATTCACGTTCAGACTAATTATTGAGATGTGAGAGTTTATTCTTGTTATGGAGTTCTTATAGAGTTTGTTGTTGTTGTTTGTTTGTTTGTTGGTTGGTTTTCTTTTGATTTAGGGGTTGATATATGTTTGTGTTTTTAATCCTTTTCCTGTATTCTTGAAAAGAGGTTAGTAGTGTTTTTTTTCTTTTTTCTTTTTCTTTTTTTCCTCTGTGCTTAATTCTTTCCTAAGTGTTTCTTGTAGAATTGGTCTGGAGGCTACATAAACTCTTAGGGATTGAATATCTGAGAAGGATTTTAACTCTCCATCACTGATAAATCTTTGCTTAGGTGGGTAGGAAATTCTTGGTTGGAATTGTTCATCTTTGAGAACTTTGAAGATTGGATTACAGTCTCTTCTAGCCTGTAGTGTTTCTGTAGTTAAGTCTGACGCTATTCTAATTGGTCTTCCCCAGTAGGTAGTCTGACCTTTCTTTCTCGCTGCCTTAAAGATTTTTTTATACCTACTTTGTGTAAGTGAATTACTATGTGTCTAGGAGCTGGTTTTATCATTTGATGTCTTGCAGGGTTTCTCTGAATTTCTTGTGTTTGAATGGTCACATCTCTTATGAGATGAGGGACATTTTCTTGGATAATGTCATGGAATGTTTATTTCAGGGTGGTCTGTGTCTCTCTATCTGTCTCAGGAATGCCAATTAATCATAGGTTTAGCCTCTTGATATAATCGCACATCTCTTGAAGGCTTTGTTGCATCTTCTTAATCTTCTTTTCTATGTTTTTAACAGTTTGGGTTAGTTCCATATTTTGGTCTTCAAGTTTTGAGATTCTTTCTTCTACTTGGTTGATTCTGCTTTCCATGCTTGTCAGTTTGTTATTTATTTCATTTACTGTATTCTTTATTGTCATCCTGGGACAGAGAAAATGGTGGTAGTAAGTGTCAACTCACTGGTGGCAGGGCACAGCTCCAGATTTCCTCCTTATGCCTTCTCCGTGGTTTCTGCTGCTAGTGCCTGGCTGGCTGCTGCAGGTGGTGTGTGATCCAGGTGTCAGGTGCTGAGGAGCAACTGATCTCTGTTGCCTCCTCCTGCAAAACCCTCAAGAACGGCAGACAGTCCTGTGCATGGTGACTCTGATCTCAGAGCAGTGGTGGGTTGCAGCCACTTCTGAAGGGGAGCCCCAGGTGTTTGATCTCAAATCTCCCCTCAGATGTACTTTCACTCACCCACCTGACGTCCCCACACATGCAGACTATCTTTATGTTTACTTGCCATTGCAGAGACTCTCATGCTCCCACCAGTTCCATTGCCATCTTGCCCGAATCCCCTGGAGTTTTTAAAAATATTCTCTGGAACTTGGTCAGTACAAATACTCATTTTGGACCTCAGCTTTTCTTGCCCTCCTATTCAGAAAATGCTATTCTCTTTGTAAGATATCAGGAAAGCTTTTTGGTTTTCACACAAGTCTGGCACTTGTGGCTTTTCATTATCCTATTCTAAGGCATTGTTTTAGTCCATTTGAGTTGCTGCAACAAAATACCATAGATTGAGTAGCTTATACACCAAAAATGTATTTCTCGTAGATATGGTTACTGGAAAGTTCAAGATCAAGGCTCTGATGGTGTCTGGTGAGGGCCTGCTTCTTTATAGACAATGTCTTCTAGTTGTATTTTCATATGGTAGAAGGGACAAATAAGCTCCCTGAGGCCTTTTTTTCCCCATAAAGTCTCTAATCCTATTCATAAGGGCTCTGCCTTCAATATTCAATCATCTTTCAAGGCTTCGACCTCCTAATGCTATCATCTTGGGTGTTAGGACTTCAACATACAAATTGTGGGGAAGCACAAAGAAGCCATAGCAATTCACTTCTAGTTACCCCAAACCTCATGTCCTTCTCACATGCAAAATTCTTTCCTTCTATCTCAATAACCCCCCAAATCTTAACTCTTTTAAACATAAGCTTTAAAGTCTTTGTCTGAAGTCACATCTAAATGATATCTGTCGCATTTAATTAACTCAAGGTATGATTTATCCTGAGGCATTTTTCCTCCAACTATTAGCATGTAAAATCAAATGTTATGTGCTTCCAAAATACAATGGTGAGACAAGTTTAGCATAGATATTCTCATTCCTAGATGAAAAAACAGGAAAGTAAGAAAGAACGACAGGTTCCAAGCAAACCCATAATTTAACATGACAAACAACATGAAGTCTTAAGGCTACAGAATATTCTTTTTTGAATCAAATTTTTGCCTTCTAGGTCCAGTGGGATATAGGTCCCACCTCTATTTTTTTTTGTTTGTTTGTTTTTTCTAAGCAGGCTTTGGGATCCCCAAGGCTCTAGACAGCCCTACTCTTATACTTTTGGTTGCTCCAAACCCAAAGCTTTGCCCTATTTCGCAACTCTCATGGGTTGGAGTCATATGCCTGTGACTTTTGGGGGCTGAAATAATATACCTGTGACTCTTTCAGACTAGAGTCTCAAGTGTTCTAACTTTCCCATAGCTCCACTGGGCACTGTCCTAGTGGAAACTGTCTGTTTTCCATGGTTTAGTATTTAAATTCATCTCTAATAAAAATTTTAATAATTGGACAGTCACCTTATGCTAGGCCCTATCTTTCTTCACCCCACATCAGTGATGGGGTCCTCATTGCCAGCTGGGCAATGAATAATTTAGCTTTGAAATCACATTCTATCACCTGATTTATTGGAACATTTCTGGCTCCAAATGTTATAGGTTGGACTCTCTGGTAGGAGATACTGATAAGAAGTTTAGTCTACAGGGTCAACAATTCCTTAACTAACTCGGAAAGAAACTCTGACATATATATTGCAACCCCCCCCCAAAAAAAATCAGACCTGTTAATGTTTCCTACAATGGATTGAAATGATCAGGCTTTTATGACCCCACTGAACTCAGTCACTGAAAGGGGTCCACTATAGGAAAGATCTAGTTCTTGGAAAATCAAGTCTCCACAATTGAAGGAAACATAGAAGTAGCTGACAGCTGGACAGTGTTTGCTTATATCACTCCTAAAGGATAGGACAAGTTCCTTCTTGAAGTTAGTATCTAGGTGGTACATCTGTATGTCTATTATATAGGCAAACATATAATTGCTGGTCACTGGCTTATTTATATAAAAATTCTGCTCTAAAGATACTAGACAATAATTGTATATTTGGATAACCTTCCTTTGTACTAGACAATAATTGGATATTTGGATAACCTTCCTTTGTGGGAGGTTGAACATGAGACATTCAAAAAGATAGTCAATAGAGAGTAATAGTATAAAAGCCATATAACAGAATATGTAATTCATTAGCATAAGCATTGAGTTAGAAAAGAGTCAGGCTTTGGGCATCTTCAGAAGCATTACAAAGAAAAGAGTAAATACATTACCTAAATGGTAGAGTTTTGGCATAACAAGCAATAGATACATGTTGTTAAAGGGACATTAAAATAATAGTTGTTTCATATGCATTAACATGGTATTCTAGTTTCCATAGATTCTGATTGAGTAGTAGCTAGATTTTTTCATGTTCTCCTCATTTTCTTTTTCTTCTTTACAATAAATCACTTTCATATAGATAACATGTGTTGAAGTAGTTTAACTAATTAATTACACCTGGCAACGTGGTAGAGGTGACTACTCATATGACATCTAAGTAGGGTGTGGCACTAGTTTAAGTTAAGCTAAAGTTATCTATATTGAGGGATGTGGAAAAAAAACAAATCCAAAAACGTCAGACCACACAAGAAATGAATTGTAAAGAGGCTCAAGCATTACTGGAGTTGGAAGTTGTGGCTAAGTACCGAGTGTGCACGTGTCATATAAAACTGCTCTAAAGTCAGTTCAGGGACTGGAAGTGATTTCCTTGTAGAGGCTTGAATAAGAAAGAACAGGAAAGTGCTATTCCCCTGATGTCAGCTGAGGTAGATATTTAGTGTCATTCATCAGTGGCAGAAGGACTCTCTAAAGGAGACCACAGAAATCAATATAAGATTTGGAGCAGAATTAAGTAAAAGAGAGGTTAAGTAAAGGGCAGGGGGAAGAAAAATAGAGAAATTTTGGTATTTTTGTTTTGTTTTGTGCAAATTAAAAGAGGATAAGAGCATTAAAGTAGTTGTGGAAGTGTAGGGTTAGGTATGGCACTGTGACGACTTTGCAGTAAAATTCTATCACACATTGTAAGTAGGGACAGCAAGCAAGTATGTTTTGGGAATCTGATTAATTTCTAAATTAAGTGTGTTGTGTTACTTGTATATAGCTTTAATTATGTTAATTACCACTATAATTGATTTAAGCTAGGAGTTTTATTTGCAGTCATTCTAATTCTTATGAGTAAGAAACTCACATGATTGTCAAATTAGTAGAGAAAGAAGACTGACATTTTAACATACATCAAAAGAAAGCTAGTCAGCAATATTACAAAATCATAAATGGTGGTTTTACTGAGTGAGGCTGAGGTATATTTTCTTCAGAAATGAAGTCATGTCACAAACCCATAAATAAAGAATGAAAGTCTGGACTAAATGATATAATTACTTACCAAAAAAATGTCTGCAAGTAGGATTGTGTTAAATTGTCAGGTATTTCTCATTTAGGGACTGTATTAGTCAGGATTCTTCAGAGAAACAAAAACCATAGAATGTATATATATATATATATGAAAAAATATATTATGGAAATTGACTTATGTGATTATGGAGGCCAAGAATTCCCTCTATGCTATCTGCAAGCTAGAAAATCAGAAAATTCAATGGTACAATTAAGTCAGAATCCAAAGGCCTGAGAATCATGGGAGCTGATGTTGTAACTCTCAGTTCAAGGTCAAAGACTTAACAACCAAGAAGAGACAGTACTGACATAAATCCTAGTGTCTGAAGGCCCAAGAACCAGAAGCTTCAATGTCTGAGGACAAAAAAAGATGAATGTTCCATCTCAGTAAGAATGAGAGTAAATTTACTCCTCCTCTGTCTGCCTTTTTCTTGCATTCAGGCCTTCAATGAACTGCATAATGCCCATCTGTGTTGGCGAGGGAGCATCTTCTTTATTTGGACTACTGATTCAAATGGCAATCTCTTCTGGAAACACTCTTACAGACCCATCCAGATAATGATGTTTTACAAGTTATCTTGGTATCTATTAACATAGTCAAGTTGACACATATAATTAACCATCTAAGGGACAAAGGTGAAAATGCTTGATAAAGGGACAGGTACATATGTACTGAGCTATCGTTTAAGAAGTCATTGGAATGCACAGTGTTATCTTTAACAATTTCTGTTCAAAAGAATGCTTTTTGTGAGAATATAGATGGCAAAATTTATACTAATAAGACACTTATGCCAATTGCCAAAGATGAGTTCATATAATAAAAATAATGATATCACAATTGAGCCAATGCTAAGAACTAAAGAAGAAAGATAATCTGACATAACTAACAATATTTGCTTAAAGGAATGGGAGAAAAATTATTGATGTAATAAAAAAATACAGAAATCAGTATAAGAAAGTTTAAACAAGACATCGTATAAGCAGGGATAAAGGGGAAATAAGAGACTAACAATCTATTAATTAATCAAAAATTAAGTTTAAGTTTTGATAGAAAGAAATTAAAATGAATCATGAAGTATAGCCAAAGAAGAACAAAGAAAAATAGTTTCTGCTAGACAAAGAAGATGGGTAGTATTGTTTCAAAAAAGATAATATTTTAAGGATTCAAAGAAAGAGACAAATTGAAAAAAGAAATAGTTAAAATATTAAAGAACAAAAGTAAGCTTTATCTTGCAACCTCTAAAAGGTCACCAAGAAGCAAAATTTTGCATCATTAGGAGAGGTAAACAAACTTGTACAAAGAGATAAAAAAGGAAGACAAAATGTCCGTGGATGTTCTTAGAGATTTGTTTCTATTGAACATTCAAATAATATTTATATAGCCACTAAAAGTGATGTTATAAGGAAAAAAGCATATAAGAATTACAAATCATACTACAGAATTCTATTTTTGTAAAAGATATAAAGTTTATTCTCATTATTCATTGTAATTATGTTCTGTAATGATGGCACAAACACTTTATTAGTGAATAGTGAACAATTGTTCATAGGGGATATGCAATACTAGGTTCCTGTGAGCCTCTGGTCACAATATATTTATGAACCAATCAATATATAGCATTGTTTTATATGTTTTTCTGTTTAAAGATTCTTATTTAATACATATTGTTGATTTTGTAACATTGAACCCTTGGCCAATGACATTATATCTCATACCTAAATGAAGCTTTTCTAAAACAATTATTTTCTCCATAATGCACATCACAGCTTCCTTGCACTTCAGAACACTAAATGCCACTTTAGCACTATGCTTGGAAGCCATTTTGAACAGCAAAATCACTAGCAAAAGCACAGAAATGGCACTAAATAGACTGAAAAAGTATACTTGTTAAAAGGAAGAGAACTTAAACAACAAGGCTGTGTCTCCTTGTTTGACCTCAGCTGGAAATGTATGCATCAGGTGACTTTTTTAATGTTCTGCGCATGACCGCCAATGACCATTAAGTTGCTATGAGTATTGATTTGGGAATCTCAAATACGTTTTAGTGAGTAAGCACAGTGGGAAACATGGAATGTACAAATATTTTCCTATCTATCTACCTATCTATATACCACTAATCATGTTGAGATAAAGTGAGAGAAAGAAAAAAGAGAAAACAGAAAGAGAGAGACTGGAAAATCATATTTAAATATTAATGCTATTTTTGGTGGGGTGATAAGATTATTGGTAGTTTGTATTTTGTTTTTGCTTTCTCTTCGACAATTTTCTGGTGATTCTAGAGTGAGTATGTCTTGCTTTATAACAAGAATAAAAATAAGTCTTTTTTTTGTAAACAAAAATATAGTTAATTTTATAAATAATGCATAAAATATTAAAAGAAAGCAAAGAAACTGCAATTCTGTTCACATGTGTTAAAGAAAGCTTAATTGAAATTAGAAACAGATAATGCACAAAATATTAAATATAGTTTGGTACAGCCATAGCTTGGAAGACTCCAGAGGGGAGACTGAGGAAAAACAATAAATAAAAGGAATGAGAATTTAGATTAATTAACATTTGTAGAAACATTTGGTTGTCAATAATTATGTATAGAGCACTGGTTGTCATTTGAAAAATTAAAATGATAAAAGTAGACACATTTTCTATAATTTAAGAAATGCTTATTATTATGCTACCTGGAAAATATAAGATTATTATTTATGCTGCAGAACTTTGTAATATAATATATATTTATGTTTGTGTGCATTGCTTTTCTTCCATTAGAACTATTAATGTTTTCAGTAATGTTTTAAAGTGAGTTTTATCCAGAGAAATAGTTGAAGCAATAAAACATGATTTTATTCAAAATCTTTCATGTCACTAGCTACACTAATCAAGACAGCATGGTACAAGTATAAGTGTAGACACATAAATCAATGAAGTGTAACATACCTACACAAATGGACTCAATTAAAGGTTATTAGCAAATTAATTTTTGACACAGTTGCAAAACCAATTCAGTGGAGTAGGGATAGACTTTCAACTAATGGCACTGAAGCAATTGGACTTCCATAGGCTAAATAAATAAATAATTCTTGACCTCATCTTCAAACTGTAAACAAAAATAATACAAACTAGGCATGGAATTAAACATAAAAGGTAAAACTATACAACTTTTAGAAAACAGCATAAAGGAAAAATCTTTAAGACTTGCATTAAAGTTATATAAGAAGTTAATATTAGTAGCAGGTTAGATAAAGGGTGCAAGGGACTTCATTGTACAGTTCTTTGCAACTTCAAGTGAATCTGTATTTGAAAAATAAAACCACATTCAAGTTTTATTTTAATATTTTTTAAAGTGTTTAAAAATTTGCTACTCAGAGGCTTACTTACCTGAATAAACTTAAATCACAAAGGAGTAAGCAAGTTTCTGAGTAAATGAGATAAACTTTGGGAAAATCTAAAGGGTGTAGAAACATAGGAACATGGGTTATTGTACAATTTCCTCAGGACTATTGGCAACCAGGAGAAGAGATGGAGGTTTATGTATTTGTGCAAAGAGAGAACAAGATGGAAAACACAAAAACAAATAAAGCATGAATAAGAGAATTAAAATTTTATTTCATATTTAATATACTGATGTGACTGAATTTAGGCATTGTGTCTAATAGAGTCACCATTATGACTTCACTAGAGAGACTATCCCTTGAGATATTCAAAGTTCTAGCACGTCTGATCTGACTATAAATCTTACTTTCACAGAGCAATAATTTGGATTGACTATCCAGTTTTTAATTATCAAAAATATTTTATTTTTAATGGAAAAATATTTTATTTATTAAAATTGTCATTTTGAATTTTACTATTTAAGTTAATAACAAATTACTGAGTTTATGACTAAATGAGTGGTTTTGTTAAATATGATTATCTTGACCATAAGATCATTCTCAGGTTCTCCAATTGGTGTTTTTCATTTCAGTTACTCAAACAGCATATAACAGCTGCTTATGGATCCTCAGCCAAAAACTAGACTCAATGTTTCTTCCATTTTTATTTGGCACAGATGAAAGGTGACACATAATCCATATTATTAATGTCAGACTAAATCACTGGAAAATATTACACTTGACTTCTCCCTGAAGAGTACCTAAAGAGCCATAGTGTTCAAAGTCACAGATATTATTAATGTACTAAACATTATAGTATATTGCATGATCTGAATATATAGTATTACGAATGTGCTTTCAGGAAATAAAAGTCACCCCTTGAAAAGTGAAATTTTTAATTAACAGTGAATTTTTCTTTCCCCAACAAACCAGACAGTCTACTAGAGTATGCTTTTTCTTGCAGTAAGTTTGAGAGAAGTACTGTGGAGATTCCATTAAAATAAAAACAATATTCAAAGAAAAACTTTAAATTATTAATTTTCATTTTGGATAGCATATTGCAATATATCTTCAGATTATCTACATTCAGTTCTATACTTGGCTACTCACAAGCTACATAACCTTCAGTAAATTATTCAACTCCTCTTGTATGTGTTTCTTCATCCACAAAATGAGAATAACAGGAATTGATATGTACTAAATCGTGTCTCCTTCCAAACTCATATGTTGAAGACATAAACCCCATGTAATGGTAGTTGGAGATGAGGTCTTTGGAGATAATTAGGTTTAGAGCTGATATTAAAACCAATGGGAACATTAATATCAACTAATATAGAATATAATCATAAAGATCATTTCTTTTCTTAAAATATGACAATATATTTGCTGCATTAATTGACTCTTTCATAAATAATTTCTCTGTATCATCTTATGCCATTTAATAACATTTTAGCTATAGAATTTTTTTCAAAATTGTAGTCAACTTCTCAAACCCAGCCATTGCTTTATCAACTAAGTTTATGTAGTATTCTAAATAATTTGTTGCAATTTCAACAATTTTCACAGCATCATACCCAGAAATGGATTTCATCTAAAGAAAAAAAAAACAAAACAAAACACTTTCTTTGCTTATCCATAAGAAGCAACCCCTCATCCATTCAAGTTTTATTATGAGATTCCTGTAATTTAACTATGATTTTCAGCCTTCATTTCTTATTCTTGTTTCCTTGCTATCCCCATCACATCCACAGTTACTATTTCCACTGATGGTTTGTACCCATCAGAGTCAGTCATGAGGATTAAATTCAACTTCTTCCAAAATTTAGTTGATGTTGACATTTTTGCTTCTTTCCAGAAATCATGAATGTTCTTAATGTCATCTAGAAAGAAGAGTTCTTTAAAGTACTTCACTCAAATTCATCAGAGGATTCACCATGTAAGGCATATACAGCCTTACGAAATCCATTTCTTAAATAATAAGACTTGAAAGTTGAAATTACTTCTTGATCCATAGGATGCAGAATGAATGTATGTTTATAGGCATGAGAACATTAATTTCATTGCATGCGTTATCAATGTTCTTGAGTGAAAAAGTGCATTCTCAAAGAAAACTCATATTTTGAAAGGAATCTATTTTTTGAGCAATAAGTGTCAATAGTGGGCTTAAAATATTCAGTAAATCATGCAGTAAGCAGATATGGTGTCATCAAGGCTTTGTTGTTCCATTTATACAGCACAGGCAGAGTAGAATTATCATAATTCTTAAGGACCTTAGGATTTTCAGAATGATCAGTGAGCATTAGCTTCAACTTAAAGTCACCAGCTGCATTAAATTCTAACAGAAGAGTCAGCCTGTTCTTTGAAACTTTGAAGCCAGACATTCACTTTTTCACTCTAGTTATGCTGGCATCTTCTTCCAATAGAAGACTGTTCTGTCTACATTGAAAAGCTGGTGTTTTTCTTTCAGATTTCAAACTTTACTATAAGGCTACAGTAACCAAAAGAGTCTGGTATTGGCACAAGAGCTGGTAAATAGACCAATGGAACAAGATAGAGATTCCGGAAGCAAAGCCTCAATTCCTCAACCAACTCATCTTTGATAAAGCCTCCAACAACAACCACAGGGGAGGACAACCTATTCAGTAAAAAGTGCTGGGAAAATTGAATGACCACATATAGAAGATTGAAACAGGACCCCTACCTTTCATCATACACAAAAATTAACTCTAAATGGACCAAAGACCTAAACGTAAACCCTCAAACTATAAGAATCTTAGAAAACACATGGAAATTGGAACTGGCAACCAATTCCTGTTCAGAACCCTAAAGGCCAATACCTTAAGAAATAAGATAGACAAGTGGGACCTCATCAAACTAGTGAGCTTCTGCAAAGCAAAAGAAACCATCAAGAGAGCAGGGAGACAGCCCAAAGAATGGGAAAAAAATATTTACCAACTGTATAATTGACAAAGGCCTAACATCTAAGATCTACAAGGAACTCAAATGCACTGAAAAGAAAAAAAACAAACAGCCCCATTAAAAAGCGGACAATGACATGAATAGACACTTCTCAAAAGAAGATATATTGGCAGCCAACAGACACGTGAAAAAGTGCTCAGCCTCACTCATCATCAGAGAAATGCAAATCAAAACCACAATGAGATACCACCCAACTCCAATAAGAATGGACACCATTAATAAAACAGATGACAACAGATGCTGGTGAGAATTTGGAGAAAAAGGAAGGCTTCTACACTGCTGGCGGGAATGCAAACTAGTGCAGCCTCTTTGGAAGATGTGTGGCGATTTCTGAAAGAACTAGAAAATTGATCTTCCATATGATCAATTCCAGCAATTCCCCTATTGGGAATATACCTAGAGGAACTCAAATCATTCTACAAATCTATACTTGCACACGTATGTTTGTTGCAGCTCTATTCACAATAGAAAAAACATGGAACCAACCAACCATGTTGCCCATTGAAGCTGGACTGGTTAAAAAAATGTGGTACAAGCCAGGCTGGGTGGCTTAGTCTATAATCCCATGCTTTGGGAGGCTGAAGTGAGTGGATTGCCTGAGCTCGCAGGTTCGAGACCCACCTGGGCAACTTGGCGAGACCTCATCTCTACAATAAAATAAAAAAAGCAGCCAGGCATGGTAGCACGTGCCTGTAACTCTGGCTACTTGGAAGGCTGAGGCGGAAGGATCGCCAGAGCCCAGCAGGTCGAGGCTGCGGTGGCTGGGAGCGGCCACTGCACTCCAGTCTGGGTGACAGAGTGAGACTCTAACTCAAAAAAAAAAATGTAGTACGTATACACAGTGGAATATTATGCAGCCATAAAGAAAGCAAACGTATGGACTTCTCGGCAATTTGAATGGATTTGGAGGAGATCATACTCAGTGATCTATCACAGAAACAAAGAACAGAGTACCATAGGTTCTCGCTCATAAGTGAACCTTGAACAATTATAATACTATAAGAAAGAGATTGGCAGTAGTGGGAAACTGTCAGGGGAGAGGAGTGAGATTGGCAGTTAATGGAAACTGCTAGGGGAGTGGGGGCATACCTCATCAACAAGGGTACCTGTATAATCAACGTTTGTATACCTAACCCTGAATTGTACCCCACATCTTTATAATAAAAAACAAATAAATAACTAACTAAATAAGAAAATCTGGTGTTTTTGTTATTGCTGTTTTTAAAATAGTCACCTATACGCAAGATCTTAACTAGATCTTCTGGATAACCTGCTACAGCTTCCATGTCAGCACTTGTTGCTTCACCTTGCATTTTTGTGTTATGAGTTGGTTTTTTTCTTTAAACCTCATGTACCAATTTCTGCTAGCCTCAAACTTTTCTTCTGCAGCTCCCTCACCTCTCTCAGTCTTCATAGAACTGAAAAGAGTGAGAGCCTTGCTCTGAATTGGGCCTTCATTCAAGAAAATGTTGTGGTTAGTTTGGTCTCTCCAGACAACTAAAACTTTCTCCCCAGCAATAAAACTGTTTTCTTTTCTTATTATTCACATATTCACTGGAGTAGCACTTTTGATTGTCTTCAATACATTTTCGTTTGCATTTATAACTTGGCTAACTGTTTGGTGCCAGAGGATTCCCTTTGGGGATATCTCAGCTTTTCCTGTGCCTTTCTCATTTAGCTAAATTCTTTCTTTTTTTTTTTTTTGAGTTGGAGTCTCACTCTGTTGCCCAGACTGGAGTACAGTGGCCACTCCCGGCCACCGCAGCTTCGACCTGCTGGGCTCCAGCGATCCTTCCACCTCAGCCTTCCAAGTAGCCGGAATTACAGGCATGCGCTACCACGTCCGGCTGATTTTTTGATTTATTGTAGAGATGAGGTCTTGCTGCCCAGGCAAGTCTCGAACCTGCGGGCTCAGGCAATCCACTCACCTCAGCCTCCCAAAGGCGCGGGATTACAGGCTGAGCCACCGAGCCCGGCTAGCTAAATTATTTCTAGTATCTACTTGTGAGAGATCTGTGACTTTTCCTTTCACTTGAACACTTAGAGGCTATTGTAGAGTTATTAGTTGGTCTGATTTCAGTATTGTTCTTGTGTCAAAGAATAAGCAGACCCAAGGAGAGGGAGAAAGATGGGGGAAAGGACAGTCATTGAAGCCATCAGAACACACACATTTATTGATTAAATTTTCCCTCTTTGATGGGAGTGGTTCATGGTACTCCAAAACAATTACAATAATAAGTTCAAATATGAATGATCACCATAGCAGATATAATGATGATGAATATGCTTAAAACAGTGTAATAATTACCACTATATGACACAGAGGAAACACATGCTGTTGGAAAAATAGTAGAATTGCTCAGTGCATGGTTGTGACAAAATTTTTATTTGAAAAAAACATAGTATCTGTAGAGTGTAATAAAATGAAGAGTAACAAAACCAGGTGTGCCAGTATCATTATGCTGCTGTTACTATATGTTACTGCCACTTTATTTTTACTAATTTTCTTATTGGTTATTGTTAATATCTTTAGTATAAACAAAAAATTTGGGTCATAAAGTCTTTAATATTTTTCTCTTTATGTTAAAGTAGATCATGTGTATGATCATATATGCATACACATAGAAAAATACAAGACTGTTAATTTTGAAATGATATAATATAAAGTTATGACATTTGGTAAATATTACTTTAAAGAACTATACATTTTCAGAATCAGTTCTTTTTTTCCCCAGGGTTATAAAGATCTCATACACAAATTCATTTGGTAAAGGAAATAAGCAAATTGATCATTTTCAAAATGGTACTCTGATGAATATAAACTGTAATATTCAGACATACTCTAAAATTTTCTTAGAAACAGTACTGCCAAACTTCCAGTTTTTAGTTTCTCATATAAGGAGCTCAGAAGTCACTACTCTGCCTAAAAACAACAACAATAAAAAGTTGAACAGAATGAAAGTAGCTATTAGACTAAGGCAGAGTATACTTCAAAAAAGAAAAGCTACCAGGGATAAATAAGTAGCATTACATAATGATAATTGGGGTTAATTTTCTAAGAAGCAATAATGATCCTTAATGTGTTTGCATATGATACCAATGTTTCAAACTATTTGAGGCAAAAAACTAATAGAGCTACAGAGACAAAAATATAAATTCAGAATTATAATTGGAGTTATAGTTAGAAATCGCAATACACCTCTATTTAAAAAAAATAACCAGCTATAGGTACTCAAGAGGTTGAGGCAGGAAGATTGCTTGAGCCCAGGAATTTGAGACTACAGTGACATAGTGAGTCATGATTGTGTCACTGCACTATGGCCTGGGTAATAGAGGAAGACTTTATCTCTAGAGGAAGAAGGAGAAGGAGAAGGAGAAGGAGAATTTAACTTTGGATATGGTAATGGTTTTTAAAATACAACACTAGAGGCATGATTGATAAGATAAATAATTGGTAGGTTTGACTTCATTTAAATAAAAAATACTCCAACATTGCAAAAGGCAATGTTAAGGGAATGAAAAGACAAGCCATAGACTGGGAGACAATGTTTGTCAAAGACACATCTGATGAAGAAATGATATCCAAAATATACAAATAACTCATAAAATTAACAATAAGAAAACAAACAACCCAGTTAAAAGTAAGCCCAAAACCTGAACACACACCACACCAAAATATATGCATATGAAAGATCAGGTGTTATCAAGGAAATGCAAATTAATGCAACAATGAGATACCACCACACACTTACATATAAAACCCTAACAACATCAGATGCTAGTAAGGATGTGACACAATAGGCACTCACATAGTTGTTGGGGTTGCAAAATGATATATCCACATTAGAAAATAGTTTGGCATTTTAAAATTTTATTTTCTTTACAAAACTGAGCACTCTCTTACCTTATAATCCAGCAATTGTGGTTCTTCATATTTATCCAAAATGGTTGGAGACTTATTTCCACACAATAACCTACACACAAATGTTTATCGCAGCTTCATTTATAATTGCCAGAATTTGGAATCAATAAAGTTGTCACTCAGTAGGCAAATGGATGAATAAAGTATAGTGCATCTTGATTATAAAACATTAGAACTAAAGTGAAATGAGCTCTGAAGTCATGACAATACATGGAGGAAACTTAACTGCAAATTAAAAAGTACAAGCCGGGCTCAGTGGCTCAGTCTGTATTCCCGCGCCTTTGGGAGGCTGAAGTGAGTGGATTGCCTGAGCCCGCGGGTTTGAGACTAGCCTGGGCAGGCAAGACCTCATCTCTACAATAAAATCAAAAATTAGCCAGGCGTGGTAGTGCGTGCCTGTAATTCCGGCTACTGGGAAGGCTGAGGTGGAAGGATCGCCTGAGCCCAGCAGGTCGAGGCTGCGGTGGCCGGGAGCGGCCACTGCACTCCAGTCTGGGCGACAGAGTGAGACTCCAACTCAAAAAATAAATAAACTAACTAACTAACTAACTAACTAAATAAATAAATAGATAAAAAAATAAATCATTGTGCATATTTGTTCTTCTTTCCACAAGCCTGAAAATTTTTAAATTAGAAGTTCTTACAGGGAAATTGCATTCGGAGATTGAGGTAAATAAGAAAACTGATTTCTTAAATGATAGAACTGAAGTTTTATGGATCACCTTAAGCCCTCAAGCAAAGATAAGCTTCCCAACTCTGTAGAAATATATTTCCAGTCACTATCTGGGCATAAAATAGCCTTATTTTCTTAAAACAACACTTTTAGCATTTTAGTGATTGGAGACAACAAAAAAACAGAAGTTATTTTCTATAGGGTCAAGAATATTTAAAATGTAATGTACCAGATTTCAGATAATTGATTGAGAAATGTTCCCTAGGGAAAAAAGTTGATAGAAATCATAAGGCTTTAAATGACTTTCATCTTCTTGAAAGGATAATTTACATTTTTACCAAGGGAATATGCAGTATTTCTTCAAGTGCAATTTTTTTTTAATCTTCACATATTTTCTAGAAATTGTTCATACATACTAGATGAAAACGGACTAGCATATATGATGTTTCTTAAGTTAAATGCTTCTGGCAGTAATCCTGCTCCTCCAATGCAAACTTGTGACTAAAAAGATTAGATTTGAAAGAGATAAAATTAATAAAAATATTAAAGTAACACTAGCATTATATATTTTATTTCCTTTAATACTACATTTATTCTTTTTATATTTAAGTACACTACTAAGCTAAAACCGTTAAGCACTTACATACAGGAAAAAAAACAGTTATTGAGCTATATAAAGCAATGACACACAAAAAGGCAAAGATTTAAGTTAAGACTTATTGACAGGTAGAGAAGAATACACTAAAAGTTTGTCTAGAATATTATCCTTGAGCCTACACAAAATTCAGACATATTAATAACAGAACAGTTAAATATTTGTGTTTTGACTCTCTTCTTTGGAGGTGAATTATATCTGATATTATGCATAATACAAAAAAGAGAATCACCGTAAAATCCTTACTGCCAAAGAATTTATATTTCAATTTGCAGACTCTACAGATCTTAAAAAGATATCTATAAGGGTATTATTATCTATAGTTTTCCTCATTCATGTATATTTATTTTCTGTTAAAACGTTTTGGCACTAGATTCCAAAATGGCAACAGAGTCAGTTGGAGTGTGTGAGTCTCTGATAAATGAATGGGCACAGGGACAAATATGCATGCAAGTGTGTCAGCAAATGGCTGTGTGAGTGCCTGAATGGGGATGTGGGAACAAGTGGCCTCAACTCTCCTGCTGAGATGGCTGTCCTATGAGGCTGCTTGGACCCCAGCACACTCCACAACCCAGAGGCAGGCACCAACTCTGCAACCATACCCAGAAGAAAATGGTGAAAATCACCCACTATTAACATGGTCTGCCACCACAGACTTTGGCACCAGATTGGACACTGGCAATGGTGACCATGGAGAAAATGCATCAGAGAAACTAGTCACCAAGTCTCAGCTGAGGACAAGACACAGACATCCCTACTGCATTTGTCCTGGTAACTGGATGGAGACAGACTCCAGCCTGCCCATGTGAACAGTGGAGCTACTCCCTGAGACTCAGGGGTGAATTCAGCACCCTTCTGAGGTCAATAATTGCCAACCCAAAGAGGATACCCCTAGGGCAACATCTCCAGAAGGACAGGCCCACTGAGGAGACACAAGTGCCCCATCCCCCAACTGAAGCATATGTGGGTCTATGGCTGCAACCAGAGAGGAAGAATGCAGCCCACAGCAGATGAGAGGCAGAGTCTTAAATTGACCCAGTTCCCTTTTCCCAGTGATTATCAAGATGTGTGATCCAAGCAGGGAGTGTCCTGAACAGCACACACAGAAGGCTGAACACAGGCAGTTTAGTTGGGTGATTCATAGCCTCCCCCCAATTACACAGTGAACAAGGGGACAGATGTAGAAGTCAGAACAGTCTCCCCTCTGCCATGAGCCAAGAGCAGCAGTGCTTGGATCATGACTACAAGGAACCTAAAGTCTCAGAAACTGCCACAAGATGATACTCAAGGATTACAATTTTTTTTTAATTCTCCCTGCTTTTGAAAATATAGTTTTGCAGGGGATGTGTATTTTGTTTTGTTTTACTACTTCTCCTTCTTTTTTCACAAAAGAGTACATATGAGTGTGAAAAATCTCTTATTTTCAATTTTAGTTTTTTTGGTTCCTTTTTTTCTCTCTCTCTTATACTCATTTTTCTGTCTTTTATAGGGTTGTTTGCCTATCTGTTTGTTTTTTCTTCTCTTCTTTGCTCTCTTTGTTGCCCTTTTTTCTCCCTTCTCTTTTTAAGATCCTTTCCTTTCCCTTATGTTACTTTGTATCCAGGGAATATACATATGTCCTCATTGCATGGACATACTGTGAGGTGATGAAAAGTGAGTCTCTGGAACCCCAACACACCAATCAGTGAACGTTGTTATCTGCAGGCAGCTTTAGAATCT
Organism: Cephalopachus bancanus; assembly: GCA_027257055.1. NCBI lineage: Eukaryota > Metazoa > Chordata > Mammalia > Primates > Tarsiidae > Cephalopachus > Cephalopachus bancanus. The sequence goes on from JAPVLO010000411.1 coordinate 3,215,351, forward strand.
TAGCACCCCTCAACACACCTTATTCAAATCTCAAAGCTGCAAAAGGTCAGCACAGCTTTCTGTCCTCAACTGGGCTTCAAAATTGAACAAATCCAAAGTCTTTACCAAAGGAAGAATAGGGGGTTGAGCATAAAGAAGTGGAAAGTACTTCTTCTGTCACTGAGCATTGGAAGAAAAGAGAAAACAAAAATCCATCACAAATGAAGAGAAATCAGAGAAAAAACACAGGCAGCCCACAAAGTCCAAAAAGGATAGTACATGAACATACAGACTTCAGAACTTAAGTAATGAAGACAGCCAAGATCCAATGGTCTCAGACCACAAATGTAGAGATCAAGAAATTGTTTGAAAAGATGAATAAAAGCCAAGAAAGGCAAGATGAAGACATGAAAGAATTACTGAGCTGCAAGCTATAAAGAATACAGTAAATGAAATGGATAATAAACTGACAAGAATGGAAAACAGAATTAACAAGGCAGAAGAAACAATCTCGTAGGTTGAAGACCAAAATATGGAACGAACCCAATCTGTTAAAAACATAGAAAGTTTAAAAGAATGGAACAAGACCTTCAAGAGATGTGCATTTATATTAAAAGACTAAACTTATGCCTGATCAGTATTCCTAAAGCAGAAAAGGAGAGTGAGAGCAACCCAGAACAAACATTCTATGAGGTCATCCAAGAAAATTTTCCACATCTCATCAGAGATACAACCATCTAAACCCAAGAGATTCAGAGAACCCCTGCAAGGCATCAAATGAGAATATCAACTCCTAGACACAGGTATAAAAGAAAATAAATCCAAAGGTAGTGAGAGAGAAAGGTTAAACTATTTACCGGGGAAGACCAACTAGAATAGAAGAAGATTTAGTTATAGAAACACTATAGGCTAGAAGAGACTGGAATCCAATCTTCAAAGTTCTCAAAGACAAACAATTTCAACTAAGAATTTCCTATCCAGCTAAGCTTTGCTTCATCAGTGATGGTGAATTAAAATCCTCCCCACACATTCAGTCCCTAAAAGTTATGTTGTCTCAAGACCAGTTCTGCAAGAGATGCATAAAAATGTATTAAGCACAGAAGAAAGAAACAAAAGAATAACCATACTCTTCCTGAGAATGCAGCATACATTGTGACTGCAAGATTGAAACATACACATATATCAACTCCCAAATCAAAAGAAAGCTAACAGATAAATAAGCAAACAAACAACAAGAATGATAACAAAAAACTCCATAAGACTCTCACAGCAAGGATAAACTCACATCTCAATAATCAACCTGAATGTAAATGAACTAAATACACCACTGAAAAGACATAGAATGGCAAACTGTATTTAAAAAAATACATGTATGAGTAATGGGCAGATCTAGCAGGTAGAACATTTTTAAAAAGATGAAATTGAATTCAATAGCACCACCAGTAAACTGGATCTTATCAACAGCTTTAAAATATTCATTGAAAAAAGCAGGATACACATTTTCTTCAAGCGCTCATAGAACATTTACTAAGATAAAGTGCATCTTAAAATTTTAAAAAATAGAAATCTTATGAAGTATACTCTCAGACTACAATATAATTAAACTGTCAAACATTAACAGAAAATATTTAAAAACTCTCAAGTTACTAGTAGATTAAAAAACATGCTTCTATAACACTTAGGTAAAAGTGGAAATATCAACAGAAATGTAAAAATTAGTACTAAATGTAAATTAAAATAAAATTTATTAAAATTTGTGGAATGTAGTGAAACTATCACTCAGAGTAAAAATTATAGCACTGAATGTATACACTAGAACTAATCTAAGCTTCCACCCTAAGAAACTAGGAGTAATAAAGCAAATTAAATCCAACGTAAGCAGAATAAACAAAGTAATAAAAATTAGAGAAGTTAATAAAATTGAAAACAGGAAATCAATAGAAAAGATCAAAGCTGTTTCTTTGAAAAGATTAATAATATTGTTAGGCCCTTTGCCAAGCTAAGGGAAATAAAAGAATTTACAAATTGCTAGTATCAGAAAAAAATAAGAGAAAATACTTTGTTTGCCACTTTTATGACTAAATAGAATTGCCTTACAGTGTCCATTTCATAAAAAAATGGAATCTATCTTATTGGTTCATCAACAAACAATAACTGGCAAACACTAGAAGTTAAATATGCCCGATTAAGATAAACCAGATCTTATTAATTCATAACTAGGTGTTTGAGAACTAGACATGCTTACAGTTAATGTTTTCTCAGGAAATTCTGAAGAAGAAGATGACTATTAAACTCTAAAATAGAAACTCACAGTTCCATTTTCTTTTAATGTTGAAAAAAAAAATTCCTATATGCAGATCAAATTCTAAAATAGAACTAAAAGTGCAGAAATGACAGCCAGCAGTCCTGGTTAAATATATCAACATTAAACTGAGAATGATGAAGTATTATATGTTAATAAATATTTTTATAAATAATAAATGTTTTTGGTAGCAATCTTGTATACCTTTATCATAATAAAGTACACACTTGTGAATAAAATATAATAAAGTAATTCTCACTGAAAAGTACTATTTATATGTGAATAATAAAATCAAGAACAGCACTGGTGATTTCATTTTAAGATCAGTGGGGAAAAGACTCTGAACCTGAGAAGATATTAAGTATAGCTTTAAAATGAATTCTGATTAAACTATTAGTTGTAACCAGAGTCCAATGGGTATATAAACCCTTTTTACTATAAATATGTTTATTTTTACATTTTTTCATGTAGATAATTTCACTACAGATGTTCATATAAGTTGTAGCAGTAATACCAGGAAAGAGACATCTGAATTTACCTTACAACAAAATAAATAAATAAACACTATTGGGTTAAATAGACATGTTAACTTATTCCAGAGAACTTTTAAGTACATATTTCAAGAAACAGTAAGTTTTGTCAAAGAACTTTAGAAAATTAGGAGCTCAATCAGAAGCAGAAAAAAGATTCACAAAGATATGTTGGAAGAAAGAAAAGAAAAAAACAAGATTCTTTTAAGGGAGGATTTTTTGGAAGAAATTTGATTATATTAAATTAAGACAAAGAGAAGCTCCTGAAAATAGAAAGTAAGATTAAAGTAGGTCACACAATTTGTTGCATCAAGCTGAGTTACTCACTAGACCTCAGTATACTTCCACAAGCAACTTTCCAGAACTAGCTCTTCCTACATTTATTTTTTGCCTTAAATATTATAAAATATCCTGTTTTTCCACTAATATCTAAAGTAGTCCTATTTTCCTGAGCAAACGCCGACTGATATATTTACTTATGGTGACAAGTAACTCATTTTTCCAGATTATGCATCTTTATCTTTAAATGAGAATCCCAACTCTGGGGAAAATCACTACAAGAAGGAGATGTGTTCATGGGAAAGTATTACAGCCTGATTAGGTTCTTATGTCCACTGCAGATAAGAACCAATACACTGACAATAGTTTTTGCCATAGAGAAAGGGTTTAATAAATCCAAGACTGCTGAGCAGAAAGATGGGATATGTTTCTCAAATCTGCCATCTCAATAATTTTAGACTGAGTTTTTTAAAGGAGTAATTTGGTGGGCAGAGAAGTAAGAAATGACTTCTGATTAGTTAGAAATAAAGTCATTGAAGGGAGGGTGTCAAATTGTCTTCATATGCAGAGCCAGTTTCTGGGATGAGAACACAGGACCAGCAGAATCAGTTTCTTGGTATGTGTTTTGGGTCCAAGTTGGTCCATCAGGATGCAAAGTCTGAAAAACATATCCAAAATCATTCTTAGGTTTTACAATAGATGCTCTCTATAAAGCAAATCTCATGACTATCGGTTACTGACACCAGGGCAGTAAGGCATTATAGAGGTAGTTTTAGGAATAAAGTATGCAGGAGGTGGGGTCCCTAGAGATTAGAGCCTTTAGGATACCATCAAAGATACCAGTGCAACCTTAGGCCTGTTGTTTATGGGAAACTATGTTTATCGACCTTGTGGGCAGCCTCCATTCTCTCTGGGGTCAGGACATGAAGGTAATCAAATTTTCTCAATTGAAGTGACTCTGTAAACAGACATGCAAGGAGAAGAGGAGGCTTATAAACAGATCTGTTAATTTCTAACCATAGCTGTGGTTTTGCAGGTCTCAAGTCTCTTCAACAGTTTTACCCCCATAGCCCTATATTGATTTTGTATATGCAGTTTCAGTATATGCATTTGACCTTTCTTATCTATATATTTGAACCTATCATGTCTTTTCAGTGATTTCTTAAACTTTGAACACTCTTGGTTAAATAGAAATGTATACTTATTCATGTATATGTTTTACAATTTCAAGTTAACTTACAATGTTTTCTTAGTTCAATCAAAACTTTCCTTGCCATTCTTTTTATTGGGCTTTTTCATGTTAGTTGGGGTGCCATGGCCATTGGCTCCCTATAGATTTGTTGAAAATAACTCGCATGAGGCAGACTGATTAATAGGAGAAAAGGCAGACTAATTTATTTCATGTGAATATGCAAGTTACAGAAACTTAAATATGATTCTGAGGTTACAGAAAGACTAGGGGCTTGGATTCTACTAAAACAGGTTATGAGAGGGGAATGAAGAGGAACTCTAGTGCGGGGTAACAAATGATTGATAGGAGAAATGATTGGATCAGAAAATAGATTAATATATATACATATAGCATTTTATACTCATGAAGTTGGGCTTTATCCTTTTCCATTCAGAGGTTCTCATTGTCAAAAGTACCTCACTAGTCAAATAACAAGAGGTTTGCTAGCATTTTCAGTACTAGAAAGCAAAAGAGTCTGGAATTAAGCTTGATTTAGGAAAAGAAAGTTATTCATAACGTGGAAATTTTCTTCCCTAAATGAATATTAAGTTTTAAATAAATTCATCTCCATATGAGATGCTCGAAATGTTGATGTTAGAATAAGATGAGGTAAAAAATTTGAAAAGAAACTTGTTAGAGATAGAGAAAAAGAGAAAATTTCCCATGTATACAGATATTACATGGAAAAGTGCATTGAGGGCTGTTATTTTAGAAGAAACCTTTAATCAACGTTGGTTTTACCCAACATCCATGAAAGATATCTTCACTATCTTCATAAAGATAACTGTGGAAAAGAAAAAGATATCTCCATAAAGACAGCTCTCAGATTCTAACCAACTCAAACCAGTTCTAAGCACCCTTCCCACAAACATCACAAAAAATTAGGACATTTATGCTTCAATTTGGATAAACTTAATCAGTTGCTTTATATCAAGGTCATCACTAAGAAATCAAGGATTTTTGTAAAATACATAAGAAAAAATTATGAGATCATTAAATATATCTATTAGTAGTTATTCTCTTTTTAACAGCTTTAGTGAAATAAATTCACGTACCACACAATTTACCCATATAAAGTGGAAAATTCAATGACTGTAAGTATATTCTTAGAGTTATACATTCATCAGCACAACACATTTTGGAACATTTTCATTATCCCTGAAAAGAAAGATTACATAACTCAGCCATCGTTTCCTAATCTTCCCATTCTTCCTAGCTCTAGACAGTCACTAATCTACTTTATATTTCTACAGATTTGCCTATTTTGAACATTTCACATAAATATATTAATATAATATGTGGGATTTGTGTGTCTGTTTTAATTTGATATTTTTCAACATTTATCTATGTTATAGCATGGATCAGTAATTCATTTGTTTTTAAGATTGAATAATATTTTATTTATGAAGACACTGAAGATACATTATTTTGCTTTTTCTGTTGCCAGTTTATGGGTATTTAGGATCATATATATTTTTGGACTAGAAAATAAAGGAGGTCTGTGTAAGTTAAAGTACCAAATGGGAGCATTGGACTTACAGGGAAAAAGAAGATGAAAAAGCCTTAGTGGTAGATCAGGGACTGAGAGAATACACACCAGAACATTGTAGTGGGACATTAAAAAGAAGGCTAAATGACAAAGCAGAAGGTATGTTAGGAGATAAAAGAAAAAAAAAGAAGAGTGATGACACTCAGGACCAAAGCCAGTAGGCTAGAGAAAAATGCGTATTAAAAATATAAATGACAACAACGAAAAGATTTAGCTCCTGAATTGAAAAGCTAACAACTAAATTGGTGATTTTTAATGTGACTTCCTCAGAATCTATTTGTGCATTTCCAAAAAAACTAACGAATGTTGTCAGCTACATAACATTTTTCTCAATATTTACCTACTTAATTATATCTATTAAGAATGACTTCATAAGAATTCTATTGCCATATGTTCAGTTAACATCTTAAATTAGAAAAAAATATCTATTGAACTCTGGAGATGTGTGTTTTTATTCAGTTGCTTTGGTCTTTTTGGTATTTAGTGACTGTAGCATGTTTACATAATTGTCACAATTTTGTCAGAGTGGTTCTTGATAGTTTCTCATTGTTGCTAATGTAACGTTATTTTTTTCTTTTTTAAAATTTTATTTTAGAGTCATGGGCTACAGATTGCTACATAAGTATATTGCATGAAGGTAAGGTTTAAGCTTCTGGCAAGCCCTCCCCACTAGTGCAGTAGAGGGCATGGGATCCAATGGGTGTTGTTTTAAAATCCCTTATCCCCCCCTCTCTACCTCTCTTCTTTAGCAGCGACCAGCATCTGTTTTTTTCATCCTTGCGCCTGGGTGCTCAATATTTAGTGCGCATTTATGAGTGATAACATAAGGTATTCAGTTTTTTGTTTCTGTTGATCATTCAGAATGACAGCCTTCAGTTGCATCTACATTGCTGCAAAGGACATGACTTTGTTTTTGTTGTTTTTTTTTTTTATGGCTGCATAATATACCACTGTGTAAATGTCCACATTTTCTTTATTAACACCACCTTTGATAGGCATATGAATTGGTTCCATGCTTCTGCTATTGTGAATATTGCTGCAATAGACATATAAATGCAGGGGTTTTTTGGGTTTTTTTTTTTTTTTTTTTTTTTTAGCTATTTGTATTCTTTTGGGTATATTACCACAAGTGGAATGGAATTACTGGGTCAAATGATAGGTCTGTCTATAGCTTGTTGAGAAATCTCCAAACTGCTTTCCAAAAAGACTGAACTAGTTTACATTCCCTCTAACAGTGTATGAGTATTCCCTTTTCTCTGTAACCTCACAAACACCTGTTGTTTTTTGACTTTCTGATGATAGCCATCCTGACCAGTGTGCAGTGTGAGATGGTATCTCTGTGGTTTTGATTTGCGTTTCTCTGATGACTTGTAATGCTGAACATTTTTTCATGTGTTTTTTGGTCACTTGTACGTCTTCCTTTGAGACGAACCTGTTCATGTCTTTGCCCACCTTTTAAAGGGGTTTGCCAAATATGATTTCCTTTCCTCAATGTTTGTTCTTATTGGCTTTATTGAAGATGAGTCTGTTGAAAGTCAGTGGTTGTATTTCTGGATTCTCTGTCCCATTCCATTGGTCTATGTGTTTATTTTTGTATCAGTACTATGCTGTTTTGGTTAACTGTCCCATTGTAGAAGAGTTTGAAGTCTGGAATTGTGAAGCCACCAGCTTTGTTCTTTTTGCTAAGTATTGCTTTATCTATTCAGGTTTTTTTGTTGTTGTTTTTGTTTTTTGCTTCCATATGAATTTCAGTGTTGTCTTCTCTAGGTTGGTGAAAAATGTTTCTGGTAATTTGATAGGAATTGTGCTGAATATAAAGATTTATTGGGGTAGAATGTACATCTTGATTATATTGATTCTTCCAATACACACACAGGATGTTTTTGCAATTGATGTGTGTCTTTGATTTCTTTGATCAGTGATTTTCAGTTCTCATTGTAAAGATTTTTCATCTCTATGGTTAGATGAATACTAAAAGTTTTTTGTGGCTACTGTGAAAGGAATTATGTGTTTTCTTTGGTTCTCAGTTTGCTTGTTGCTGGCGTATAGAAATACAACTGATTTTTGCACATTGATTTTGTATCCTGAGACTGTACCAAAGTCATTTATCAGTACAAGGAGGTTTTTGGTAGACACTCTAGGGTTTTCTAGGTATAGAATTTTATCATCTGCAAAGAGGAATAATTTAACTTCCTTTTTTCCTATTTGGTTATCCCCAATTTCTTTCTCCTGACTGATTGCTCTGGCTAGGACTTTCACTACTATGTTAAATATGAGTGGTGACAGTGGACATCCTTGTCTTTTTCCGGTTGTTAGGGGGAATAGTTCCAGCTTCAGCTCATTGAGTATGTTGTTGGCTAAAGGTTTGTCGTAGATTATTCTTATTAAATTGAGGAATGTTCCTTCGATGCCTAGGTGTTTGAGGGTCTATATAAAGAAGGGATGTTGGATTTTATCAAATTTTTTTCTGTATCTATTGAGATAATTTTGTGGTTCTTGGTTTTACATGTGTTTATGTGGTGAATCACATGTATTGATTTGCATATGTTGAGCCATCTTTGCATCCTGGGATTGAAACTCACCTGGTCATGATAGATGATCCTTGTAATGTGCTGTTAGATGCAATTTGCTGGTATCTAATTGAGAACTTTTGCATCTATGTTCATCAGAGAAATTGGCCTAAAGTTTTCTTTTCTTTTGGGTATCAAGGTGATACTGGCTTCATAGAATGAGCTAGGGACAATTCCTTAATTACTGATTGCTTGGAATACTTTCAGTAGGATTGGTGTCAACTCTTTCTTGTACAGCTAATATAATTCAGTTGAGAAATCATCTGATTCAAGGCTTTTTTTTCTGGCAAGGAGGTTTCTTATTACTGAATCAATTTCTTGAATTGTTATTCATCTTTTTAGGGTTTCAATTTCTACTTGTTTCAATCTTGGTAAGTTATATGTTGCCAGGAATTCCTTAATTTCCTGTAGATTTTCTAGCTTTTTCACATACAAGTATTTCTAGTAGTCTCTGATAATCTTTATTATTTCTTCCGGGTCAGTCATAGCATCGTGTTTTTTATTTCTGATTGTGTTTATTCAATCTCTCTCTCTCTCTCTCTCTCCCCCCCCTCCTTTCTTTCTCTCTCTCTCTCCCATTAATCTGGTCAGGGATCTGTCAATCTTATTTATTAATTTAAATAACCAGGTTTTCAACTTGTTGATTCTTTATTTGATTTGTAGGGTTTTTTTTTGGTTTTTTCTTTTGTTTGTTTGTTTGTTGATTTTTTTTTTTTTTTTTTTTTTGGTTTTTATTTCACTTAGCTTGGAATTTATTCTGACGATTTCCATTCTTCTACTGCTTTTGGGACTGGATTGTGCTTGTCATTCCAGGTCACTTAGATGTGACATTAGACTGTCTACTTGAGGTCTTTCTATTTTCTTGATGTATGCATGCAATGTTATAAACTTCCCTCTCAGCATGGATTTCATATCAGAGGTTTTAGTATGTAGTGTATTTGTTTTTATTTGTTTCTAGTAATTTCTTTGTTTTTGTCTTTATTTCTGTGTAAACCCCAAAAGTCAATTATAAGTATGTTGTTTAATTTCCATATATTTGTGTGTTTAGGGCAGTTCCTATTGGTGATATTTATTTGTATTGCATTATGGTCTGAGAAGATGCTTGGTATGACTTCAACCTTTTGAAATTTGTTCATACTTGATTTATTTCTGAGTATGTGGTCAATCTTAGAGTATATTCTGTGTGTTGATGAGATGAGTGTATATTCCATGGTTGTTGACTAAAGTATTCTGCAGATGTCTATTAGATCTGATTGGTCCAGTGTCTAGCTAATGTTCTAAATTTCTTTGTTAGTTTTCTGCCTCAATGATCTATCTAAAGTAAGTTGTTAGCAGGGTATTGAAGTCTCTAACTATTATTGCATAGTTATCTGCATTCTCTTAGTTTAATCACCAATTGTTTTATAAATCTGGGTGCTCCTAAGTTGTGTGTGTATACATTCAAGAAGGATATTTCTTATTGGTGAATTGAGTCTTTTATCAACATTCCATGTTCTTCAGTTTACTTTTTGACTGGTATTGGTTTAAAGTCTGTTTTATCTGGTATAAGAATAGCTGCTCCTTTTTTTTTTAAATTAGCCTAGAAGGTCTTTCTCCATTCTTTTCCTTGAGCCTGTTGGTGTCATTTGTAGTGAGATGGGTTTCCTGAAAGCAGCAGAAGGATGTATTGTACGTCTTTATCCCATATGACACTATTTGCCTCTTTGCATGGTATGTTCAGTCCATTCTCATTTAAGTATTGATTTGTGTGAGTTTGTTCATGTCATATTGTTATTAAGAAGCTCCAGCTACTTGGAAGACTGAGGCGGAAGGATCGCTGGAGCCCAGCAGGTCGAGGCTGCGGTGGTCGGGAACAGCCACTACACTCTCCAGTCTAGGCGACAGAGTGAGACTCCAACTCAAAAAAAAAAACTTCTTTGCATTCTAGATTTTGTGGTTGATTTGTATGATCTGTAAGTTTTGTGCTTATGAATGCCTTTTTTTTTTTTTTTTTGAGTTGGAGTCTCACTGTCGCCTAGACTGGAGTGCAGTGACCGCTTCCGGCCACTGCAGCCTTGAGCTGCTGGGCTACGGCGATCCTTCTGCCTCAGTCTTCCAAGTAGCTGGAACTACAGGCGTGCCCTACCATGCCCAGCTGATTTTTGATTTATTGTAGAGATGAGGTCTCACCTGCCCAGGCGGGTCTCGAACCCGCGGGCTCAGGCAATCCACTCACCTCAGCCTCCAAAATGCGCGGGATTACAGGCTGAGCCACCGAGTCCGACTTGAATGCTTTTGTGATGGGTGGAATAGTTCTTTCATTTCTGTACTTAGAACTTTGTTAAGCATCTCCTGAAGGACTGGTCTGGAGGTAGCATATCCTCTTAGGGGACTGCATGCCTGGAAAATAGTTTAATTTGCCTTTATTAATAAAGCTTAGCTTGGTATGGTAGAAAAATTTTGGTTGGAATTGCTTTACTTTAAGAATTGCTTTACTAAAAGATGAGTGCCCAGTCTCTTCTGGGCTTGTTAAGTTTCTGCCAAGAGGTCTGCTGCAATTCTAATGGGTCTCCCTTGGCAGGTGGTCTACCATTTCTTTCTAGTTGCCTTTGGGATTTTTTTAATTTCATGTTCACTTTGACAAGTCTGATTATTATGTGCCTTGGGGATGGGCTCCTCATGTAATACCTCACAGTAGTTCTCTGAATTTCTTGTGTCTGCACAGCTGCCTCACTAGCGAGATAGGAGAAATTTCTTTAGATGACATCTTAGTTTCAAGGTGTATTCAGTTTCCCATCCTCTCTCAGGAATGCCAATCAGTCGTACACTCTTTACATAATCTCAGATGTCTCATAGACTTTGCTTATATTTCTTAATTATTTTCTCCTTATTCTTGTCATACTGAGTTAATTCAATAATTCAATCTTTAAGCTCTGAGAGTATTTCCTCCTCCTGTCAATTCTGCTGTTAAAGCTTACTATTATGATTTGAAATTACAGGAGAGAATTATTCATTTTTGGAAGTTCAGCTTGGTTCTTTCTTAGAATGGCTAGGTCAACTTTTATTTCCTACACTCTTTTCGTGGCCTGTTTAATGTGAGTGTCCACTTTATCCTGGAGTCTCTTTGCCATCCATAGTCTAAATTTTATGTCTACAATCAGGGATACGTCATTCTGATGCGCTCCATTGCTTTGACTCTGACAAGTCCTTTTGTGGTTATTGAATTGTTCAGATTTGGGGTACTGCTGGTGTTTTTAGTTGGTTCTTCCTTATATGTGAGGACAACCTTTTCTCTTTTTTAAAAATATTTTGTTTTGTTATTTTTTATTTGATAAAGTGGCTAGTACTGAGGTAACAGTTTGTGTTATTTTCATACTTGACATGCCTCCACTGATTAACCTGTGGAAGGGGCAGAAGTGGCAGAGAGGGTGGCAAGGAAGAAGAAAACTGTCTGTCATTGGTTCAGTGGTGTAGTCTGGAGAGGGCAGGGCAAGCTCTTTCCTTCAGATAAGAGACTTTCTCTTCCCTCTGGTACAAACATCATGGGTTCTGGCTTGTCAGATGGTCTAGCATCCCATTCCCCAGCCCATGTGTCATGTCTGCAGGATTGGTAGGTAGCCAGAAAGGAGGGGCTCCAAAGATCTACTACGGCACAGGTGTTCTGGGGGGCATGAAGTGGCTTCCTCTTGTCTAGGAGGATTGGCTATTCTCACTCAGGAGTAGAAGGAAGGCTGCTGCCTTGTTGGCAGAGCCCCAGTGTTTTTCCTGTTCACAGGTAGGCAGAGCTACTACCTCTGTGCTGCACTTCTAGTTCCTGCCGTGTTCCATGAGAGGGACAATTCCAATGATAGCAGCCTCCTGAGGGCAAACTGTGTTTGCAGCTCTAACCTGGGACCAAGCTAGGTGCTGATGCCACTGAAGAAATGTTTCCAAAGTCCTTGCTAGAACTGGGGAATGAAATGGGGGTAGTGCCCATGAGGTACAGTCTACCTCCACAGGGAGAACTCCATGTAGCCACTTGGATCCAGCCGATGCCTCTGTCCCAATTCTATGTAGCTCTCTGTGTCTGGGCAGTGAGGGAAGGCATAATGGAGTAGAGTTTGGGCTGTCTCTCCCTTGGCTAGGAGTGCAGAGGCTTGGGAGATGTGTGTAAAAACTCTCCAGTTCATTCACCTTCCTTCACTAAAAGTGCTGTCCCAATTTCATGTTGGAGCTGCTTTTGGGGGTCACTAGTGCTTGCAGCTGTCCATTCTTCATGACCCTAGGTGACTGACCAATAACCCTCAACTTGAGTTTCCAGGCAGACCCTCAAAACACCAGGCTTACTCCTTTAAAAAAAACAAAAAAAACACAATATATATTGATCATACTTTATTTATTTTTTCTCTTAGATTTTATTATTATTATTATTTATAAAGATGTGGGGTACAATTCAGGGTTAGGCATATTAACATTGATCATGCAGATACCCTTGTTGATGAGGTATGCCCCTCCCTCCCCTAGCAGTTTTCCTCAACTGCCAATCCCACCCCCCCCAACAGTTTTCCACTACTGCCAATTGCTTTCTTATAGCATTATAATTGTTCAAGACCAGCTTATGAGTGAGAACACATGGAACTCAGTTCTTTGTTTCTGTGATCAATCACTGAATATGTTCGACTCCAAATCCATCCAAATTGCTGCAAAGTCCACATATGTGTCCTTCTTTAAGGCTGCATAATATTCCATTGTGTATATGTACCACATTTGTTTTTTATCCAGTCCAGCTTCAATGGGAACGGTTGGTTCCGTGTTTTTGCTATTGTGAATAGAGCTGCAACAAACATACGTCACTCCTCCTTTTAGACTTATTTGCTGAGAGATATCATCTGATATCTCCAGTTGTTCATCTTGGCTCTTTCCCCAAGAGTTTCCTTAACAGTATTTTTAATAATCTGACAACAAGATGAATTGTGATAATTATGATGATGGCTAGTTATTTAGAGCTAACAAGATTTCTTAAGAAAGAACCACTAAGCCGGGCTCGGTGGCTCAGCCTGTAATCCCGCGCCTTGGGAGGCTGAGGTGAGTGGATTGCCTGAGCCTGTGGGTTCGAGACCCGCCCGGACAACTTGGTGAAATCTCATCTCTACAATAAATAAAAAATTAGCCTGGTGTGGTAGCATGCACCTGTAGTTCCAGCTACTTGGAAGGCTGAGGCAGAAGGATCGCTGGAGCCCAGCAGGTCAAGGCTGTTGTGGCCGGGATTGGCCACTGCACTCCAGTCTGGGCGGCAGAGTGAGACTCCAACTCAAAAAGAAAGAAAGAAAGAAAGAAAGAAAGAAAGAAAGAAAGAAAGAACCGCTAAGCAAAGTAAAAGATGAATTTGGTTTTTACACTAATACTATACTTCAATGATATAATAAACCTACAATTAGAAAAACACAGTATTATTTTTATTAAGAACTAAAAAACATAATTTGGTTCTAGAAATATTAGAAGTCAAATTAAATAGATATTTTTCAAAGGTAATAGAGTTTCCATGTGTGATATTATTACCTAAATTTGATCCTACCAATAGAAATACAAATTAAATAAACTTTTAAGCTGTCAAAAGATTGAAAAACTGATAAAAGCCTAGAGGACCATGTCACAATGTCATTATACAGTCCAGATATACTGTGCTGGCAGTATGACTGAAATATCAAGATAAATGGCAGTATTTGCATTTTTAAATATGTGTCCATACTGTGATCTGAATGTTTATGTTCTTCCAAAATACATGCATGTTGAACTGTTATCAACAGCAAGTTCGACTATTTATTGCTTGCAGGCCAAAATAAACAAGCATGAGATGTAGTGAAAGGAAGGTGATTTTATTCCAAAATTCAGCAATTGGGGAAATGGACAGGCCTATGCTTCAAGAAATCATTTCAGATTTTGTGCTGAAGGTAAGGATTTAAGAAGGAAAGTTTGATATAAGAAACATGAGTGGGTGATAACGGGTGCTTGTCTACGTGACTTGTTCCAACAACTCAAAAAACAAGCAAAAGTTTATTAACTTGTGCATTTGCTTATACACAGGAGTACTCAGTGACAAGTAACTCAAAGAAGTAGTTTAATCTGGTGTGCAATCCAACACCATCATCTCAGAGATATAGATTAACTACAGCTTTGAAGTAATCTTCTGGTGGGGAGAATTTTATTGTCATCTGGTTTGTTTCAAGATTAGCCCCGTTGAACTTCTAAACAAGTGCATAATAAGAGAACATAAGAAAACATAATAAGTTCTAATAACATAATAAGTTCTAATAACATAATATGTTCTAAGAACATAATAAGTTCATAATAACATAATAAGAGAACATAATAAGTTCTCATAAGAGAACACAGTGCAAGGGAGTGTCTGGTGGAGAAAGGGGGGAAATAAATTTCTTAAGCAAGTACACAATTAGATAAATGGGTGCATGTCTTGTGTAAGGGAGAGCTGAGAGTGAAAGAAAAAAATAAAATACTTCTTAAAATGAAACGTTTGATTACAAAATGTAGCAGCCAATGTGACAGTATTAAGACATGGGACCTTTTGGGAAGTGATTTAGTCAGAAAGCCTCCTATTTTCAGAAATGAGGTTAGTATTTTTATGAAAAATATTGAAAGGATCTGCCTTTTTCTTCTGCCATGTGTGGACTCAGCAAAAACGTGCCACCTTGGAAGTACACAAAAATCTGCTGGCACCTTGATCTTGAACTTCACAATGTCCAGAACTATGAGAAATTAATTTTTGTTAATTATAAATTACACAGTATAATGTATTTTTTATAGCAGCCCAGACTAAGAAAATCCCTGAAGTTAATTATTCAAGAATATTCAATGATTATAGTTTAATAATACATTTGGTTAAATACATATATGTGTTGTATATGTGTGTGTTTACACACACACACTCACACACACGACAGCATTTATATGAAGGGTAACAAGACTTATTATCCTCTCTGAATATTGTTAATAAAAGGTTAAAAAGATTGCTTTTTAATTATGAAAAAAGGGTAAATTGTACAAACTCTTGAGATGCCTGCCTTTCTTAAAGAAACAGAATATACCTACTGATTATAATCTGCATTTGTTTTCTTCATATCATGTTATGTGCTTGTTTCCGGCATTTCGAGATATGATGAATATCTCAAAGTATATTAAATAAAATTCTCAAAATCCATTTCCATTAAGGAGATATAAATCTTGGGACCTAGTTTTAAATTTGAAGCTAGATTCTTAATTTAAGGTAAAAATCTTAATTGATCCAAATTCATCTTAATTATGTTGTTCTCAGATCATTTTATTTTTAAGACTAATAGAAAATTAGTCACACAATTTGAAGAACACTAAATTTAATTTTATTCCTTTGCTCGTGTTGCCAACTTTGCATTTATTTATCTTTATCAACCAATACTATCCTGTGATCTCATGTTGCTACCTTGTTTTCTCGGCCTTTCTATTTTAAGATTCTATCCAGATCTATTTTTTTGCAGTATATTTTACTGTGGAATGTTTGTCATTAACTTTTTTATAACAACACTTTCTAGGTTTCCTGTCATATTCCCTAACAATCTTATTTTCTTTTAGATGAACAGCAAACTGTTAAATAAATCAATTGCCATTTTTCAGGGGACACACAATAGTTCATTGAGTAAGGAAATGAGGAATTAGTAGCTGCAAAAATTTAGTGCGATGCTTTGTTTTTACTACTTCATAATCATTACTATCAAGCTTTTTTGAACAATCAAATTTTTTTACAGTAATAGCAGTTTTACTAGAATTTTGTTTTTGTTGAGAATGGAATTCTGCTCACTAAAAAATTTATTCTGAGGATTAAATGGAATAATATTATTTGTATTCATGTTTTACCATGTAGATTTTAATGACTAACATGATTAAGTCTTATGTATCTTTACAAAATAGTTTGAAGATCTGTTACCTCACATACACATACACATACAGATTCAAACTTGTTTCGTGTCTTAATGTTTTAAATATTTTAATTGGGTAACATATTGGTTGACTAATACATTAAAATGTTAAATGTCAAAAATATTATCACACTATTAAGTTATTTATTTTTAAGCTTCAGTATTTATTTCACCATTAAGTAGTAAGACAATAAACACTTCATGTAATCACCATTTACTATGTACAAAGTCAAACAAACTCTATCCCAAGTGCTTTTTTTGTTTGCTTGGTTTTAACTAGAAAAAGTACTTTTCCTCAGCATAGTTGATATTTTGAGTCAAATCAATAATTTCCCCCATGTCTCAAAAAATACTGTAAATGTCTCATTTCTAGCTTTCCATTTTAAAGGTTGTTGAAAAATAAAATTTGGGAAACAGAATTTTAGGGGAGGAAAAGTATTATTTTTCCCTACCCATGTTAAGTTTATTGACTAGGGCACTGAAAATTAAACTGACAAGACAGGTTGACAGGAGAAAAACAAGCAGAAATTTATTAACTTATGCACTTGCTTATATACAGGAAGTACTCAATGACAAGTAGCTCAAAGGGGTAGTTAAAAGTTGAGTTTATATAGCATCTTAGTAAAGAATAGTAATTTTGGAGAGAACAGACAAGACAAAAAAAATAGAAAACAAAACAAAACAAAAAAACACCTTTGAGTTTCTGGGAAAGGAAATTGTGGGAATAAAAATGTATGGAAAAACTAAAAAATAGGTAAGATTTGTCTCAGCAACACTTGTTATATAGATTTCTCTGATGCCATCTCTGTACCCCAAATAAGGGTCTAGTATTGGTCTCTGGTTATTGCCTTCTGTCTTTCCTGGTACAGAGGAGAGAAAGAATACCTTTATAAATATATGTCATGCTTTCAGGCAAATGTAGAAGGGTACAGACTTTTTTTCTTATATTTACTTCCCAATTGTCTTCAACTCAAAATAATCAATATACCAAAATGGCATATTTTGGTGGCATATACTATTACTTTTCAGTATTTTATATAGATTCCATTGGAATAAATGTTATTATTTTTTATTTATTCTTGGTTTTTTTAGAACTCAGGATGAAAGTTACTTTTATGAAATGTATATTGCCTGCAGGAAAGAAACTAAAGTATATGAGTAATATATATGATCCATATATTTACAGGAAGATTATTTTAAGAGTACTTGTTTTTGTTTTAGTAGATACAGTAGTAGAAAGATTCAGAAAAGCATATGAATGTATTGTAAACTAAGTTTTGTCAAATTCCTGAGTTTGATTTCCAAATACACTTTGGTTTAAGATATAATCAGATATACAGGCAATCAAGATTTTCTTCAATCTCCAGTATTAAAATGAAACACTCTAATCAATGGTATAATATATGTATCTCCCCCAAATTATAATGAAAATGCCATAAAACACCTTTTTACATATAATCTAAATTTCAAAATTAGTTAACCAATACGTGAACAAAATTTAAAAATAGCAGTCAAAATTGATATTGTTTGAGTTTAGCAGAGTACTACATCGATCTGTGCCTTGGTTTTCCTATCTATAAAATACTCATGCTGCCTTCTTCACAGAATTATTGTAATCAGTTTAAAATATTACATATATTTAATTAATAAATTTTAATATATTATAGTATACATAAATTTAACAAAATACCAAGTACTATTTAATTTTTAATAACTTGCAAATATAAAGTAAATAAAGTAATGCACTTTCAAATGTGAAAATCTAAGACTGATCTTCTTGAAGCCTATTAAATAGGCCATGCCACAAACCATAGAAAGTAAAAAAAAAAAAAAAAAAAAATTACTATTTTAAAAGCCTGAATTAAACAGCCAGAGTGAGAGGAAAATTACTCAAAATCATACTCATAAAAATAGCTGAAATTATAAACTACCCAGAATCTGTCATAAAAGCCACAAATAACATACAACTTGATCACATGTTGGCATTTTATAAAAATAGCCTAAATTTAAGTTTAATTCTCATTCTTTTTCTGCCTGTATACTCTATTAGCTTCTAACACCAGGTGACATTAGCAAAATAACAACAATTTGATAGTTTTTTTCAAAGTATCACTAAATGACTCTAAACAACTTTATGAAAATTTCACAGTAGTTTTATTTATGTCGTCTTGAGGAAAGTTATCTTAAGTTAAGCTCCAATACTTGTCTATGTGTTTGAATGAAACCTTTAGAAGTTGCGTCTATAATTCATTTTCAATTTGTGTAGAATTCTCAATTTTTGGGAACTATCATTTTATTACTATCTATATGCAAAATAATATTAGATGCTGCTTGCAAATTCAAATGGTATTTAACCTTTGGTAATTATTTCACGTTGCACAAGAATTTATAGTGAATAAATTCTCAATTAGTTTTACATAAAATAATATTCAGGAAAAATTCTATTTATAATATTTGCAGTCTATATCGATTTGGTATTTAGATTTAGCAATAAAAGTATAAAAAAACTCAATATAAAGTAATGAAATTTGGAGTATAAAAAGAAGTTCCACTTAATTACTTATTGTTTGTATAAGCATTTCAAAATAGGAAGACAAGATATTGTTATAATGTGTAATATATCATTCAGTAAAAAACAGTGCTAAATATCTAATTTAAAGGAAATCATTATATAATTATTTTGGGTATTATTTGCAAAATTTTTCTAATATCTTATTCCTTAATCCTTTTTATAAACTCCCTGACCTAGAAAACTAAATGACATTTTATCCTTTCTTAGAGTCTTTATTGTTCTAAGATTAAAATTTCAAACATTGTCTTAAAACAATTCTGAACTACTAATTTTCCTTAAAGAAAATCAAAAGGCTTCAAAAGTAAGTTTTGGAAACTGTATCTCTTTGACCTACTCCAGCCCCTTTCTCTGATCCTCTTTCTTTTGTGATGCATTAACTGACTAAAAGAAGTCTTTTCAAAAAATGCATAAAATATCCTCCCTATAAATCTTATAAAATAATAAAAAAGAATTAATCACAGGAGAAGATAAGATACTGGAAGTCATTGTCAAGTTTAGGAAGACTTCTCATCTATTCTTCTGAGGGCAACTCTGAGAGATTACCTGGGAGATTTAATTTGCAGAACACAACAAGTTTTGTTCACAGTGAAGTCCCACCTGTCATATTCTCACTATCATCCCAGAGCTCAGAGAAACTTTGTCTTAGGCTATTGTTCTTTGAGCTCTTTCCTTTCCCCTAAAAATTATGCATTCCTGTAATCTCCATTTTCCCTTACCCTGTGAAAAAAGGTATATAAGCGTCTGAACCTCACTGGGATATTGGGTTATCATACTGCAATTATTCTGTGATTATCTCCATGAAATAAATTTTGTATGACTGTTTCCTCTATTAATCTGTCTTTTTTCTAGGCACTGTGGCTCATACTTGTAATTCTAATATTTTGGGAGGCCAAAGAAGGAGGATTGTTTCAGCTTAAGAATTTGAGATCAGTGTAGACAATATAACAAGATATTGTTTCTAAAAACAAAACAAACAAACAAACAAAAAAAACCAGCACAGTGGTGTGCAAATGTAGTCTCAGATATTTGGGAGACCAAGGAGGGAGGGTTGATTGAGTCCAGAAGGCCAAGGTTGTGGGTGAGCCTTGATTATGCCATTACACTCCAGTCTGGGCAACAGAGTAAGGACTTCACTCAAAAAAACCCCCAAGAAACAAAAAAGTGTCTTTTGTTACTTTATTTTTATTTTTCAGTTTATATATATTTTATTTAAAGATGTGGGGTACAATTCAGGATCAGGTATACAAGTGGACATGGTACAGGTAGAGTTTTGGGCCCCCTTTGGTCTCCACTATGCCTGGTTTGAGATCAGGTACCCTTAATGATGTTGTGTCCCCATCCCCAACCAGCAAGTATCTTGCTACTGACAGTTCCTTTCTTATAGTAATATGGTAAATGTTCAGGATCCGCTTATGAGTGAGAACATATGGAACTCTGTTCTTTGTTTCTGTGATAGATCACTGAGTATTATAGACTCTAAATCCATCCGACTTGCTGCAAAGTCCATGTTTATCCTTCTTCATGGCTGTATAACATTCCATCATGTATATGTACGATATTTTTTTATCCAGTCCAATTTTCTTTGTTTTTTAATTTTTGATTTGGAGTCTCACTGTTTTGCTCAGGCGGGAGTGCAGTGGCATGCTCACAGCCACCACAGTCTTGACCTGCTGGGCTCAGGCGATCCTTTTGCCTCACCCTTCCGAGTAGCTGGAACTAAAGGGGTACACTACCACACCCAGCTACAGTCCAGTTTCAATGGGCAGCATGGTTGGTTCCAGTAGCATTGTTTGCTA
Organism: Cephalopachus bancanus; assembly: GCA_027257055.1. Classification (NCBI taxonomy): domain Eukaryota; kingdom Metazoa; phylum Chordata; class Mammalia; order Primates; family Tarsiidae; genus Cephalopachus; species Cephalopachus bancanus. Next base: position 3,236,084 of record JAPVLO010000411.1, read on the forward strand.
TTGTGAGTCATGTTACCATAAACATGAGTGTGCAGTTATCTTTTTTGTAGAATGATTTGAGTTCCTCTAGGTATATTCCCAGTAGGAGGATTGCTGAGTCATATGGAAGGTCAATTTCTAGTTCTTTTAGAAATCACCACACTGTTTTCCATAGAGAGCAAAATAGTTTGCATTCCCACCAGCAGTGTAGAAGTGTTCCATTTTCTCTGCATCCTCACCAGCATCTGTTGCTGTTTGTTATATTAATGACGGCCATTCTTACTGGGACTAGATGATATCTCAATGTGATTTTTATTTGCATTTCTCTGATGAATAGTGGGGCTGAGCACTTTTTCATATGTTTGTTGGCTGCCCATATATCTACTTTTGAGAAGTGTCTATTCATGTCCTTTGCCCACTTTTTAATGGAACTGTTTGTTTGTTTTCTTTTCGGCATGTTTGTGCTCCTTGCAGATCCTGGATGCCAGGTCTTCATAAGATATACAGTTGGCAAATATTTTTCTCATTCTGTGGGCTATCTTCCTGCTCTCTTGATGGTTTCTTTTGCTTTGCAGAAACTTTTCAGTTTGATAAGGTCCCACTTGTCTATCTCATCTCTTATGGTGTGAACACCTGGGATTTTGATCAGAAATTGATTGCCTACTCCAATTTCTGTAATGGTGTCTCCTGCATTTTCTAAGATTCTTAGAGTTTAAATTTTTACTATAATTATATCTTTGATCCACTTAGAGTTGATTTTTGTGTATGGTGATAGGTAGGGGTCCTGTTTCAATCTTCTGCATGTGGTCAGCCAGTTTCCCCAGTACCATTTACTGAATAAGTTCTTTTCTCCCCAGCGGTTGTTGTTGGAAGCTTTGTCAAAGATGAGTTGGTTGAGAAATTGAAGTTTTGCTTCTGGAGTCTCTTTGCTGTTCCATTGATCCACATGCCTGTTCTTGTACCAATATGAGGCTGTTTTGATTACTGTGGGCTTATAATAAAGTTTGAAGTCTGGAAGAGTGATACCTCCTGCTTCGTTTCTTTTGCTAAGGATTGTTTTGGCTATTCGTGGTTTATGTTTCCATATGAATTTCTGTGTTTTCATTTCCAGGTCTGAGAATGATGTTGGTAATTTAATGGGTATTGTGTTGGATCTGTAGATTGACTTTGGTAGAATGGATATCTTAATAATGTTGCTTCTTCCTATCCATGAGAATGGACTATTTTTTCATTTGTTTGTGTCGTCTTGGATTCCTTTGAGCAATGTTTTCTAGTTTTCATTGTAAAAGTCTTTCACTTCTCTGGTTAGGAAGATGCTGAGGTATTTCCTTTCTCTTTTTTTGTGCCTATTGTGAATGGTGGTCCTTGTTTTTTATTTGTTCTTCTGCCTATTTGTTGGTGGTGTATAAGAATGCGACTCTGATTTGAACATTTATTTTGTATCCCAAGAGTTTGTTAAAGTCCTTTATCAGTGAAAAGAGTTTTGTATTGACAGAGTCTTTTGGATTTTTGATGTATGGAATCATATCATCAGCAAAGAGGGCTAAATTCACTTTTTCTTTTTCTATTTGGGTACCTAAATTTCCTTCTCTTGTCTAATTGTTCTAGCTAGGACTTCCAACACAATGTTAAACAGGAAGGGTGAGAATGGGCAGCTTTGTCTTGTCCTGATTTTTAGGGGAAATGCTTCCAGTTTCTGTCCTTTTAGCAATATACTGGCTGTGAGTTTATCATAGATGGTGCTTCCTATTTTGAGGTATGCTCCTTCTATAACTGGATGTTTGAGCGTTTTTGTCAAGAAGGAATGCTGGGTTTTATTAAAAACTTTTTGTTCATCTAATGATATAATCATGTGGTCCTTGTTTTTATATCTTTTGATATATTTAATTACATTTATGGTCTTGCAGATGCTGAAACACCCCTGTGTCCCAGGGATAAAGCCTACTTGATCATGTTGGATAATTTTTGAAACGTGTTGTTGGATCTAATTTGCTAGAATCTTGTTGAGAATCTTCACATCTATGTTCATTAGGGATATTGGCCTGTAGTTCTCTTTTTTTGTTAGATCTTTATCCTGTTTGAGTATCAGCATAATTTTTGCTTCATAAAATGATTTGGGGATAATTCTTGTTTTCTCAATTGTTTGAAATACTGTCAGTGGGGTTGGCATCAGCTTCTCCTTGTAGGTTTTGTAGAATTCCTCTGGATAGCCCTCTGATTCAGAGTTTTTTTATAGTTAGTTTTCTTATGATGGAGTCAATTTCCTGGGTTGTTATTGGCCTATTTAGTGTCTCAATATCTTCTTGTTTCAACCTTGAGAGGTTTGATGTCTGAAAGTCCCCCATTTCATTTAAGTTATCTAGTTTGTTTCCATACAGGTGTGCATAGTAATCTCTGAAAATCTTTTGTATTTCTTAAGGGTCAGTTGTGATTTGTTCTTTTGAATTTCTGATTGTGTTTATGTGGATTTTTCTCTCTTTTTCTTGGTCATTCTGGCTAGGTATCCATCAATCTTGTTTTTGTTTTGTCTATTTTTTCTATGATATTTTTATCTTCCATGTCTTGTATTTGGGTTTTTCCTTTGGTGACCTGGATTCTTCTTCTATAGTTACTGCTTTTGTGTTCTTGTCTTTCCAGCTCCCTTAGGTGATTTGTAGATTGCTGACTTATAATCTTTCCAATAACTTAGTGTGTGTTTGTAGAAATATAAATTCCCCTCTTAGAACTGTGTTCATGGCATACCAGAGGTTTTGGTGAGATGTTTCTTCATTTTCATTTGCTTCTAGGAATTTTTAAATTTCTGTTTTGGTTTCTGTATTGACCCATTAATTGTTCAGCATCATGTTGTTTAGTGCTCATGTCTTTGTGGATTTGGGGAGAAATTTGTTGGTGTTGATATTTATTTTTATTCTACTGTGGTCTGAAAAGGCGCATGGCAGTATTTTGATCTTGTAAAATTTGTTTATGCTTGATTTAAGACTGAGGATATGATCAATCTTGGAGTACATTGCATGTGGGGATAAGTAGAATGTATATTTTGTGGTTGTTGGGTAGAGTGTTCTGTATGTATCTATTTATGTCGGGCTACCAGCCCCAACCAAAGAGGGAAGGGTTAGGACCGCAACGGAGATTCCAGATGGCGAGAAGAGACCACTCAGAGGCGATTTCTTCTGGGAACAGTCTGGCCAAGACTGAAGCCAAATTTTATTCGGACACCTTCTAACTTATATACCATTTTTCATACCCTCCAGCAGTGTGATAATCACTTGTTGGGGGCGTACAAACTCCATGATGTATATTGCGATTTACAAACTATGCATCACACGATTATCACGAGACTTGCAAGCTCCAAGCAGGCGTGCCTTACAAATCTCACATCAAGGTCACAGGTGCACAAATACAGTTCGTTTAAAAGTGTCTTCCATAGTGTTCAACAAATCATTCATACTATACTCTTTGTTCTAAACCCTGATTAATACAAAAACTTTCTTAGTTAACTCTAGGTTCAATCCAAGTTCACTGACTCCCAATATTTTTTAACGACCGATATTATCAACTTAACACTATACTATAATCTATTAGTTTACCTAAATGACTTAATTTTTATTTATTCCATTAACCTATTACGATTCAACATAGTGGCCTGTAATTCTATAACAATTAATTCAAAACTTATTCCTTACCATGACTTATATGAGTTTCGGGATCTAGTGTTTGGACTTTAATACTATGCTATATCTCATTAAGCTAATACCTTATCATTAAATCTTATAATTATCATTGACGTATGATTTTAGAATCATAACACTATAATTCTTATTCTATTCTAATAAAACTATGACTTTAACCCAAAACTTAAATCTTTTTCCTAGTATATTAATACATGGCTACGTGTAAAATTTCCTATTGTCATATTAGAAGCAAAAACTACAGCGTTGGGAAAGTTTCGGTATACTAATCAAAGGATCTTAAAATTGGCCTACGGGAACAGGAACTAAAGTCATAATCTGAAAAAGGGAAACTTAAAAAGCTTAAACAAAACCTAAAAGTTTTCTACGAATGCTTATTACTGTTTAAATCTTTCCGATGGAAATTATATCGTCTTAAATGAATGTTTTATCTGAACAAGTCTATTCTAAAAATCAAATAGTGTCTGCCACACTCTTGGATAATGGACTGCGCAGTTACTATGGAAATGGCCACGGGCTGAAGCAAGCAGTTTCGGCATGTAACGAAACTAGAAAAACGTCCTGAAGAAAAACGCCCTGCCCGGCTAAAAGGCGGGGCAATAAAACTATTATAATTTAGTTTCTAATCTTAATCCTAGGAGGAACTACCTTTGGGAACAAGAGCTGAAGAAAAACGCCCTGCCCAGCTAAAAGGCGGGGCAATAAAACTATTATGATAATTTAGTTTCTAATCCTAATCCTAGGAGGAACTGCCTTTGGGAACAAGAGCTGACTCACCAGCCTACCAGGAATAGAAGTTAAAGAATATCTAGAAAGAAGTAAGATTTAGAAAGGACAAGGTCATTCTGCTGTATAACCTTTCATCAGGCATATAGAGACTTTACTTATGAGTTTTACTGCCATGTATGCACACTGGTCACTAATCACACGCCAATATTATAGGTATAACTGATATCCTATGTCAGAGGCGATCTTCCAGATGGGCCTTTACAGGCCTCAGCCATGTAGCTATAGATGTTGGCTCCCAACATATTTAGTCTATTTGGTCAAGTGTCAAGTTGAGGTTATGGATCATTTTGTTGATTTTTTGCCTTGATGATCTATCTAGATTTGTTAGCGGGGCATTTAAGTGCCCACTATAATAATGTTAGGGTCAATATCTTTCTTTAGTTTACTTAGTAGTTGCTTTATAAACACTGGTGCTGCTGTGTTGGATGCATATATGTTTAAGATTAATATTTCTTGGTGGTGGATTGAACCTTTTTTAATTAAGTAGTGTCCTGCCATATATTTTTTTAATTTTTGATAGCTTAAAGGTTGCTTTTCTGATATTAACATCATGACTTCCACCTTCTTTTGTGATCTATTCACCTGGAAATTCATTTTCCATCTCTAACTTTACTCTGTTTCTATCCCTTGTGGTCAGATGAGTTTCCTGGATGCAGCAAATTATTGGGTCATGGTGTCTGATCCAATTTTCCATTCTGTGTCTTTTCAGAGGTGCATTTAGTCCATATATATTCAGGTTGGTTATTGAAATCGATTGTTTATTCCTATCATGAAGCTCTTATAGAGTTTTTTCTTGGTTTGTTTGTTTTCTTTTAATTTTCGGGTTGATGTACGTGTGTGTTTTCAAGTTTGCAGTTGCAATGTATTCTCTATTGATTCTGTGTTCTTTTGTTCTCTTGGAAAGTGTGTGGTCATTCTTTTTTTTTCTTTCTTCTGTGCTTAATACCTTTTTAAGCAGCTCCAGTAGAGTTGGTCTAGAAGCTGCATAATCTCTTAGGGATTGAATGACTAGGAAGGATTTTAATTCTCCATCACTGATGAAACAGCTTGGCTAGATAAGAAATTTCTGGTTGAAATTGTTTATCTTTGAGGACTTTGAATATTGGACTCCAGTCCCTTCTAGCTTATAGTGTTTCTGCCTGTAGGTCTGCTGCTGTTCTGATTAGTTTTCCTCAGTAAGTAGTCTGACTTTTCTCTGTTGCGTACTTTGGGATTTTTTTCTTTTGGACCTACTCTGTGTAGTGGAATTACTATGTGTCTAGGGGTTGGTCTTCTCATTTTATGTCCTGCAGGCGTTCTCTGTATCTCTCCAGTTTGGATGTTCACATCTCTGGTGAGAAAGTTATTGGATAACTTCCTGGAATACTTGCTCCAAGGTATTCTCTGTTTCTTTTTCTTCTTCTTAGATGACAATCAGGCATAGATTCATCCTCTTGATATAACTGCACATCTCTTGGATGCTTTGTTCTTTCTTTCTGAGTTTTCTTTCTATGATTTTAAAGATTGGGTTAATTCCCTGTTTTGGTCTTCAATTTCTGAGATTCTTTCTTCCACTTGGTTAATTCTGCCTTCCTTACTTGCCATCTTACTATTTATTTCCTGGATGAAACTTTTTTTTTTTTGAGTTGGAGTCTAACTCTGTTGCCCGAACTGGAGTGCAGTGGCCGCTCCCGGCCCCCTCAGCCTCGACCTGCTGGGTTCCGGCGATCCTTCTGCCTCTGCCATCCGAGTAGCCAGAATTATAGGTGCGTGCTACCACGCCCAGCTAATTTTTTGATTTATTGTAGAGATGAGGTCTCGCCTGCCCAGGCGGATCTCAAACCCATGGGCTCAGGCAATCCACTCACCTCAGCCTCCCAAAGGTGTGGGATTACAGGCTGAGTCACTGAGCTCGGTTCTGGATGAAACTTTTCATGGCCAAAATCTCTGCTACAAGTTCTTTCAGTGCTGCATTTGGTCTTTCTTGAGTCTTATTCACTCTTTCCATCTATTCCCTAACCTCTGTTGTTTTCTGGGACCAATTGTTCATGACTTCCAATTTGGGGCTCTGAGGTCTGATTTTTCAGGCATTTTCTTTTTGTTATACTGGGAATTGTCTATGTTCCTCCATTGGTTTTTCCTTATTTGTGACAGAACTCTTTCTTTTCTGTTTAGTTCTATTATTCAGTGGCAGTGGGAGAGGCTTTCACTTCTGACGGTTGCTCAGCCTTCTATTCTTCCCTGATCAAGGCTCTGAATTTGTTCTAATTTGAAACAGGGTTGTGGGTGGGAAGCATTGCTGTCTCTTGTAATTTTGAGAGTTGAGTAAAGTGGAAGTTGAGGAACTAGGATTCAGAAACTACATGCAAATCACAATGTTAACTGACTGTGGTATGGGTTCCCTGAGACCCTCACCTCACCACCACTCCATATGACAATGTAATTGGGTACATGTGTGTACCTCCTGAATCCAAGATACAGAAACAGCAATGAGGAGAACAGAGAAAACTAGAATGAAGTAAGACGGACAAAAATAAAAAATAAATAAAATATAAAAAGCATAGAAAAACAAAAGTAGAAGTCAAAGAAAAAAAGAAAACAATTAACCACCCACATACACACACATAGACACATGCACACACAAACACACAAATGAAAACCAAAAGAAACTGGAAGAAAAAAACACAAACCAACAAATAAACAAAAAACAGGAAAACCAAACACACACCCATATGCAATGATATGAACAGAGAAGAAAAAAGAGAGAAAAAAAGGAACTCAAATAAAACTCTTACACATATTTTCACACACACACACATTAAACTAAAAAAAGAGAGGAACAAAAAACAAACAAACAAGAAAACAAAAAACTTAAAGATGAACACTCAATCACTCATGTACACACATAAACAGAAAGTAAAAACAAAAGAAGAAATAAAAAGAAGATGAAAAAGAAAAAAGTGGGGAGAATGCGGATCAGACCCTCACATACACATTCATGCACAAAGAAAAAAGAAAAAAAATTAAAAACTAACAAACAAAACACAAAAATAAAAAAAACAACCTGCCTTCTTGTGGTAGTTTCTGTAATTCTTCCTCTCAGCTGTCTGGTGCTGGGAAGGAAGAGGAGGTGGTGTGGATGGGTGGGGCTTCAGTCCTTCCCTCCCACTCTCATATGGTCAGAGGGATCCCCTCTGGTGAGGAGGTGGGGGATAGTCTCTTCCCCAGGTACAGGTTGACGGATGCCCCAACCAGACTCATCTGGAGTAGAGTCTTCCTATCATGACTGACAACCCAGGCTCTGCCTGGGTTTATCCCTCTCAGTTGTGTCCCAACCATTTGGGTATAATATTCAGAGGATTACTGGGGAGGAGAGGGTTGGGTCTGCCCCAGACTCACTGACTGATCTCTTCTGGGGTCTTCCTTATCCTTTTCCGGTCACACTTTTTGTCCCATGGCTGAATCAGGGTGGGGGATGGGGTATCTGAGACGCAGCACTCGTACTGTACCTCTGGAGTTTTTGCTGTCAGGATGTTCCCTCTGGGTCAGGATAAACTCTTGAGTAGTGAATTTGCCGGTCACAGAGATTGGGTCTGGTGCTCTTTGGTGAGCAAGCCAGAACAGTTCTCTGTCCAGTTTTCAAGATGGTGTTGAGGTGCCTCTTTTTGTCTTCTCCAGTGAGTCTCTGCTTCTGGGGTCCCTCACTGTGCTCCCTTTGCAGCCCTGGCTTCCCATGTCTTGCCAGGCACTGCAGTGGTGATGCAGAGCCTGGAGCCAGCAGTTACTCCTGACAGCTTCTTCCTGGGAAAGGTTTTGATGATTTTTTAAAAATGGCACTTGGCTTCTGTTACCCAGGAGCAGTAGGTTCTAAGCAGAGCAGCTGCAGCATCAGTCACTTCACCAGGAAAACCCTGGCCACTTGCTTCTGAGTCCCTACTCAGTCAGTCACTCACATGCCCACTTACTCACAGAAACATAATAAAAATTTTCCATGTACTCACTCACTCACACTGGGACTTGCATAGTTGGACTGTCTCTGCCACCATCTTTCTTCCTTCTCAAAAATTTGTCTTTAATCAGTTTATTGTCAGCAAACCTTCAGATGGTGAAGAGGAAGCTTTCTAGTATTTACCCTATACCAAATACAGACACTTCAGTGATATTAACAAAGTGATAAAAAATAGTCTCTATCAAAACCTAAACAAACAAAAACACCAAATTAAAAAGTATATAAAATATTGATTTGTTTTAGCTTAGGCCAAGCCATAACATATGAAAATTAGTGATTGAATTGTCATTAATATTATTGTTAATAATATTTTTGACAAGAATAGAAACTATAATAAACTTTAGGAAGCCAGAAAATATGTGAATTTATGAAAAAAATGTTATATATTATGGGAAATACCAAAGTTTAAAGGTTGAATCTAGATAGTATTAACCAATTCCAACACAATTAAACAAATGGACAAACAAATATATATTTTTTAAAAAGAACACAACATGTACTCAGTTTGGTAGCACATATAGTAAAATTGAAACTGGCCTAGGAATGACCTGCTTCTCAATTCACTTTGACATTGGTGGAGGAATTTCCATTCGTTCTCTCTGTTTTGACTGATTTCCTGGCAAACAGATATCTGGGCAGCTTTCTTATGTCACACTAGTCATAGCCTAATTTCACATTGCTGTCATATTTATATATTGTATGTATAAACTAGAGATGGAAGTTGATTCTGATTAAGATAAATGTTTTATTTGCATGTTATTCTATAATGAGATTGCTTAAGACTTGCAATCCTGTTTGTTTTGTTAGTCTCTCTGATTACTTTGGATCTTGAATATTTTGTTTTGCTAATAATCACAGAGTTTTAATTTTTTGTGCTGGAACAGACTTTGTTTTGCCTTCCAAATTTATTAAGCTATTCATTGTTATTCAGAAACTGAAACACTTTCTTGATGACTGTCTTACTCCAACTCCATGGTTAGTGCATACTGTCTTAACCAATTTTGAACTGTGTATATTGTGAAATGTGAAATCAGGAATTATTAGACATCAGTTTATCTGTCCTAATGTCTTATCTTCCATCTCAAATGTAACATAAAATTCATGATACCTTCAGTCCAGTTAGTGTGCCTGTAAAAGGGAACATCTTTTAAAGTAATATGTTTATTTTCTCAGAAAATTAATCTTCACTTTAATGTCTTACAAAATAAAAAAAACCCAACAAATTAACATACAGAAGTGTAGGATTCATCTTTGCTATGCATTCTAATTTACAAAATAAAGAAGTTGGAAAGTTGGACAATATGAACCTTAAGATGCTTGCTGGTCTAGAATTTATTAAGAGTATAATTTCCATCAAGATTAAAATAAAAGTATACTTTAATTTCTCATACATATTTTTCAGTAAAATATCAAAACTATCACTCAGTATTCTAAGTTTTAAGCTAAAAAATGTATTTTAATTTGTGTATGCCTTATTAATGCTTAGATGTTGAAAACTAAGGTATATCTTTGTATTTTATGCATTTGTATCTCCTCATCATATATTTACAGTAATACATAAGTAATAACCCATTTTGTGTTAAAATCTACATTATACCATGTGAAATATGGTCAGATATTTCTTTTTATTATTTCTCAATTGTTTCATATGTTAATATCTCCATTTAGCTTGTATTTTTTGCTCAAGGATAAGATCTATCACTTAATAGGCACTCAAGAATGTTTGGCAAATGAATAATTAATTATGCATCTTTATTATACCACACAATGCTTCACATATTATAGTTACTCAATAAATACCTATGGATTGATAAATTGGTAAAATTTTATTCTTAGAAGATGAACCCCTTATTTAATTCCTGAGAAATTATTTTGCTCTTGAATCATTTGAAAATACTGAGCTAAGGTGCTTTCTAAAGAAATATTAACAGTTAATTGTGTTTTGAATGGCTATAAATGTCAGCAGTAAACTAGGATGAGATAACAAATTCTTCTAGTTTACAATTCTTCTAATTAAGACAGTTGTCAAATTCATCTTTAAAGTACATTTTTCAAATGGCTATTTATTTTCATTCTCTCTTTTCTTCTATTCTGTTTTTTTTAAAATATTGTGCTCTTTTCCTAGAAATAGGCACTGTAAACCAGAGTAGTCATTTTATGTAGAATGAAAAATTTTTTTTCTGAGATTATGTTTCCAAATCATTTATTGCCTCACTATACTTACTAGTAGTAGAAGGGATTCTGAGTAACAAGCCCCATAATTTAAAACCCACGATCTGTGCAAGACAGACTTCAGGATTGCTAGACTGCCACTTTCAATTTGACAATAATGTGAATAAATATCATTCTAATGAAATATATTGTATTGAATTTGTGATACTCATTTCAAAATATTCTCCAAATATGGAAAATTCTTATATGACACTTGGCACTTTGTACTACTAAAGGTGACATGGTATGGCCACAGAAGCTTTAGAAGTAGTAGGAAAAAAGAGATCAAAATTTCAGAGGCAGCATAACTGATTTTGATGCTCAGTAGTAGAAGTGAGTTCTATGATTTGAATGTTTTTGTCCCTTCCAAATTCGTTTTTTGAAGTTTAATCACCAATACAACAGTGTTGGGAGGTACAGTCTAATGGAAGATGGCTAGATATTAAGGGCTCCATGTTCATGAATGAATTAATGCTCTTATAAAAAGGGTTTATGGAAGTGGGTTTACTTTCCTTTGCTATTCTGCTATGTGAGGAACAGCATTTGTTGCCTCCAGAAAATGCAGTACACAAGGCATTAGCATAGAAGCTGAGACAAGTCACTTAGACACCAAAACCTCCTGCTCCTTGATATTGGACTTTCCAGCCTGCAGAATGGTGAGAAATTTATGTTCTTTACAAATTGCCCAGTCTCAAGGCTTCTGCTATAGCAGCATGAAATGGACTAAAAAAATGGACTAACTCTGTTATAACTTAAGTGTTTATTTAAGCAGAGATAGAAAAATCAGACATTCAACAACTGATCTTAACATAACAGACCATGGTCAAAGCAAGAGGAGGTGAGCTTCTGTTGTCTAATTGACAGAATAAAAAATCCACAATAATTATTAATTGTGCAGTGAGAACTCTTATCATTGTAGCAAACATGCCCTAAAATAAACTAATCTTCTTCCCCAACTCATATCCTGAAAGCCTCTGTGCATGCTTTCTTTTATGTTGTTAGGAATGCCATTATCACACTGTCCATGAAAATATTACTCGTAATTTACAATGTTTCACTATTGCCAATAAAGCAAAAGAGAATGTAAGTAATATCCCCTATAGAAAACATCTATAAAGTCTGTCTTTCTTTAATTCTGAGTTATTTTTATAGATCTTTATGATTTTACCTATTTGTATACTCCAATGTTACACCCAATACTATCAAAATGATTCTACAAATTGAGCTGATTTGAGGTCAGTTCTATCTCCTCCATTATACTTATAATCACCTTTTTTTCTTAATGGTTTAATATTAAAATTTTTATCACCCAGTCACACCTGTAACTTCTCTAATGGTAAGAATGACATTGAACTCTTTTCAGGAGTTCCATGGTGTCTTATCTTATATTTTGAACATAGATAGATAACAAATACTTGTAGACATAGGCAGTACTCAATACAGTACACTCTATAACATCTATCTTATGAGCCCAGTAAAATTAGATTTGATGGATGAAAAAGACTTATCTATAATTAAATTAGATTTTTATATAAAATTGTAAAAATTAAAAATGGTTTTAAAATACTTTTGTTTCATTAGTCACCACTGATTTTGGTTGAATGATTTTTTAGACAATTACTTCACTCATAAAATTAGAAAAAAAATTCCTCTTATCCTTATTTTTAAGTTATAAATAAAAAATAGGTAGGATTCAAATTAGTGAGGCTTTATTACAATAAAAACAGCAAGTATGTTTGATTGAGATCAATAAATAGCAGAAATTAAGGGAATTTTCATTCAACAGATTAACCAATGCAGTATCTTCACTCAAAAGGTAGGCTTAAATATGCTTAAATATAAATAACTCTTTTACTAAAGCTTTCTGTTTTGGTTACTGAATGGTAATTCAATTTCTTAGGTATAGAGAAAAAATGAAACTAATGTTCTAGTATGATAGATTTCTGGAACCCAAGCATTTCAATTATGATAGCATAAATAATACTCTGTGATAAAATTTCCAAGACTAACATACTCTAAATCATATCGATTATGCTGAGGAAAATCCCCTTGGAAACATTAAACTGAAAGATTTAATGCTGTTGTATACTCAATAGCAGAAATTTGATCCAAATGTAGCAAAATATAAAGGAGATTAAAGTAAAAATGTTCTGTTGTCTGAAAAGGAGCAATGACAAATAAGTGCCACCACAAATCAATGTCACAGTAACAGCATTTAAATCATTATGCTATCTGGCCACCTTCCTGACTGAAGTTTTTTGGACCATACAGATTTAAAATTGTTCTCCCTACTCACGTTGAAAAATTATTCTGAAAGAAATGTCATTTCAGTGAATTGGCTCCAAATCACCTTGAGGACCCATGCTCAATCACAAAATTTTATTTTTGAAAAAAATGCTTTGCAAAAATACCATAGAAAGAGTGGTAAAAAGATAACTTTTATAATAATTTTAAGGGAAGAAAACAGATCAGGTAATTAAAAGATAAGAAAAGCCCGATTTTTAATTATTTACTTGTTTAATCACTAGTTTGGTATACATAATCATTATGTTCATTTCAGTATTCTACAGATCTATCTGTAGATTAAGAATAATACTTGCCGATTTAAAAGGACTTAGGGAATGGAGATGCATGTCTGAAATTAGCTTAAATGAACACAGACGTTTCCAAAATACAAGAAGAAAATTGTCAACAGAGGAAACAATAAAATTCTGGTCATTTAACTAAATTGCATATGTATATATACCATTTTTCATTAAATAAATGCAATATAAAATATAACAGTATATAAACTATGGGAGTAAAATTTGCCATTTAATAGTGGCAAATTATAAAGCATACTGAAAAATGCTGCTGTAATTGTAACCTTAAGAAATGCTTATTCCAAAGTTACTGGTCTAGTACTTCTTAGTGCAAAGAGAATTTGATAACAGAGTTTATTTCTTATAAGATAAAACATTATCTTCTATCTTAAGAGTCATATATAAATTACATATTTCTTAAGTTAAAAATTGTTTAGTATAAACACAAATGTACTAATAAAAATAATGGTTGAGCCGGGCTCGGTGGCTCAGCCTGTAATCCCGCGCCTTTGGGAGGCTGAGGTGAGTGGATTGCCTGAGCCCGCGGGTTCGAGACCCGCCTGGGCAGCGAGACCTCATCTCTACAATAAATCAAAAAAAAAAAAAAATCAGCTGGGCATGGTAGCGCACGCCTGTAATTCCGGCTACTCGGAAGGCTGAGGCGGAAGGATCGCTGGAGCCCAGCAGGTCGAGGCTGTGGTGGCCGGGAGCGGCCACTGCACTCCAGTCTGGGTGACAGAGTGAGTCTCCAACTCAAAAAAAATAAAAAAAAATAAATAAATAATGGTTGAAATAAGTGGGCCAAATGGAGGAATGATGAAGAATGATATCAATGAAAAGATATATCTGCTAAATCTAACAGAAACAATAAAAATAAAGAACATATATATTCATACACACACACACACACACACACACACACACACACACACACACACACACAATCATTTATTGTAAAGCAGAGTATATTGGTTTCAGATCAAGAGTGAATCATGAAAGAAAGTTGAAAAGAAAATGGAGAAAGAATATCTATTTCTTGTTTTAAACTACGTAGAAATGTTAGGCCTCCATCAAAAGTCTGAAGGACTGTAAGTTGCCTGACCAAAATGTTAGTTATAGTTCAGATTTTGGCTCCAACTACATCACAGGGTTGTTAGAAAAATAAAATAAAATGAGAAATGTGCAAATGCTTTATAAATAGCAAAATGTTCTATGTATGTATTATAGATATTATCTTTTAAATATTAAGAGTCAGTTTTACATTCTAATATGGAATAGTGCAAAGAAAATGGGTTTATTTCAAAACCCATTATGAACAGGTATTGAATTTTGTCTCATCTTTTTCTACAGTTATTTATATGATTTAGCTTATTGATGTGTTATATTTCATTATTTGATGTTCACCTGTTTTACATGCCTTGTATACCTGGAATAAATCCCACCCACTCACAATACATAGTTTCTTGTTACATATTGTTAGATTTGATTTGGTAATATTTAATACTTTGCTGACTCATCTATTTACTTGAGAAATATTGGTCTGCATTTTTTCTTTCCTGTTAGGCCTTTGCTTTGTTTGTTATTAAGGCAATGCTGGCCTATAGAATGAATTAAGGAACATTTCCTATACTTCTGTTTTCTAGAAGAGATTGTAAATAAGTGGTATTTCTTTTTTAAATATTGATAGAATTCACAGGTGAACTCATCTGGACCTGGTGTTTTTTGGTTAAGAAGATTATTAATTATTAATTATTAATTCTATTAAATAGATATAGACCTAACTATATTATCTAATTTTCTGTGTGTAAATTTTGGAAGACTATGTCCTTCAAAGTACCGGTCTATTTCATTTCTGTCAAATTTCTGTCCATAGAGTTTTATTCTTTTAGAGTAATATTCTTTTATTATATTTTTAATGTCCATGGTATAAGAAGTGATGTCCTTTCATTTGTGACATTAATAATTGTGTATTTTCTTTCTTTCCTTAGTTAACCTGTCTAGACATTTATCAATTTTATTGATAATCATATAAAACAAACCTTTGATTTTGCTGTTTTTCTCTATTGAGTTTTCATTTTATTGATGTCTGCTCTAGTTTTTATTATTTATTTTCATCTCCTTAGTTTGGATTTAATTTGCTGATCTTTTTCAAGTTTCTAAAGGTGAAAACAAAAGTTATTGACAGTATAACTTTTTTTTTTTTTTTTTTTGGAGTTGGAGTCTAACTCGGTTGCCCAGACTGGAGTGCAGTGGCCGCTTCCGGCCACTGCAGCCTCGCCTGCTGGGCTCCGGCGATCCTTCCGCCTCAGCCTTCCGAGTAGCTGGAATTACAGGCATGCGCTACCACGCCCGGCTGATTTTTTTTTATTTATTGTAGAGATGAGGTCTTGCTGCCCAGGCGGGTCTCGAACCCGTGGGCTCAGGCAATCCACTCACCTCAGCCTCCCAAAGGCGCGGGATTACAGGCTGAGCCACCGAGCCCGGTTATAACTTTGTTTTTTCAAATACTTGCATTCAATGCTTTAAACTTTTGCTTTACCCCCAAGTTTTGATAATTAGTGGTTTTTTTGTGTGTGTGCTGAAATATTTAATTTTCTTATTCAGAGTTTTTCTTAGACTGATATATTATTTATAAGTGTGTAGTTTATTGTTCAAGTATTGAGATTTGCAATACTTATATTTTTAAAACTTGTTAAGATGTGTTTTATGGCCCAGAATGAGATATGTCTTGGTAAATATTTCATGTGAGCTTGAAAAACAAATGTGTATTAACAAGTATTTTATTATTGTTGAATAAAATATTAAATACATACAGTATTCAGTTGTTTAGCTCACCTTTGTCCTTACTGATTTTCTGTTTGATGAATCTGTTAATTACTGATACAGGAATGTTGAAGTCTCCAACTGTAATCATGGATTTATTCATTTAGTCTCACAGTTTTGTTTTATTTACTCTTACACTCTATTTTTATGCCCATACAAATTGAGGATTATTATGTCTTCTTGAAAAATTGACACACCTATTTGCCTATAGTCATTTTGCTTGTTCCAAAGTGGGTTGTGTATGAAATTAAGACCGTTAAACTTTTTTTATGATTAGTGTTAACATTGTATATATTTTTATCTCTAATCTGTTTATTTTTATTAGAATGAATTTCTCAAAGATAGTATGTATTTAAAGACCGTATCTTTTTAAAAATCCACTATGATTGCCTCTTTCTTTTCATTAGGGTGCTTAGATCATTGACATTAAAATGATTATTGATATAGTCCTATTAAATTAATATCTGTGCCGGGCTCAGTGGCTCAGCCTGTAATCCCGTGCTTTGGGAGGCTGAGGTGAGTGGATTCGAGAGTCACCTGGGCAACTTGGCGAGACCTCATCTCTACAATAAAATCAAAAAAATTAGCCAAGCGTGGTAGCACGCGCCTGTAGTTCCAGCTACTTGTAAGGCTGAGGTGGAAGGATTGCGGAAGCCCCAGCAGGTCGAGGCTGTGGTGGCCGGGAGCAACCACTGCACTCCAGTCTGGGTGACAGTGAGACTCCAACTCAATAATAATAATAATAATAATAATAATAATAATAATAATAATATATGTTACTTTTTTCTACTCATTGATTTTGTACTTTGTTTCTTTGTTTTCTATTCTTTTTCAGCCTTTTGTAATTTTAAATGAGCATTTAACATGATTCCACTTTATCTGCTTATTAGAATACAAATTATATAAATATATTTAATTTTTAGTGGTTGCCCTAGAGTTTGAAACATACATTTATAATTATTTTAAGTACCCTTGCATTAGCATTTACAGTTTCATGCATATCGCAAGTAACGGAAAGTATTTCCAATTCCTGACTCCCAGCACTTACAGCATTTTATTTATCTGTAAATTACAATCACATTCATCACACTATTGTTATTATAATTTCAAATAAACTCTTATAGATTAATTACTAATAAGAAAAATAGAAGAAAATATTTAAAGCTTATTTATTATTTCTCTAATGCATTTTTATTTTCCTTCATGTAGATCTGAATTTCTAAAATTTATTATTCTTTTTCTTTTAGGAAAGCTTCTGTTAACATTTCTTGCCAGAGAAGTCTGCTGGAGACAAATCTCTACCTTTTTTTCTTTATTCTGATTTCTTGTTTATTTCTTGTTCACTTTCCAAAGATAATTTTGCTGATTACAGAATTAAGTTTGGTTTCTTTTTTTCTTTTAACAGTTTAAATATTTTCTTCCACTAACTTCTTGCTTACCTAGTTTCTGAAGAAATGTTTGATGTAGTATTTATTCTTTTTCATCTATAGGTCTGCAGGTAGGGTGCTTTTTGTCCTAGCTTTATTTAATATTTTTTCTTTATCTTTAATGTTGTGTGGTTTGACTATCTTATGACTACATGAAGGTTTTGGGGTATTTACCCTTCATGGTGTCCTCTGAGATTCCTGAATTCCTGGTTTGATGTTTGTTATTAATTGTGGAAGAATCTCAGTCATTGCTACTTCATTAATTTATTCTGTTATAGTTGTTCTTTTGTTTTGTTTTACAGATATTCCCACTATTCATATATCATACCTTTATTAATTATCACTTGATACTGGGGTAGTTTGTTTTTACCTCCTGGGATCAGGTGATCCTTTGGCCTCAGTCTTCTGAGTAGCTGGGACTACAGCCATTCATCAGCATGCCCAGCTAGTTTTAATTTTATTTGCATACACGAGATTTTGATATGGTGCCTAGGCTAATCTTGAACTCTTGGGCTCAGGTGATCTTCTCACCTCGGCCTCTCAGAGTTCCAGGATTACAGATGTGAGCCAACACACCTGGCTATAGTTTGGATAGTTTTTATTGACATATCTTCAATGTCACTGGTTTAATCTTGAGTCATATTCCATCTACTAATAACCCCATGAAAGGCATTCTTAATTTTTGGTACAGTATTTTTAATCTCTAACATTTGTGTTTTATTATTTCTTAGAATTTCTTCTTCTCTATTTACACTGACCACCTATTCATGTATATTATTTACATTGTATTTATATAAATTTAAGGAGCACAAGTGTAGTTTTATTACATGAATTTATTGTGTAGTAGGTTTTTTGTGTGTCCATTACCCAAATAATGTACATTGTCCCTTTTTAAGTAATTTCTCATCATCCAGTCTCTCTTACACCCTACCTTTTTGGTCTTTAATGTTTATCATTCCAAACTCTATGTACTTGTGTAAACATTGTTTAGCTACCATTTATAAATAAGAACATGTATCTTTCTATTTTTAAGTTTTTTTACCCTCCAGTTGTTTTAATGAAGTTGTTTATATATATAACTTTTTCTTTCTTTATTAAATTATTTATTTTTGTTTATTTCTTTAATTATTTATTAATGGACACATTGATTCCATGTTTACTATTGTATATAGTACTGTGATAAACACATCAATGCAGATATCTTTTTGATAGAATAATTTATTTCCTTCCTCCCTCCCTCCCTCCCTTCCTTCCTTCATTCTAGATACCCAGTTGTGAGATTGCTGGATCAGTTGGTAGTTCTATTTGTATTTATTTGAGAAAACTTCATATTGTTTTCTATAGTGTGTATACTAATTTGCATTCTCACCAACAGTGTGTAAGCATTCCCTTTTGGCCAAATTCATGCCGACCATTTTATTTTGTTTGTTTGTTTTCACTTTTTAACAATAACCATTCTGATTGGTCAAGATGATATCTCATGATGGTTTTAACTTGTATTTCTCTGATGCTTGGTGTTGTTGAACTTTTTAATATGCTTATTAGTCATTTGTATGTCTTCCTTTGAAAAATATGTATTCATGTCCTTTGCCCTTTTTTTTTTTTTTTTTTTGAGTTGGAGTCTCACTCTGTCGCCCAGACTGGAGTACAGTGGCCGCTCCCGGCCACCGCAGCCTCGACCTGCTGGGCTCCAGCGATCCTTTCCCCCTCAGCCTTCCAAGTAGCTGGAATTACAGGCATGCGCTACCACGCCCGGCTGTTTTTTTGATTTATTGTAGAGATGAGGTCTCGCTGCCCATGCGGGTCTCGAACCCACGGGCTCAGGCAGTCCACTCACCTCAGCCTCCCAAAGGCGCGGGATTACAGGCTGAGCCACCGAGCCCGGCTCTTTGCCCATTTTTTAATGAGTAATTTGTTTTTGTTGTTATTGTTGTTGAGTTTTTTGAGTTTCTTGTAAATTCTGGATATTAGTCTTTCCCTTCTGATATATGCATAGTTTGCAAATAATTTCTTTCATTCTGTAGGTTGTCTGTTTACTCTATTAATATGCTGTGAAGAAGCTTTTTAGTTCAGGTAAGTTACATATGTCTATTTTTGTTTTTGTTGCTTATGGTTTTGAAATCTTAATCATGAATTGTTTGCTTAGACCAGTGTCCAAAATAGCTTTCACCACTTTTTTCTAGTGTTTTTATGGTTTCAGGTATAACATGTAAGGCTTTTAATCCATCTTTGGTTAATTTTTGTATATGGTGAGAGGTGAGGATCCAGTTTCATTCCACATATGGCTAGCCAATTTTCCCAGCACCATTTATTAAATAGGTATTATAAAAATTCCTCATTGCTTATTTCTGTTGATTTTGTCAAAGATCAATTTGTTGTAGGTGTATGGCTTTATTTCAAGATTCTCTATTCTGTTTCATTGGTCTATGTATCTACTTCTGTACACGTACCATGCCATTTTGTTTACTGTACTTGTAGTATTGTTTGAAGCAAGGTAATGTGATGAGACTGGCCTTATTCTTTGTGCTTAAGGTGACTTTGACTACTTGAGCTCTTTTGTGATTGTACCCAAATTTTAGGAATTTTTTCTTATTCTGTGAAAAATGACAATAGATATTGATAAGGATTGCATTGAATCTCTATTTTACTTTGAGCAGTATGGTCATTTTAATGATATCGATTCTTCTGATCCATGAGCGTGTGATGCTTTTTCATTTGTTTGTGTCCTCTTCCTTTTTTTTCATCAGTATTGTATAGTTTTCTTTGTTAGAGCTCTTTTACCCTCTTGGTTAAATGTATTCCTAGGTATTTCATTTTATTGGCTATTGTAAATAAAATTGTCTTCTTTATTTGATTCTCAGCTTTATTATTATTGCCATATAAAAATGCTATATGTGTGTGTGCTGATTTTTTATCCTGAAACTTCACTGAATTTATTTTTCAGTTATAACTGATTTTTTTGTGGAGTTTAGGGTTTTTTAGATTTAAGATTATAACATCAGTGAACAGGGATAATTTGACTTTCTCTTTTCCAATTTAAGTATTATTTATTTATTTATCTTGCCTGATTGCTCTGGTTAGTACTTCCAGTATTCTGATGAATAAAAGTGGTGAAAGTAGACATCTTTGTTTTATTTCAATTCTTAGAGGGAATGCTTTCAAATATTCCCTGTCCAGTGTGATGTTGGCAGTGGGTTTGTCATACTTTGACTTTATTATTTTGATGTATATTTATTCTGTGCCTAGTGTGTTGAGAATTGTAGTCATAAGGGGATGGAAAATTTTATCAAGTGGTTTGTATGCATCTATTGAGAGGATTTTTTTCTTTAATTATCTTTATATAATGAATCAAATTTATTAACTAGCATATGTTGAGTCATCCTTGCATTTCCTGTATAATATCTACTTTATCATGATATATTGGCTTTTTGGTATTCTGATGAATTTAGCAACTTATATTTTTCTGAGGATTTTTGAGTATGCTTGCCAAGGGGTATTGATCAGTATTTTTTGTTTTGTTTTAATTGTTTGTGCCCTTGTCTGCTTTTGTTATCAGGGTAATATTGGTCTCATAGAGTAAATTCAAGAGAATTTCCTCCATTTTGAAGTTTTTGGAATAGTTTCAGAAAGATTGGTATTAGTTTTTCTTTGTATGTTGGATAGAATTCGGTTGTAAATCCACCTGGTCCAAAGCTTTATTTTTGGTTGGGAGAAGAGCTTTTGTTACTTATTCAATCTCACGATTCAATGTTTTTCTGTCAGGTTTTTTATTTTTCCTTGTTCAGTCCTGGTGGGGGCTGTATGTTTCCAGAAATATAGTCATTTTCTCTAGGTTTTCAGGTTTGTGAGCATATAGATATTAGTCCTAGTGATATTAATCATAATTGTTTTAAATTCCCAGTTTGATAATTTTAATATCCCTGCCATTTTTAAGTCTGATTCTGATGATTACTCTGTTTCTTCAAATTGTTTTTTGTTTGTTAATATGCCTTGTATGTATATATATTTTTGTAAGCCATATTGATGTCTGAGTGGAAGAAAATGAAGCAAATAAATATTTAGTGTAACATTTTGTGCTTATCTGGGTAGAAAACTGGTTGTATTTCTTGTTTGCAGTAGTTGTGAC
Organism: Cephalopachus bancanus; assembly: GCA_027257055.1. Taxonomy (NCBI): domain Eukaryota; kingdom Metazoa; phylum Chordata; class Mammalia; order Primates; family Tarsiidae; genus Cephalopachus; species Cephalopachus bancanus. The sequence goes on from JAPVLO010000411.1 coordinate 3,257,698, forward strand.
TGTTGGATTTTTCTTTGATGTCTTTGTTTTTGTCTATTCTGTTGTCTTTGGGCTTTTCTAGAGATTTATTATTAAATAAGATGTGAGGCATGTACTTGTTTCAGATGTGTTTCCCTTTACTTTATGTGTTTACTTTATATGTGCTCTATTGATATTGTAGTAAGGAATAGGAAATTGAAAAGTATTTTATAATGGTATAGCCAGGTCTCAAGCTTTTAATTAGCCTGTAATTCTGGGTGGTGATTTTCACGAGTGTTTCTCAGTGCCTCCTTTCTTAGGTGAAAGAGGAAGGCTTAAGAGTGCTGTAGTTGAGTATTTATCTTCCCCTAGATTGAAAACAAAACAAAACAAAAACATCAGTTGATTAGGCTCTGATAAAAGTTTCCTTAGGGGAAGGCTTTTCAGAAATAAAATATTCTGGGCCTATTTCAAAATGGCTACATTCCTCTCTCCCTACTATAACACAAGGGGATTTTTCTCTAGTCTACACCCTTAGAACCTAGTGTGATTTTTGTAAAATAAAACTAATCGTAGCCGGTCTCGGTGGCTCAGCCTGTAATCCCGCGCCTTTGGGAGGCTGAGGTGAGTGGATTGCCTGAACCCGAGGGTTTGAGACCAGCCTGGGTAACTTGGCGAGACCTCATCCCTACAATAAATAAAAAATTAGCCAGGTGTGGTAGCGCGTGCCTGTAGTTCCAGCTACTTGGAAGGCTGAGGCGGAAGGATCGCCGGAGCCCAGCAGGTTGAGGCTGCAGTGGCTGGGAGCGGCCACTGCACTCCAGTCTGGGCGACAGAGTGAGACTCCAACTCAAAAAAATCCAAAACAAAACTAATAGTAGTGTGGGAGTCATCCCCCAAACTGGAATTCCCTAGAGATTTTTATTCTTAAAATTTTTTGCACTGAGCTGCCCAAAATTTGTCAATTATAATTTAAATTTTCCTGTCCCAGTACTGACTCCAGCAGTGGTTTCTGCTTTTGAGCTTCTGCTCTGGTGAAGTGGGATTCTCTGTAAATACCCATCTAACTCTCCAAGTTGGGGGCAGTAGTTTATCCTATAACATCATGTCTCTGATGGAAATACAGTGTTGTTGATTTTCAGTTGGTCCAACTTTTTTCTTATTGTAAAATGAGAGGAATGCTTTTTATGTGCTAGCAGAAATTGCAATAAAACTATTTTTGAAAAAAAAAGAAACAATGATGGCTAATAGGCACTTTTGGATAATTAAATCTTTTTAATTTTTAACTGTTTTAAACAGTTTAACATTGCTACAAAAATTAATAGTTATTTGATACAGAATAACCGAATATAAAATCAGCAACACATACAAACATACGCAATTATTAATCAAATAATAAATGTGAAATTGCTCATCAATAAGAGAAATGACAGTGCATTAGTAAATGGTACTGTTACAAAGCAATGTTATACATCAATGTGAAAAAAGAAAAGACAATGTTTTTAATCTGAGGACTGCTGGTGCCAATAAACCATCAGGGTCAAAGAGACATTTAAAATGTAATAACAGTCAGGTTTCACTCCCCCTTGAGTGAAATAATTACCTCTTGAAGCTACCTAACATACTTTTACTTTGTGAGAATCATTATGCTTCTCTGATTTCATTGTAGCAAAATAATCACAGGAAAAACAAAATGCATATTCAAATATATTCATTACAGCATTGTTTGTGATGACAATCCCCAGAAAAAAAAGAAAGAAAGAAAAAAAGAAACATGTGATAAAAACATTTTATTTAGCAGAATTCTAGGAAACAGAAATATGCTGTTCGTGGATATATCACAAAGAAAAAAAAATTAAATGTCATCTTCAATCACATAATTTAAGTATTCTGTAGATAGATAGATAGATAATAGATATTTGTCTAGGAAATAAATTGAAGGAATTTTACTGAAGCATTAATGACATTTTTCTTAAGGTGATACGTAGTTTAAACATTTCCTATTTTGTATGTTTAATATTTGTACGTGCATTTCTGTTGACTGTATGTCTATGAATAAAACCTAGTATGAGTAGGTTCATCTTTATCGAATTCTGCCAAACACATAGCCTTGTAGTTGTACAAATTTACATATACACATAGCATTGTATGAGAATTTCAATTGCGCTCCCATTTTCACTAAATTAATATTTTCTTTTAAACCTCTTTTTTTTTTTTTTGAGTTGGAGTCTCATTCTGTCGCCCAGACTGGAGTGCAGTGGCTGCTTCCGGCCACCGCAGCCTCGACCTGCTGGGCTCCGGCGATCCTTCCGCCTCAGCCTTCCGAGTAGCTGGAATTACAGACACGCGCTACCATGCCCGGCTGATTTTTTGCTTTATTGTAGAGATGAGGTCTCGCTGCCCAGGCGGGTCTCGAACCCGCGGGCTCAGGCAATCCACTCACCTCAGCCTCCCGAAGGCGCGGGATTACAGACTGAGCCACCGAGCCGGGCTTAAACCTCTTTTTTTAAAGTGGGCAAAATACATGAATAGACACTTCACAAAAGAAGAAATACGGGCAGCCAACAGGACATATGAAAAAGTGCTCAGCCTCAATCATCAGAGAAAGACAAATCAAAACCACATTGAGATACCGCCTAACTCCAGTAGGAATGGCCATCATTAATAAAACAAACAACAACAGATGCTGGCGAGGATGCAGAGTGAAAGGAACACTTCTACACTGCTGGTGGGAATGTAAACTAGTGCAACCTCTTTGGAAGACAGTGTGGCAATTTCTGAAAGAACCAGAAATTCACCTTCTGTATGACCCAGCAATTCTCCTATCAGGAATATACTTGGAGGAACTCAAATCATTCTACAAAAAAGATCCCTGCACACATATGTTTGTTGCTGCTCTGTTCACAATAGCAGAAACATGAAACCAACCATTGAAGCCGGACTGGATTTTAAAAAATGTGGTACATATACACAATGGAATATTATGCAGCCATAAAGAGGGACAAACATATGGACTTCGCAACAACTTGGATGGACTTAGAGTGGATCATACTCAGTGATCTTTCACAGAAACAAAGAACAGAGTACCATATGTTCTCACACTTAAATGAAACTTGAACAGCTCTGGGTGACAAAGTGAGACTCCAACTCAAAAAAAAAAAAAAAAGAAGGAGAAGTGGATTGGCAGTAGTGGGAAACTGCCAGGGAAAGGGGGTGGGATTGGCAGCTGAGGGAAACTGCTCGGGGGAGGGAGGGGCACACCTCATCAACAAGGGTACCTGCATAATCAAAATTTGTATGCCTAACCCTGAATTGTACCCCACATCTTTAAAATTAATAAAATAAAATAAAACTTTTTTTGTTTTAGCAATTATAGTGTTTACGTAATAATATTATTTTGTGGTTTTAAATTGCAATTACTTGACAACTAACGCATTTGTATACTTTTTGAGCTTCTTCATAGCTAATCCAATATTCTCTTTCTTGAAATGTCTAATAAAGTTTCTTACCCATTTTTCAATTTGGTTGTCTGTGTTTTTTTCTTATTGATCAATAAGAGTTTTAAATATATATTTGTATATATACATATTATGGATGCCTGTACTTAATCATTGTACTGCAATCACATTATCAATCTTTTATTTATGATTAATGTTTTTTGTATACAGTTAAGAAACCATTGCCTACTCCAAGAACATAAGAAGTTTTTTTTTGTTTTTTTTTAATGCTATGTTCTAGAAACATTATTGCTTAACCTTTGGATTTGCAATCTACCTAGAAGTTATTTTTTTTCCATATGACGTGAAAGTCAGCAAGTTTATCTTTATTATTCTTGTTTTCATAAATATAACTAAGTATCCAAACATTATTTATAAAGAAAAGCATATTGTGCCTGCATTGCAGTGTTACCTGGCATAAATCAAGTGTCTATATTTTTGTGAGGTTGTATCTGAATGCTTTCATTGTTGTTGTTTTATTGGTCTATTTAACTACACTTGAACCAGTAATACACTTTTCTATTAATGTAGTTTTATGATAAATATTGATATTCAATATAGTAAATCAATCAACCTTCATTTTATTCTTCAAGATTGTCTTGAATAATTTAATAATTTGTAATCGCACATATATTTCAGAATAAGCTGTCAACTTTTACAACAAAATCTGATACTTTTTTTTGTTTTATGAAACCTACATAATAATTGGAGAGAATTTACACCCTACAGTGTTGAGACTTGCAAATTATGAATGTGGTATAATCTATCATCTATTTACATCTTCTTTAGTTTCTTTAAAAAATATTTTTTAGCTGTATGTGTATAACTATTGCATTTTTTCAGTATATATCAGTTCTTGGTACTTCATATTTTTACGTTATTTTTAATTATACATTTTAAATGTTATATTATAACTGTTGTTAACATAGAAATAGAATTTATTTTTTTATATTGGTCTATTAGCCAATAAACTTGATAAACTACTGTATTAACTCTCTACATATATACAAATTTATATGTGCTATATACATACATGTACATATATTTTGGTGTTCCTAAATACACAATCATGCCTTAAATAAATAGCAACAGTTTTATTATGTTTCTTTCAACACTGATACACTTTAGTATATTTTTAAAATCTTAATCCATTAACTAAAGCTTCCAGTACAATAGTTAAAAAGTGATGATAATAAACATTCATATGTTATTATGTATCTCAATGAACAATTTTCAAAATTTCACTTTTATGTTTGTTGTTTGGTATAGGTTTTCTGTAGATTCATTTTACCAGATTAAGAATATATATTTAATATATTAAACATTATACCATTGAAAGTTATTAGATTTTATTAAATATATCTTCTTCATCTGTTTAAATGGTCACATTATTTTTCTCCTGTAATCTGCTACTAAATTAATTTGCATGAATTAATTTTTTTAATAAAAAACAATTTTTGAACATTTTATTGAGGTATGATTCACAAATGAAAAGCTTTGCATATTTAATGCAAGAAAATTGATGAGTTTGGTCATAAGTATACATCCATTAAACTATCAAAACAATTTTGTGCCTCTAAAATAAGCATAATTTGTTTTGATTCATAATTCTTTGTATTTATTATTAAATTCCCATAACTAATAATTATATTTAGAATTTTTATATCGATATTCATGATTGGGATTGACCTTACATTTTTCTTCTTCATCATGTCTGTGTCAGAATCTTATATCAGGATTATGCTGTATTCACAAAACCAATTGAAAAGTGTTTCTTCGTCTTTCATATTCTGGATTAGCATTTGGTAGAATTTACCAGGGAAATTGCCCCTATGAACATGTAGAGAGGTGTTCTATTTATTAGTTTTTGTTGTTTTTGAAAAAAAAAGTTTGTAGAAAGCTTATATTTTAGTCAGATTGTATATCTTATTTCAGCTCAGTGAAGAAAGTCTTCTGATTATTTAGATTTATGAGGACAAAAGGATACCCAGAAAACTCGCTCCACTTGATACCATAAAGACAATCCTTAAGTCATGCTGGTTAATCAATCCAAACGAGTTGTATAAACAACCCACAAAAGAGAGTTGTATAAGCAACCCACAATATCCAGGGTAGTCTGCTTTTATTAGAATGAATAAAATTTTAAATAATAGATTCAGCTTGTGATGATTAATAAAACTATTAATAAATAATTGCTAATAATATGAAAGAACATGATGCTCTACAACAAATTAGTTAATTTTTGAAAAAAAAAGTTTGTAGAAAGCTTATATTTGTTTTGGGTTGGTAAGTGGGATAAAAAGTCTGACAAGAAAACTGGTTTAAATTACTGATACTAGGTTATAGACTGCCGACAGATTCTAATTATCTCCCATTTATCTCTTCTTAAGAATAATAGACAGTGTACTCTACAAAATAAAGTTAATTTCTTTTAAAAATTCATATCCATCACAATTCTCATTTTTTCTCATTCATTTTATGATGTTTTTAAACCAATGAAAACCTAATGTCTGTATATGGAACATATTTGAGTAAGGTGAAGCATAATGATGTAACCACCTACAGATACTAAATAATATTAACATGATAATTAAAATAATTCCAACTGAAAATATGCTTTGCATAAGCCAAAGAAGGGTTAATTGCATGCAACTAGAGTATAAATGTTTTAAAATAAAGTGATAAAGATACTATTTTTTATTTAGCTTTATTTTACAGAACATGCAATCCTGTTTTAAAGAAACATTTTCTGTCTAGTTTACAGTTTGTCATCCATAACACCAACATTTACACAAACTCATTAGCTAATGAAAATGTGTTCGATTTTGTGAATATTTTTAATAGGAATAAATTTTTTCTACATTTTTTTGAATCTCTTATTTATTCTTTTCTGACACTGAAATATGCCATAACACAAATTTGCTGCTCTACCTTAACTATTTAAAAATTCACTTTTGCTTTTTTTTTTTTTTTTTTTGAGTTGGAGTCTCACTCTGTCACCCAGACAAGTGCAGAGGCACATTCCTGGCCACTGCAGCCTTGACCTGCTGGGCTCCAGGGATCCTTCTGCTTCAGTCTTCCAAGTAGCAGGAACAACAGGCATGTGCCACCATGCCCAGCTAATTTTTTGATTTATTGTAGAGTGAGGTCTCGCCAAGTTGCCCGGGCAGGTCTCGAACCTGCAGGCTCAGGCAGTCCCCTCACCTTGGCCTCCCAAAGTGCTGGGATTACAGGCTGAGCCACCGAGCCCAGCCTAATAATTCATTTTCAGTTGAATCGATAAATGTGTGCACCTTTAGGTCACACAGTTGTTTTTGTTATTGTTTAATTTGGTCAACTTATTGACCAATGAAAAACATGATATTTGAATATTTTGACAAATTGTAATGTTAATTTAGTTATGATAAAACCATTTCATAATTCATAATTCCTTCATTCTCCTCACAGAAAAGGAAGAGATAATCAAACATTTATAAACCCCAAGTATGTGCGAGACACTGTTCTTTAATATATATACTATCTAATTTAAAATTCAAAACAAATTTCTCATGTGGTTCTTCATTTTTCAGTATTTTCATAAGGGGGGAATGGAGGGACAGAGTGATTAGATAACATGTCTAATATGATACAGCTGACTTTGCAGCCAATGTTCTTCACAATATATCTCATTGCCTCCCACAGCATAGATCACCCTATGCAGGACAACTGTGAACAAAACAAGTTAAACCTTCAAGTGTCATTTTCAATTATTTTTAATTAGTCTTTTTAGAGAAAAGATGATTGGAAACTACATCAGTTATATTTTGCTGCTGTGGTTCTGTTTCTAGAAATTATCACTATCATCTCATTACATGCAAATTAGTCTTTTTATTCTCTTGAATTCTTACCTTTATTGTAAAATATGAAAATGTTTAAGACATAGTCAAGATGTGGACAACCAAGAAAGCCTCAAATTTTGTCATCCTTATGTTTATTATGAGAAATTTTTACATGAGGTTCCCAGTAGAACATTTTTTAAAATTTTCTCAATGACCTAAAGTTTATCTAAATTAAATCTATCATATTTTAAATGTATCCTTTAGTACAGAAGATAATAATATAATTTTAATAGAGTTGATAAAATAATTTCAATACCATAAAGCAAGCAAACCAAAAAACTCAGCAGCCACATTGTTTTCATTTGACCATTATACCAGCTTAATTTTTTTAAAGTTGAGAAAGGATAGACATTATGTGGTATTTCAAAGTGAATGGGCTTGATTAATATCAAAGAAGGAAGGTGATTCCAAGTCATTATCTTATTTTGTGATCTAATTAAAATGTTATAATCTGAAAAAGTTCTTTTTCTTATGCATTCTTGGGGGGGAAAAACAGAGGGAAGAAACGGCTCTTTAAAGGAAGATAAAGGACAGAGTATAACAGGGCTTGGAGAAAAAAAAAATCCTATAATTAACCTGATAATTATGGTGAACCAGAGTAAAATCCACATGTACCAGTGAAACCAGAACTTTTTTTTTTTTTTTTAATCTAATTAAGCCATCTTTTCTCTATTCAGTGAGAACAGTGAGAATCCATTTGGACCATTCTATAACTGCTGATAACACATTTATTACTGTCATATATTTCTCATATCCATTTTTTGGAGGGCCCACATTCTCAATTCTGTACTTGGTGGTACAATGATGGAAAATCAAAGTTCCTTCATAATTTTACTCACCACTCATAGTGAATTGAACTCTTGTCCTGGCCCTGATCAGACATGCAATGTGCTACTAATATATCATTATTTAGCAGCCATAACAACATATTTTAGGCCTAGATCCAAACTACACTTCATATAATGCATGCAGTAGAAGCAACTAGAGGATATTTTTACTGTTCATGATTATAGTTACCATTTTAAATTGAATGCTTATTATATGCAAGACACTATTTCAAGTGCCTTTTAAAAACACGATTACATATCATCCTTACAAATCTGTAAGGCAGATTATCCTCATTTTATAGTTTAAAAACCTGAAACTTGGATTTTCACTGGCTTCTCTATTATAAAATACCAAGTAAATTGTTAGACCATAGTTCAATCCTACTTCTTTTGACACTAGAGTTTTAACTTTTAGCCAATACACTGCACTATCTTATTTCTAAGTTATTTTAGTGTAGAATAAGACATCTCATATTTATAACTTCCATATGATTAAGCAAGCCAAGTGTTTTAGGGCCCTGTTTTTCAAAAGATTACCTTGATCCTAGTGAAAATGCCTGACATTAGTTGGGAAAAAGCAAGGCATTAATCAAAGCATTAGTGAAAACTATATTTACCTGAAAGACTTTTTTTAAAATTTTACTGTAACTGCCTAGAATAACAATTATAAGAGTAATAGTATAAAAATCCAAATAGCCTTTTCTATGTACCAGTGTAATTTGAGTTGCCTTTTCTGTAAAAAATATTGTACTAAAAAGAGAAAAAGAAATAAAGACATACTTTTAAAGGTTTGGACACACGTATATATAGAAAGTTCATGTATTTTTTATTCAGTTTTTAATCTTGAAAATATTATGAAAAGTGTCAGCCATTTAAGTTGTAAACCTGTTGAAATACTTGGATCAACATTAAAAATTTTACCATGATTTTAACCATGAAAACTTATTTCTAACCTAGAAATTTTCATGAAGAATATGCCCAGTAATATGTATCTCTTTATGCAGTGACTTTTAAAGACTTAGTTAATTGAAATTTGCAATTTTCCACACATGTATCATAATTGTTTCCCTCATTGCACTCCGTCATTTATTTTTAAACACATTTCTTTTGTTTTGTAAAAACATGCAATTTTATAGTATTACTAACTTTAAGAAATGAAATTAATTTAGTCCAAAGATCTCACAAAGCTCCATTCTATTTTAGAGCTCAATAATAACAAAAATTTTAATCATTCACCTAGAATTAGGATGGTCATGTTTTGAATTCTCTAAGATATTTTTAAGTTAGACACTTTTTACAGGAAAGAAAATTATGTGATCATTATATGGGCCATGGAAACATAGAATAGATAATTCCAAATATAAATTATTAATTAGAATAAAGAAAATTACATGCCAGAGAAGATATGTTAATAATTCAAAATGCATACTTTTAGGATAAGACAGGAGCTGAAAAATTGTAGCTATCTGAAAAAGACAGCTAACAATAAGAGAATTACAAAATATTAAAAATAATATCATGACACACTAAACAGTAAACATTAAAAACTAAAAGGATATGAGATTTAATAGTTCACAATGTAATAATAAGTACATATGTAAAATGAATGCATTTGTACAAACATATTAAGGCATATGAGTATATATGTATACATATATATTGACACTCACCTATATACATATTTATATAGCAGAAAAACTTTTAAGTAAAACCTTCATTAACTCAGTTGGTCCCTTACAATGTAAAGAAATTTCTCAACTGATATATAAAACACTAAAATATGAGCATAATAAAAGAAAAATTAGAAATGTTAGAATTTCCTTGCAGGCAAGACCAAAAGCTGATGTTAGAATCAAATAGAACACACAGATAGAATTATCAAAAAGGAGAATTGCCTTTGGCTATAATAATGACAAAAACTTTTTATCAAGCATTGATCTTGAGGGACAAATCATTCAAAAGTCTCATCTTCTAACAGACAAGAGAATGAAAATTTTAAACAACTTCTGCTACAATCATAACAGAGCCAGGTATGAAACTGATATATACAGAATGTAAATAAAAGTAGTTTTGCAGGTGTTTCTTCACAGATGGGATTCTACCTTGGGGTGCCCTGTTTGAATGGTTGCTCTGCTTTATCTTTTAAAATATTAAGCCCATTTGAAGTTGTATCTAAAAGGGGAAAGATATTATAAGAATTTGAGAAATGGAAAGGATAAAAATATCTGAAATTTACAAAAACAAAAGAATCTGTGAGTGGAACAAAAAAGAAGAGGAAGACCAAATTGTTGAGATGTTGTGAATAGTCAAAGAGCATCATTTTGTTCCCGATGTCTTTTGCAAATTCACTACCGCATATACTGTGAATGACAGTCTACGTCTCCTTTATTTCTTCTCAAATGTCTACTATTTCCAATGTCATCATCAGTATTTTAATATCAGATTAAGGAGAGGTGTGCAGAACAGACTTACGGGATAAATATGTTGCTATTAAAATCGATTGTGGTCAATCTGGAATCACTAGAATTTCCAACATGAAAATGAGCATCAACTTCAATCAGATTTGATGCAAAATTACCAAGTACAAGTTCAAAGAAACATATGATTTATATATTTACTATAATAATCTTGATAAAATAAGATATAAATCATTTTAATATTTAAGAAATATTTTCTACTTAAAGAAATTTTCTGACTCATTAATGTTAAAAATAAAGCCATTCAAGTTGAAATGACTTCATGATGTTATAGATACATATATGCTAGACTATTGTTTTATGAAGAAAAATTTATGTTTGCACATCATCCTACAGAATCATACATTTTCACTGTACCAAAGATAATGAAAAATCTTTTAATTGTTCATCATTCACCTCCTGTCTGCACTTCTTTTCTTAGACAGCTTATGTTCTTATTGTCCATTACTAGACTCTCTTACTTACATATATACTGAAGTCTTTATCCCACCACCTCTTTCTCCTACACATGTTCCTGTGAGCACTTCAATTCTGGTTAAATTCAATTTTCCTTTTAACTTATGCTTACACCTGAGCAGATTGATATAGAAAAATAAAATAAAATCACTCAGACAGGGCTCACTTTAAATTTATTACTACAAACTTTAAGAAAGTCATCTATTGTAGAAATTTAGAATTTAAATATTGGTCTCTAGAACCATAAAGCACTTAACCTCTTTACAGGACTTAACTTGAACAGATAAAAAATTTAGCCAAATGTTTCTGCTTCTAGTGAGTCTTCATAATTCAACTGATTAGATTTTGTTTATGTTAATGATATTTGTATAATTTATGTACGTAACAAATTCCAGTAAGATTTTTCTCTTTTTATACAAACATCAGTCATGTAAAGAATCCTCTGACATAATAAAAATGTCAGTTGAGACCTTTCTTCCGTTTACACTGCTTATGAGATTAGACATATCTTTTGTTTGTTTTTTAAAATCATTCTTATTTTAAAGATGTAGAGTACAATTCAGGATTAGGTATACAAATGGTCATTGTACAGGTAAAGTTTGGGGCTCACTTTTGTCCCCACTTCACCTGATTTGAAATGAGGTACCCTTATTGATGAAGTGTGCCCTCCTCCTCTGGGAAGTTTCTCACTACTGCCAATTTTTTCTTGTAGCATTATAGTAATTGTTCAGGGTCCACTTGTGAGTGAGAACATGAGATACTCAGTTCTTTGTTTCTGTGATAGATCACTGAGTGTTGCAGACTCTAAACCCATCCAAGTTGCTGCAAAGTTCATAATTTGTCCTTCTTTATGGCTGCATAATATTCTATTATGTATCCATACCACATTATTTTGCAGTCTACTTTCGAGAGGCAGTACAGTTGGTTCCATGTTTTTGCTATTATGAATAGTGCTGCAATAAACATGTGTGCACACATCTTTTTTATAGAATGATTTGAGTTCCTCCAGGTGTATTTCCAGAAGAGAGATTGCTGGGTCATATGGGAGGTCGAGTTCTAGATCTTTTAGAAACCACCACATTGTTTTCCACAGAATGTATACTGTTGCATTCCTACCAACAGTGTAAAAGTGTCCTCTTTTCCCTGCATCCTCTCTAGCATCTGTTGTTTTTTAAGTTTTTGATGATGGCTATCCTGACTGGAGTTAGGTGGTATCTCAGTGTAGTTTTAGCTTGCATTTCTTTAATAATTAGTGAGGCTGAGCATTTTTTCATGTATCTGTTGGTAGTTTATATGTCTTCTTTTGAGAAGTGTCCATTCATATCTTTTGTCCACGTTTTAATAGGGTTGCTTGTATTTTTTTTTTTTCGGCATGTTTAAGTTCCTTGTAGATCCTAGATATTAGGCCTTATACACCAACAAACAGGCAGAGAACCAAATAAAAAGCACAGTCCCATTCACAATTGCCACATACACTAAAAAAATGAAATACCATGTCATCTTCCTAACCAGAGAAGTGAAAGACCTTTACAACGAAAACTATGAATCATTGCTCAAAGACATCAAAGATGACGCAAACAAATGAAAAAATATTTTATGCTCATGGATTGGAAGAATCAACATTATTAAGATGTTCATCCTACCGAAAGCAATCCACAGATTTAATGCAATACCTGTTAAATTATTGGCATCATTCTTCTCAGACTGGGAAACAAAATGACAAAATTCCATATGGAATCATAAACGACCACAAATAGCCAAAACAATCCTCAGGAAAAGAAGCAAAGTGAGAGTTATCACACTTCCAGACTTTAAACTTTACTATAAGGTTACAATAATCAAAACAGCCTGGTATTGATACAGGAACAGGCATATAGACCAATGGAACAGGATGGAGATTTCAGAAGCAAAAACCTCAATTTCTCAACCAATTCATCTTTGATAAAGCCTCCACTAACAACCACTGGGGAGAAGAGAATTTATTCAGTAAATGGTGCTGGGAAAACTGGATGACCACATGCAGAAGATTAAAACAAGACCCTACCTATCACCATACACAAAACTAAACTCTAAATAGATCAAAGACTTAAACATAAAACCTCAAAGTATATGAAACTTAGAGAATGCAGGAGACACCCTTATGGAAATTGGAACTGGCTACCAATTCCTGATCAAAACCCCAAAAGCCCATGACATAAGAGATAAGTTAGACAAGTGGGATCTCACCAAGCTGAAAAGCTTCTGCAAAGCCAAAGAAACCATCAAGAAAGTAGGGAGAACCGGGCCCGGTGGCTCAGCCTGTAATCCCACGCCTTTGGAGGCTGAGGTGAGTGAATTGCCTGAGCCTGCGGGTTCAAGACCCGCCTGGGCGGCAAGACCTCATCTCTACAATAAATCAAAAAATCAGCCGGGCATGGTAGCACATGCCTGTAATTCTGGCTACTTGGAAGGCTGAGGCGGAAGGATCGCCGGAGCCCAGCAGGTCGAGGCTGCAGTGGCTGGGAACAGCCACTGCACTCCAGTCTGGGTGACAGAGTGAGACTCCAACTCAAAAAACAAAAACAAAAAAGAAAGAAAGCAGGGAGACAGATTGGGAAAAAATATTTGCCAACTGTATATCTGACAAAGGACTAACATCTAGGATATGTTTTACACACAGAAATATTAGGAGTTTTGCTTTTCTCATCAAGTAACAAGCTAGCTTCTGTACAGAATTCTATAACCTTACAGACTTCCAAAAATCATGAAGCTATATTCTGCACCATACAGTGTATGTTTGTATTCTAACATGCTTTATTATATTTATATTATAAAAGTTTGCTTATATTTATATTTTCTTACTATGATATAATTTGAGCATACAGGAACTATAGAAAAAATATAACTAAGACCCATTTGTATATGAGCCAGATTAAGAAATGAAGCAACATACATTTAATTTAGGCCTTCTGTTTTTGCTTTTTGAAGGTAAAATAGTTTCAAGAGTAACCTTGAATGTGGTTGTGTGTAAAAGTATAGACTCTTGCCATTTCTGGAGCAATGCATCTTTTTATATATGACTTTATCAATGAATGTGATCTCTATCAATGTCAAAGCTATGCCTTCAATAAAAAATATATCTTATTTAAGTGCATATTGATACATCACAGTTCCTCAAAACCATACTTTTCTTTTTTTATTTGAAGCTTTCAAAGAAGATACACATACTTTTCAAAAGACTTCTTCCATTTTTACAGACATAACATACTTATAAGTCTGGTCCTAATATTCAAACAACTTCTTAAAATTTAACTACCTAAATTTAGACGTTGGTTTTCTTAAGAACTCTCTATTACTAAGTCTTTAAAAAAGTCATCAGTAACTTACAGAATCCATCATTGTAATGTTACATTACAACCTGAAGAGACGCTTATTCAGCCAAGACATGTGTGTTTTTCACTAGGGCTCTGTGATTTTTTTTTTTTTTTTTTTTTGAGTTGGAGTCTCACTCGGTCGCCCAGACTGGAGTGCAGTGGCTGCTCCCAGCCACCACAGCCTTGACCTGCTGGGATCCGGCGATCCTTCCACCTCAGCCTTTCAAGGCGCGTGCTACCACACCCGGCTAATTTTTTGATTTATTGTAGAGATGCGGTCTCGCCAAGTTGCCCAGGCGGGTCTTGAACCCACGGGCTCAGGCAACTCATTCACCTCAGCCTCCCAAGGCTTGGGATTACAGACTGAGCCACCAAGCCCGGCTGGGCTCTGTGATTTCAAAGCATTGTTTCTTTTCAATTTATGCTCGGATACCCCATAAGCTACTTTCTTTGTATTTTATTTGTACTCCATATATTTACTTCTGAGCATAAGTAATTTCCTCATCCATAAATAATAATGATAAGAGTACCTACATCGAGGGGGAACAAGATGGTGACAGCATAGGTGAACTTGTGAGATTCTCTGAATGTGAGTTCTCCAAAAGACTAACCTTTCTTCCCCCATCCCCCAACCCACCACCAGCCATGCTGGTCCAAAACCTGGGGACCTTTGGTCCCACACAGGGCCAGATATTGCAGCCCCTGCTGCTGCTGTTCCACCACATGCATGGGAGTATCAGGTCTCAGCTAGCTCCCTGGCTACATTGTCTCTCACCCGGCACCCAGCACCAAGCTGCCAGTCACTCAGGGAGGCTCTGGGTGCCCACCCCTCAGAAGCACCAGTCCCATTCCTGACTGAAGTACCCTGTGGGGGGCCCAGGATCACCCTCACCACTCACGGCCTGCCTGTTGGAGCTTTGGAGCTCTGGAGTTCTGGGCCCACCATGGCTGAGGCACTCAGTGCGTGACCCCAAGCTTGGGGACCCAGACAGGCGGAGAGAAAGGGATCTACGAAGGAGAATCTGTCTCTGCCTTTCTCCAGGCAGAGATTTCCATTGCCCTGCTCACCTATCAACAAACTCCACCTCGATTCCTAAGGTAACATCACTAAACAAGAGACAAAGCCCCACCCCTAAGATGAATTAGATAAAAGCTACTCCCAGGCAGCCAGACCCAAACTGACTGAATAAATCAAGCTGCCTACAACAAAAAACAAAGGGGAGAGGCCAGAGATCAGAGATGAAGTGATTTTAGTCTGATCTCTTATTGTGACTTATGATTTTATCATTTTGACTGTTTATTTTGATCACGTTTGTTGTTTGCCTTCTGACTTACACAGTTTCATGATTATATTGGTCTGTCTCTGTGTAGCTATCAGTATTCTTTAGGGAATCTTTCTTACGTGTCTTTTTTCACTTCTTTCTGGCCTTGTGTCTCTTTCTCACCTGATAGTTGGTATGTATGTCTGTTTTCTCTCTCGCTCTTCTCTCTCTCTAACTTCCTATTGACCCCCCCTTCCTCCATTTTAATCTAGGAACGAAGACTACATACTGCTGAATGGACAGATTGTAAGGCAGAGGGAAATAGGTTCCAGTGTGCTCATACACTTGTCTGTGGATGCTAGAATCAGCATATACATTCTGAGCCACAGTTTCACTCTCAATTAAACCTCAATTAAACCTTGGCATCTTCCTAACCAGAGATGTGAAAGACCTTTCAATGAAAACTACAAAACACTGCTCAAAGAAATCAAAGATGACACAAACAAGTGGAAAAATATCCCATGCTCATGGATTAGAAGAATCAACATTGTGAAGATGTCCATCTTACCTAAGGCAATCTACAAATTCAATGCAATACCCATCAAATTACTAGCAACATTCTTCTCAGACCTAGAAAAAAACAACACAGGAATTCATATGGAAACACAAACATCCAAGAATAGCCAGAACAATCCTCAGCAAAAAAAAAAAAACAAAGCAGGTGGTATCACATTACCAGACTTCAAACTTTACTATAAAGCTACAATCATCACAACAGCTTGGTATTGGTATAGGAACAGGCATATAGATCAATGGAATAGAATTGAGATTCCAGAAGCAAAACCTCAATTTCTCAACCAACTCATCTTTGACAAAGCCCCCACCACCTACCACTGGGGAGAGGAGAACCTATTCAGTAAATGGTGCTGGGAAAACTGGCTGACCACATGCAGAAGATTGAAACAGGACCCCTATCTATCCCCATGCACAAAGGTTAACTCCAAATGAATCAGAGACCTAAATGTAAAACCTCAAACCATAAGAACCTTAGAAAATGAAGGACATACCCTCATGGAAATCAGAACTGGCCAATTCCTGGACCAAACCCGAAACCCACAGGTCATAAGAGAGAAGATAGACAAGTGGAACCTCATTAAACTGACAAGCTTCTGCAAAGCCAAAGAAACCATCAAGAGAGCAGGAAGACAGCCTACAGACTGGGAAAAAGTATTTGCCAACACCAGGTCAGACAAAGGCTTAACATCTTTGATCTACAAGGAACTCAAACGTGCTGAAAAGAAAAAAAAACAAACAACCCCATTATAAAATGGGCAAAAGATATGAACAGACACTTCACAAGGGAAGACATCCGAGCAACCAACAGACACATGAAGAAATGTTCAACTTCACTAATCATCAGGAAGATGCAAATCAAAACCACACTGAGATATCCCCTAACTCCAGCCAGAATGGCAATTATAAACAACTCAAAAAATAATAGCTGCTGGAAAGGGTGTGGCGAAAAGGGAACACTTCTACACTGTTGGTGGGAGTGTAAACCAGTGCAACCTCTGTGGAAAGCAGTGTGGTGATTCCTAAAAACTCTAAATATCAACCCCCCATATGACCCTGCAATCCCCCTACTGGGAATATATCCTGAAGAACTCAAATCACTCTATGAAAAAGATACCTGCACACATATGCTTATCACAGTATTTTTCACAATAACGAGAACCTGGAAGCAACCATGCTGCCCATCAAAAGTGGACTGGATTAAAAAAATGTGGTACATATACACAATGGAATACTACGCAGCCATAAAAAAGAACAAAATCATGAATTTTGCAGCAACCTGGATGTAACTAGAGTCTATAATACTGAGTGACCTCTCACAGAAACAAAGATTCGATTATTACATGTTCTCACTCATATAATGGACCTTGAACATCCAATGTAATACTATAAGATAATGACTGACAGCAGTGGGAAACTATGGGGGGGAGGGAGATGGAATTGACGGTAGCAAATATCTGTCTGGGGACGGGGAAACACCTGTTATCAACAGGATGCCTGAATGAAATGTATTTGTATACCTAACTGTACCCCACAACAACATAATAAAAAATATTTATTAAAACAAAAAGAGTACCTACATCATAAGGTTATAAAAATTCAATTATTCCACATATCTAGTTCATTTAGAAGAATGCATTGTAAATGTTAAGTGAATGGAGTTACTTTTTATTGTCATAAGATTATTTTTACTATTTTAACTTATTTTTTTGGAAGAGCAGAATTTAGTTTTATACTGACCCACTCTCCACCTCAACCACTAACAGACTTCTTCATTACAAGTGTCCCCAGTTGAGTAGTTCAACTTCAAGTAATGATTCAAGTTTTCTTCCATCTAGTCTTTTCCATCTTCATGATGTGACTCCAAAAGTTAAGTGGTTCTTCTCCATTTCAATGAAATAGAAGGGGAGAAGAATATGGAAGATCATACATAAGAACATTTATAAACCATACTAGAAAGTGGTAAACATAACTTCCACACACATTGTTTTATGAGAGTTATCTATCTATCTATCTATCTATCTATCTATCTATCTATCTATCTATGTATCTATCTGTCTATGTGTCTACCTGCCTTTTTTTGCCACAACTCTTACCACTATGGAAGGTGAGCACAACCTCTGGAGGAAAGCTAGCTGCTCTGCTACAAATACTTTCTATGTACCTATTATAACAGGAATTTATTTATTTATTTATTCTTCTTTTTTTTGTAGAGAAAACACCCAAATAAATATAATCAGAAACACAAAAGATGAAGTCACACCTGACCCCGAAGAAATACAGGAGATCATTAGAGACTACTATGTACACCTGTATGGAAACAAACTGCAAAACCTTAAGGAAATGGAAGACTTTCTGATATCACACAACCTGCCTAGGTTGAAACAAGAAGAAATCGAGACCCTAAATAGACCAATAACAATCAAGGAAATTGACTATGCAATAAGAAAACTACCTACAAAAAAAAGCCCTGGACCAGATGGCTTTCCAGCAGAATTTTATAAGAAATTTAAGGAGGAGCTGATACCAATCCTACTGAAAGTATTCCAGGCAATTGAGAAAAATGTAACCCTCCCCAAATCATTCCATGAAGCCAACATCACGTTGATACCCAAGCCAGGTAAAGACCCAACAAAGAAAGAGAACTACAGACCAATATCTTTGATGAACATAGATGCCAAAATTCTCAACAAGATCCTAGCAAACTGGATTCAACAATATCTCAAAAATCATCCATCATGACCAAGGCTTCATCCCTGGGCCGCAAAGCTGGTTCAACATTCTCAATACAATAAATGTAATTAAATACATCAACAGACCTCAGAACAAAAACTGCATGATTATATCATTAGATGCAGAAAAAACTTTTGATAAAATCCAGCACCCCTTCCTGATAAAAACCCTCGAACACCTAGGCATACATAGAACATACCTCAAAATAGTAAAAGCCATCTACAAGAAACCCACAGCTAGCACACTCCTAAACAGACAAAAATTGGAACCATTTCCCCTGAAAATTGGAACAAGACAAGGATGCCCAGTCTCTCCCCTCCTGTTCAATATAGTATTGGAAGTCCTAGCTGGAGCAATCAGGAAAGAAGTTGATCAGGGCTATCCAAATAGGAAAAGAGGAAGTCAAGTTATCCCTCTTTGCTGATGATATGATTGTGTGCCATGAAAACCCAAGAGAATTTGTCAATAGGTATTTATTAAACATTTAGCTTGTTGAAGTAAGTATGAGAATAACTTGTATTTGATAAAGCAATATATTTTTACACCAAAAAATGGACAAATATTTAGAGAAAAATGTGGTTTTCTCTTCTAGTCCATTCCTAGTTACATTGCTAGGCAGTCTCATTTCAAACAATACAAAAAAATGAATAAAAGTTTTCCACATACACTGATACATATTAAATAGTGTTTCTAAATCTTGCATAATTATAAAGTAAATAGAAAATAACCATGTGCTAGATAAAAGATGGTGCAGATTCTTAAGTAGTTTCAACATGAGATCTAATACAGATTTTTTTTCATTAAAGTAAATGTCATCAATCAAAAGATTTTGGACATTAGAATAGTTTCCTTCAATAACGCAAAGATATAAACTTGGAAAACATATTTGACTTTTAGAAGTGATGAAATATAACTACAATCATACACTAACAGGAAAATCTGTATGCATTTACATGGATCAAATTAAAATATTTGACTTTTTAAATATAGGAAATGTCACGTTCAAACTATGAGAAACATCACAAAGAAATGAACTTCTGGCATAAGACATAAAATGCTAGTGTATTGTACATTTTTTTTCACTAGATTTAGTATATAAAAATTTGAATATGGGCAGTAAATACTGTGAAATATAGTGAAATATACTGCAATTTAATACAGTGATCTTTATCTTGCTTGCAATCAGTTTAATACCCTGGGAAAACTACTGAAAATACAGTTTTGATTTATGTTTTAATAAATATAAATTTTCTAAAACATGTATACGCAATTCCTTCTTAAGGATTTGTTTTGTTCTTCCTGCATATGGCATCATGATGACAATGACTTCTTGATTATACACATATCTTTAGAATATGAATTTATCTTTATGAATTTAACTTTGAGGTGTTGATAATTTACTTTTCTTGTGTCTCCCTTCGGAAACTACAGTGAAGCTTAGCTTTTGAGAAGGGTGTCTTTCAAGCAGTTTTAGACTATCTTACAGGAGATCAAGACTGTTTTGTAAAGAACTACATGTTTAAAATGTATGTAATATATCAAGGTTGGTGATTTTCCTAAATGGACATAAATTCCTTCTATTGGATAGATATTAATTGAATTCCTGTTATATATCCAGGCACTCTTTCAGGGCTCAATGATACAAAAGTAAACAAGACAGTTAATGTCTCTGCTGTTATAGAGTTCACATTTTGGTAGTTTTAGTCTTAAAAATGCTTTTTTCTCCCATGTGAAAGAATATTTCCTGGGATGGTAACAATAGTACATGGTTCCAAGAAGCTTGTTGTGTACCATGAAACATTTTCTTCTTTTAATTCTGTTTATTGAGCTATCTGCTCAGAGACACTTCTCAATGTCTTTGTTGAGTTTTTGTTTTGCTTTGTTTTGTTTTTAGTTCTTGCTGTGTGATTCTGGCTGGTCTTGAACTGCTGAGCTCAAGGAGTTCTCCTGCCTCAGCCTCCTAAAGTGCTGGGATTACAGGCATGAGCCATGGTGCCTGGCCAAATTTTCCTTTTTTGATAGTTTACTTAAGATAAAATTCAAATATCAAACAACTCACCCACTTAAAATGTACAATTCAATGGTTCTAGTACATTTAGTGTATTAATGCAACATCACCACAATCTACTGTTAGAAAACTTTAAATTTATTTATTAAATTTATTTTTTTTTTAATTTTAAAGATGTGTATTGGGAGCCAACATCTATAGCTACATGGCTGTGGCCTGTAAAGGTCCATCTGGAAGATCACCTCTGACATAGGATGTCAGTTATACCTATAATATTGGTGTGTGATTAGTGACCAGTGTGAATACATGGCAGTAAAACTTACTTCTTTCTAGATATTTTCAAACTCTATTTCCTGGTAGACTGGTGAGTCAGCTCTTGTTCCCGAAAGCAGTTTCCCCTAAAGCTAGGATTAGAAGCTAAATTACCATAATAGTTTTATTGCCCTGCCCCTAGCCAGGCAGAACGATTGCTTTTGTTTCGTTACAGGCCATGCATTTCCTTGCTTTTGTTTCATTACATACAGAAACTGTTTGCTTCAGCCGAAAGCCATCAATATGGCGGCCATGCATTTCCTTGCTTTTGTTTCATACCAAAACTATGCCTGAGGCCATGGCGACCATGCATTTCCTTATTCAAGAGTGTGACAGCTACTACTTGATTTCTAGAGTAGACTTGTTAGGATAAAATATATACATATACACTTATAGTTACATTTTAGAGTATATTTGAGTAAATTTATGCTTGCTGTTTTGTTTCCTTTGGCTACATTATTCAAATATACTAGTTACTATATGATTTATAAAAAAATAATGATAAGGTATTAGCTTAATAGGATATAGCATAGTATTAAAGGTCAATCATTAGAAAAATTAAAACTTTAGACATAGGAAATTCATTTAAGTCATGGTAAGGTTTTATAATTTAAGAATAAGTTTTAATTGTTATAGAATTACAGGACACTACGTTGAACCATAATAGATTAATAGAATAACTGAGTCATTTAAGTAAACTTATAGATTATAGTATAGTGTTAAGTTGATAATATTAATCGTTAAAAGTATTAGGAGTCAGTAAACTTGGATTTAACTTAGAAAAGTTTTTGTATTAATCAGGGTCTGGAACAAAAAGTATAATATGAATGATTTATTGAACATTATGGCAAACACTTTGAGCAATCTGTATTGAAATTGTACACCTGTGAATTTAATGTAAGTTTTGTGAAGCACGTCATGCATCATGGAATTGTAATTGTTTGCTTGGAACTTGCAAGTCTCGTGATGGTCTTGTGATGGTCTTGTGATGCGTAATTTGCATAAGAATTTGTACGCCCCCAACAAGTGAGTATCATACTGATGGAGGGTATAGAAAAAGGTATATAAGTTGGAAGGAGTCCAAATAAAATTTGGCTTCAGTCCTGATCAGACTGTTCCCAGAAGAACTGCCTCTGAGTTGTTTCTTCTCTCCGTTCTGATTCACCGTTGCAGTCCTAACCCTTCCCTCATAAGTCGGGGCTGGCACCCCGACAGATGTGGGGTACAATTCAGGTTGGGTATACAAACGTTCATTATGCAAGTACCCTTGTTAATGAGATATGTCCCTCCTCCCCTGGCAGTTTCCCATTACTGTCAGTCCTGCCCCTCCCAATGACTTTATTGTTATGTAGATATAATTTTCCCATTGTAAACCTGCTATGTGCCAGGTAAATCAGATATATTATCCTACTTAAGTCTTGCAAAAAACAGATGAAATAAGTAATTATTTTCATTTTTAGATAGGAAAAAAGATTGGAGGGTGAGATAAAGTGGAGGAATGTAATTGTGTTACTTCCAAGTAGTCACATTGAGATACAAATCAAGGTTTATTCTACATTACAGCTCCAATTAACTCTACAACTCTACAAGAAATCCCCTATGAAACCTCAGAAAGTAGCCTCCTCTTATCTGCAGAGAATATGTTTCAAGACTTCCAGCAGATGTCTGGAGCAGTATATAGTACAGAAGCCTATATATTGTGTTTTGTTTTGTTTTCGTAACCAAGACAGGTATTAAATGACTAATGGGCAGGTAGCATAGGCAGCGTGGATATACTAGATGATCCCTGTCCTGGGTAAGAGTGAGCAGAACAGCACAAGATTTTATCATGCTACTCAGAATGGCATAGCAATTTGCAACTTATGAATTGTTTATTTCTGAAATTTTGCATTTCCTATTTTTGGACTATAGTTGATAGCAGGTAACTGATACTAAGGAAAACAAACTCATGGATAAGAGGGGAAGGGAACTACTGTACTGTCTGTTTTTTATATAAGTATGCAATTTTTACTGCATATCTGGTCTAAATATTGTTGTGTTTTAAAAGAAAAATGCAAAAAAAAAGGCTGTGTTTAAAAAATAACACACATCTTAAAAGCCAATAAGGTTAGTATCAAAGTATGTGTGTAAATCACCAGAGACTCTTTCTAAACCTACTCTTAATGGTGTTTTGACAAAAGTTAAAACAGCCCTTACAGGAGCTGTTTTGGGTTTATTAAATTGTCTTCTTGAAATTATCTCCCATGGAATAAAAATCATTCCTATTGGCTTCCAAAAAACACCACAATGTTTTATTCATTGTGGAATGAAACTAAATGTGGTAAATATACTTACTCAGAACCTTAGACTTCTGCATTATTTAGAACTAAAGTTATAATTGAACAAAAACAAAAGGTTAGAAGTAAAACTCAGTCTATGGTATAACTTATTATTACAAAAAGTTTCATTCTTCTCCAAATCCCTGTTGAAACAACCCAGAGTAGCACAGTTCATAAGAACTCTGAGTACGGTATAGGGGAGACAGGGCCATGTAACCAAACCACAAGCAGAAATTACTATGAGTGAGGTTGTGAGGTGCTGTAACTCAGTATGTGTTAGCCCTTCTTTTGCCTTCTGACCTACTTGGTTAAATGCTGAACCGACTACAGCCTCACATCTTTCCTCTAGTATGTACCCATCCAAGAAATAAAGTTATAGGTAAATAAAATAAATTGTTTTGAAAGGCTTGCCAGAAAGCCACTCAGCTCAAAAACACTTATCTCAGCTGTGGAGGATTATGAGCTCCCTTATTTCTTATCTGGCTTAATTTTCTCTTATGCTCTGTAACACCCACCCAGAAATCCTGTAGGATATTTTCATTAACTTTGTGTTTTCCCAATTTGACTCAATGTTTTGGATTTAGTTCCAACTTTTGCAGGTTCCACACAGCCCACTTGTGTTCTTTTCTGATATACTTCTCTCTGCCTGAAATGCCCATCACTTTCCTAGCTCCCTTTCCTCCACAAATCACAAAGTTTTAGCTATCTTAAAGTAAAACTAAAAGCTATCTCTTTTATAAAATCCTCTCTTGGTCTTTCAGCAATAATAAATCTCTTGTATCCTGAATTACTGCAGCAATTTATTTTTTATTTTATGGCATTACTTTTGCTCTACCTTGTTATTATTTCTGTATATTTTTTGTTCTCTCTCCTAACTGTAAACTTGGATCTTGATGGCAACATTCAATCAGATTTATCATTGTATTCTTATTGAACTAAGAACAAGATTTTGCACATTTTTAACTGTTCAAAAATATTGGTTGGATTTCTCCATTCTCAATTTGACTGAGTAACCTTGTAATTTGTACCTTTCGTTCTACTTAATTTGCTATTGTCTGCTCTGCACACTCTGCTGCCTGCTTTCACATCTCTGACCCTAAGTAAAATCTGGATTGCCATGTTTCCTGGTAAGGCTTTCTCTAATCACAAATAACTTGAATTAAAACAAAAACCTAATGCAAGACGTAAGGGTTCATGGTATAGAAAGCATTTTGTTTCCTTTTTTTCTGAGCAAATATCGGATTTATAGGAGCAACCTCCATTCTCCCACATAGCTGTATATTATATATCTCCAGTGTGAATGAAAATATCTGGTCCCATTTTCAAGTACTTATTTAGAGTTTTAAAAATAAAGCATGATCTAAATGGGAAAATAAGTAGCACCGTATTTCATGACCACTAGAACAAAAATACACAGTTTTATTATGACTAAATTTTAAAACGGGAAGAATATTAGACATGATCAAATCCAAATTTTCATGTGGTACTGAGACCTAAAGCAGTTCGGGTTGCTTGGCTAAGGCTGAGAATATACATAGATATTTAGATTGAAACCCTCCCATGGTACTTTCTATCTCACACTTCCGTCAGTGTTGAATCAAACTGTGTGCTTGGACATCTTTTGTATGTTATCTTCATTTGAATTTTAAAAAGAAGCAATAGTATATATCACATATATATATAATTTTTTTTCTGAAAAGAAATTTACTATTTATATTCTAGTGCAAGCCAGGGAATGTGCCTAAATTCCGCATTCTTGAGAAAATAGTCTATCTTGTATCTTCTCAATCGATGAACAGAAACCCAGAAAACTTAATGTGTTTATATTTGTAAACTACTTTGGAACTTTTTTTGAAACATGCTGAAAATGGAAAGTACAATTACCTTGCTAAAAACTATTTGACCTCTTCCCTTCAGGCCCCGGCCTTGCCATTGCCAAAGGCTCCCTGCCTTCCCCTCCCTGGCGGTTGGAGGGCTCCGCTACCACCCAGCCTAGTGGTAGCAGCGGCTGGGCTCCAGCACGCTCTGCTTTCCACCCGACATCCCCTTCCCTCACCCCCCTTCCCACCCCTCCCCCCATGCCACGCACTCACCCAAAGCTTTACCAATATTTTATTGTCTATGAGAACTTCAATAACAGTACTTCTTGATGAGTTCATAGGTCATTTGAGACATTGCGATACTTTAGTGGTTTTTTTTCTCAAATAGAGAATATTCATGTAAAAAACTGGAGAAAGAAAAATGAAATGTGCTTGTTGATAGCAATACTTTTTTTACTTTAAAGAGTTTTTAAAAGGTCCATGACCTGTAGCATTATTTGAGTATCCTCTCTTCTCCCCTTTCCTTCTCTTTTTTCCTCTCCTACTTCTATTTTGTTATTTTGCTTTTAAAGTAAGTATTTATTCCTTCGGACATGGCTGGAACCCCACAAAACTAATATCCATAGTCTAGTTCTGGCATTTTGTTCTCACCATCCCCTCTCAGTTAACCTCATACCTGTTTACCATTTTGCAGTATAATTTTATTGTTTGGGAGTACATGGGGAAACTAGCAGGGTTTTGTGTCCTATTAGTCCCATCATATCTGTGTTCAGAGACAATTATAAGGAGAAAAATGGCTGTTTTTTACTGAAAAGGCAGGAAGAGTTTCCGAAAAATAAGTAAAACAATGTAGTATATCTAGAGCACTTAATGGTCTCGGTTTT
Source organism: Cephalopachus bancanus (assembly GCA_027257055.1). NCBI lineage: Eukaryota > Metazoa > Chordata > Mammalia > Primates > Tarsiidae > Cephalopachus > Cephalopachus bancanus. Next base: position 3,284,054 of record JAPVLO010000411.1, read on the forward strand.
CAGTGTAATTCTTGATTTCATTTTTCTCTGGACTATATTGACCTTGTACATCCATTACTAAATTACAGAAACTGGTTTATTTCTGGTGGAAAGCTATGTGCCTCTTTCAGATCTGAACATTCTTTGTAAACAGTTGTCTGGATGAATTATGATAAAGAAGATACTACTGATGAAATAGAAAGCCAACTAGATAAGACTGATCATCATGACTACTCAAGAAGGCACTTCCATCCTAAGTCATAGAGACCACATTCACTGAATATGTGCCAATGCCCCATTTTATGCTTGTGACTCAACAAAGGGCTTTTCAGTTGATAGAAGTAGTTTGGGATTTACATTTACAGCTTCTTTGATGTTTTCCTGTAACGTCAACTGCTGGCAACAGACTTTGTCGTTAAAACCTGACTCCTAAGTTAAGAGAGCTACACTGTGGTTTATTCTTTACTTACCTGAATAAACTAACCTCTAATAGAAATATACTTTGATTAATTTTGAAATGTGTCATTCTTAAATGAAATCTTAAAAGCAATACAGAATTGTGATTTATTAGTTAATTTTAAATTAAAATGTTCAGATCTTGTTGAAAGAACAATTATCTCTGAATCAAGGTTAATGTTTTTTAAATAATTGCCTTTTGTATTCACCCTTTTGTCATCATTTTAAAATGAAAATTCCCATTTAATCTACTAGTTACCTTAGTAGTCCTCTTGTGTTATTAGGACAAGATTACTATAGTAATTATTTATTATATTTAGACTTGCTGGTGGTCTTAAAGTTAGCGTCTCTCTTTTCTTTCTTTCCTTCTTTCTTTCTTTCTTTCCTTCTTTCTTTCTTTCTTTCTTTCTTTCTTTCTTTCTTTCTTTCTTTCTTTCTTTCTTTTTCTTTTTCTTTTTCTTTTAGGAACAGTTAGACCTGGGAAACCATGAAAACATTGAACATTTTATCTTGCCTAAAATAGTAAACAGAGAGATTGTGTAGCGTAAGACACCAAAGCTAACACAACTCTATCTTCATGTGTTGTGTGCCTGGCACATAGTATGAATCATCTTCCCTTTAACATATAAATATTAAGCTGCTTAAAATTTACTGATTAACCAATTCTAAATAAGCCTGTGCCTTTAACAAGCAATTCAAAGCTACTTATGAGTATTTCTGTGTAGGGCTCACTTAAATACATGGTTTTTTGTATATTCTGTAGTCTAACCACAATAATTTTAGGTCTGATCAAGTAGTAGCTATAAGTAGAAAGAATAGGTGCTTAAAGAATTTACATCAATTTTTGATTCTAAATTTTTTTAAATATACTGAAATGCATATCCAGTGAAAGTCAAAATATCATTATAGATTATAACTAAAATCTAGGTTAATACTCATTTGGGTTTTTTTTTTTATAGTAATATAAAAAGCAGATTGTCTCCCTCATCTCCACTGCTCCTATAGTAGATACTTAAACAGTTAAAATTCATATTTTTATAGTGCATTGTGTGTGTGTATAAGAAAAGAATGTATGTATGTATACACACACATACACAAACACACACACACACACATTCATTTTCCTCACTCAACACATTTAGTGAATGCTCTGGCAAAGATGCTGTGGTAGGTGATGTTGGAGTTACAAAGAAGAGTCAAGCACTGGCCTGGCCTTGAAAGAACGGAAGTCTTTCTCAAAAGTTCACCATTCTAGAATGGTGTCTAGACAAGAGGCAGAAAGAAATGTATGATAATTCTATTCTGCACATCTTTATTCTTTAAAAGCAACGAATTACATTTGGAATGCAACATCTTTGATTGGAATGTGTTGGCTTTTTTTCTTGTTTTGATAGAAATGGAATTAAGTAGCCGGGCTCGGTGGCTCAGCATTTAATCCCGTGCCTTTGGAAGGCTGAGGTGAGTGGATTGCCTGAGACCGTGGGTTCGAGACCCGCCTGGGCAACTTGGTGTGACCTCATCTCTACAATAAATAAAAAATGAGCTGGGTCTGGTAGCGCGCGCCTGTAATTCCGGCTACTAGGAAGGGTGAGGCGGAAGGATCGCCGGAGCTCAGTGGGTAGAGGCTGCAGTGGCCGGAAGCGGCCACTGCACTCCAGTCTGGGCGACAGAGTGAGACTCCAACTCAAAAAAAAAAAAAAAGAAATGGAATTAAGTGAAAGTAAGTAGCTTGTTTTTTCTGTTGTCTTCAAATTTTGTAATGCTTTTTATTTTTAATTTAATCCCATTCAATTTTTTTTTGTTTTTTTTTTTTTGTTTTTTTTTAATTGTGGAGTTGTGGAATACAGTTAAGGGTTAGATATACAATTGCGCTTCATTCAGGCACCCTGTTGATATAGGATGTTTCCCCGTACCCAGACAGATATTTGCTACTGTTAATCCCATCTTGTTAAATTGACATTAACTGCTGTATTTGATGACTTTGTTCAGTAATTTTGTTCTTTCAGGGCTAGAAATAAACTTTTTTTGAATGTTAAAAAAATACTATTTTAAATAATTTCATTTAACCTAACAGATATAGCAAGCAAATGTATGCGAGGGTAGGTCTATTTAGTGTTTCAAAAGTACTTGTTTCTTATCGTTTCTGTTTTGTTTCTAAACAGACCTCCACTTAACTTACCAGTGAGTAATGATGTCATTACTGTTTTGGTTAGTTCAGATACTCAGAGTGGACATAAGATTGTCATAAGAAAATTAAAACTGATCTATCCTACTAAGTGCAAGATAATATACTAATTGTTTATTTTATACTAATCATAGAAGTTGTGAAAAACTCCTTTAAGAAGCTCAGTGTAACAACTTAGATATTTTTTATTGTTAAAAAGAGATTATCATATATTTTTTTTAATGCCAAGTCTTAAAATGGAAGTCTAATTTATTGATTTCTTATCTGAGTCTTAATTTTTGGATGCAAACTATTATACTGCATTAATGTATCCATACAAATAGAGTTTATGAATTTTTACATACCACATTATGACATACACTTAGAGCACACATTCATTATGTTAATACATAATAGGAATAAGAGCCTTTGTTAATTAATTCTCCATCTTTTTCTTTCCCTTTTTCTCTCTATCACTGTCTCTTACACAGATTCACATGCACAAACATTATTTTAATTTTTGTTTCATTAGTTTAATGGAAATGTGCTTCTGGAAAGAATCTGTGATAGATAATGACCAGATAGTCTTGTTGTAATAGGATCACTGAATAAAATGTAGTAGTTTTTAATCAAATAGGTAGTAATGTTTTTAAAATTCAAATATAACAGCTGAGTTAAAATGATGATTTCAGATTAACTTCTTAGGTTTCAGTTCATCGCAATGGAACTGGTCTTTAAAACAATATAAATATTATTATTAACAATAGTTTGTCTGGTCATGTGGAAAGACATACCTATAGAGTAATAACAGGCCATGAACTAGTATATCTACTATGAGATGGCTTCTGAACAATAATGAAAATAACTCAATATTTAAATTAGGGCACTGAACTGGTTTTCTATACTACATGGTAAAGTAATAGCTTTAACACACTTGGCATAAGCCCTTTCTAATCTTTAAATAACATTATGCAAAATCAATAACTTTATTGCTGTTTCAAATGTCTTATTGTTGATAAGCACTAAGATTATTGTTTTTTTAACACTGTTTTGCAAAACTGTCTTCTTACTAATTTTTCTACATTTTTAAAATTCCTTGCTACTATTGCCACATAAAGCCAAATTTTGTAATTAGTGAGAAGAAATTTTTTAATAATATATTGTCATTGCTTCAAGCAGTAATTTTTTTCCTCAAAAAAATGAATTTACTTTTGTGGTCTCAATAGGAAGCATGTTTTGCATGCAAATAACTGGTGGTTAGGGAGAGTTACTTTAACAGCTAATGTCTTGTGCTGCCTCAACATCTGTGGGCTAATAGAGTGAATCTGTAGTGAGGTTGCTGATAAAATGCAGCCAATATTAGTGGAGTTTTTCATCAAAGTTTCAAGCTGACTCTGGAGGACCAAGGGGAGGGGTAAAAAGAAAGAATGAGCAAAAATAAAGTGCACTCTAGTTTTGATGGCAATTGACATTAAATGACCTTGAAAAGGAAAATAAGACAGCACTTATTTAAAGACACAGTAGTTTGCAGCCAACATCATTGGAAAATGTACTGTTAAAAAGAGAAAAAAGCAGTAACAATAAAATTAAAAGGAAAACATCCTTCAATGATGTATTTTTTTAATTTTTTAATTTTATTTGAAAGGTGTGGGGTGCAAGTCAGGATTAAGTACATAAGTGGTCTATATTCAGGTGAAGTTTGGGCCTCCCACTGTTTCTCACTTCTCCTGGTTTAGGATCAGGTACCCTTAGTGATGTTATGTTCCCCCACCCCCATACCAGAAGTGTCCCACTATTGCCAATCCCTCTCTTGTAGTATTGTGATAAATGTTCGGGACCCACTTATGAGTGAGAACATGTGATATTCAGTTTTTTATTACTGTGATAGATCCCTGAGTATGACAGACTCCAAATCTGTCCAAGTTGCTATGAAGTCCATAATTTTGTTTTTCTTTATGGCTATGTAATACCCCATCATGTATATGTACCATATATTTTTTTTATCCAGCCCACTTTTGATGGGCAGCAGGATTGTTTCCATGTTTTTGCTATTGTGAATAGTGCTACAGGAAATATGAGCTTGCAGGTATCTTTTTTGTAGAATGATTTGAGTTTTTCTGGGAATATTTCCAGAGGTGGAATTGCTGGGTGGTATGAAAGGTTAATTTCTAGTTATTTTAAAAATCACCGCACTGTTTTCCATAGAGGTGGAACTAATTTACACTTCTACCAACATTGTAGAAGTGTTCTCTTTTCTCTGAATACTCGCCAACATATTTCTCAATGGACAGAAGTTGGAAGCATTTCCCCTGAAAATGTGAATAAGACAAAGGTGCCCACTCTCACTCCTCCTGATCAACATAGTATTGAAAGTCCTAGCTACAGCAATCAGGCAAGAGAAGGAAATCACGGGTATCCAAATAGGAAAAGAGGAAGTTAAGTTATCCTTCTTTGCAGGTGATATGATCCTATGCCTTAGAAACCGAAGAGAATCTGTCTAAAACCTCCTTGCACTGATAAAAGACTTTGGCACAGTCTCAGGGTGCAAAATCAACATTCAAAAGACAGTCAAAGTTTTATATACAAACAACAAAAAGGCAGAGAATCAAATAAAAAACACAATCCCATTCACAATAGCCACAAAATTTTTTTTAAATACTTTAGCACCTTCCTAACCAGAGAAGTGAAAGACCTTTACAACATAAACTACAAAACACTGCTCAAATAAATCAAAGAAGACACAAATAAATGGAAAAATATCCCATGCTCATGGATTAGAAGAATCAATATTGTTAACAAGTTCATGCTACCCAAGGCAATCTACAGACTCAATGCAATATCAATGGTGTATTTTAAGTAATGGCTTTTGAATCATTTTTATAATTTTTAAAAAGAATATTTTAGTGAAAAAACATCTCTTTACACTCCTGCTAATCTCACCTAAAGCTGTATTTTATTGTTCATATGGGTAAAGATTGGAAGAGGTTTTTTTGGTGCATTCAAGAAATAGCCTACATTGCTGTGAAAGCATTAAAGATGGCCGTGGTAAAAGCTCAGAAGAAGAGAAGAACTGTAGAGAAAGCCTCCATCTTCTTATGCATTAGTTAAGTGGTCATGATCAGAATATTGGTAGAAATATGGATAGTAAAGGTCATTTTTTTATGAGATCTCAGAGAGAAAAGAGGAACATGCTATTGGAAACTGAAGGAAAGACCATTCTTATAATAAAGTGGCAAAGAACTTGACTAAACTGATTAGTGTTTTGTGGAAGGTTAAGTCTGTGGATGGTAGAATTGAATATTTGACAGTAGAAATATCTAAGCAAAATGTTAAGAGTACAGTATAGCTTCTTTCTTTTTATAAGATGTTTTCTTTTTAATTTCTTTTGAAATTAATATTTCTAATGACAAATCATAATTGGATGCATCAATGAGATACATTGTGATATTCTGATATATATGCAATGTGGAATCATTAAATCAAGTTAATTAACATAATAATTTCACATACTTATTTTTTATGGGAGACATTTGAAATTTACTCAGTTATTTTGAGATATAAAGTACATTATTGTTAACTATATTCATCTTGCCATGCAATAAAACTAAAAACTTATTTGTTCTGTGTCTACTGTGTTTTTTGCTCCAATGACACTGTGCTATAAAAATATGTCCCTTTATACTTTTGGTATATTTTCTGTTTAACATAATAGCAGTCAACTGATGCATAAACTCTGCTAGTGTGGTGTTAATTTTGAATCCTGGATCCAGCATTTATTTAGCTATATTCCTCTGGACAATTAACTCTTCATATACAAACTAAGAATAATAGCAATTCCTTTTAGGGTTGTTGTGAGGGTTAAATGCAATAAACAATGTTAAGTGTTAGAACACTGTTGGGGCATATAATAAATCAGCCATAAAAAGAAGTAAATGCTGTCATCTACAGTGATATGGATAGCCTAGGAAGACATTAACTCTACTAGTGCCTTTGGTCTTGGACTTCCTAGCCTCCAGAACAATGAGCAATACATTTTGATTATTTATAACTTACCCACTGTAAGATATTTTATTATTCTAGCAGCCTGAATACACTAAGACAATACCATATTTTGTTTCTCCATTCATCTGTCAGACACTTGGGTTGCTCCCACATTTTGGTCATTGTGAATGATACTTATATGCACACAGGTGTTATAAATATCTCTTTGAGAACTTGCTTTCAATTATTGTCAGCACTGATCCAGAAGTAGAGTTGTTGGGTCATATGATAATATTATTTATAATTTTTGAAACACCTCCATGCTCTTTTCCATAGCAGAGAAACCAGTTTACATTTTCACCAATAGTACACAAAGGCTCCAATTCTTCTACCTCATTACCAACAACTGCTATTTTTTAAAAATAATAATCCTACTGGGTATAAAGGGACATTTCATTGTGATTTCAATTTGCATTTGCCTAACGATTAGTGCTGTTGAGAATCTGTCCACATACTTGAGTTGTAGCAATTCTATATATATTCTAGATATTAGCACTGTTAGCTATGTAATTTTCAAATATTTTCTCACATTCTGTGAGTTGTCTTTTTACTCTGTTGATTGTGTCTTTTGCTGTGCAGAAGTTTTCAATTATGATATAGTCCTATTTGTATAAATTTGCTTTTGTTGCCTTTGCTTTTGGTATCATTTTCAAGAGATCATCACCAAATTTAATGATATAAACCTTAACTCCTATGCTTTTCTGTAAAAGTTTTATAGTTTATCTCTTATTTTTAATTCTTTGAATCATTTTGAATTAACTTTGGATAAAGTTTAACATCATTTTTTTCCACCTATGGATATGCTGTTTCACAGCATTTTTTGTTGTTGTTGTTCTGCCAAATCTGAACTAAGACATGCAAAGAAATAAAATTTGTTTTGCTTCTTTTTTCAAATTTAATTTAATTTAATTTAATTATGGTGATGTGGGGTCCAAGTCAGAATTAGCTATTCAAGTAGGCTGCATGCAGGTGAAGTTTGGGCCTCCAACTGGTTCTTATTTCCCCTGGTTTAGGCTCAGCTACACATTGTGTTGATATGTGCCCCTCCCTTTCTCCCTTCCCTGGCAGTGTCTAGAAAATGCTGATCTTTCCCTTGTCCTAATATGGTTAATATCCAAGTCCCACTTATGAGTGAGAACATATGGTATTCAGTTTTTCATTTCTGTGATAGTTCATTAAGTATGATGGTCTCCTACTCCATCTAATTTGTTGTGAAGTTCATGATTTTGTTCTTCTTTTAGGCTAAATAATACTCCATCATGCATATGTGCCACATCCATTCCATTTTTGATGGGCAGTAGGGTTGGTTCCATGTTTTTTCTGTTTTGAATAATGCAACTATAAGCATGTATCTGCAGGTGTCTTTTTGGTAGAACAATTTATGTTACTCAAGGCATATTACCAGCAGAGGTATTGTTGGATGTATGGAAGGTCAATTTTTAGTTCTTTTAGGAATTGCCACACTGCTTCCCATAGAGATTGAACTAGCCTGCACTCTTACTGACAGTGTAGAAACATTCCCTTTTCTTTGCACGGGTGCCAGCATCTGTTGTTTTTTAATTTACTAACAATGACCATTCTTACTGGAGTTAGGTGGTATCTCATTGTGGTTTTGATTTACATTTATCTGATAATTAGTGAGGCTGAACATCTTTTTAAAATCTGTCTGTTGACTGCTTGTATATATTCTTTTGAAAAGTGTCTATTCATGTCCTTTGCCCACTTTTACATAGGGTTGTTTGTTTTTCTCCTTTCAGCTTGTTTGAATTTTTTGTAGATCCTAGATGTTAGGCCTTTATCAGATACATAATTAGTAAATATATTCTTTTTCCAATTCTATGGGTTGTCTTCTCACTATCTTGATGGTTTCTTTTGCTGTGCAAAAGCTTTTCATTTTGATGACGTCCCACTTGTTTATCTCAGCTTTTATGGTATTTGCTTTTGGGGATTTGATCAATAATGCATTGCATATACTCCAGTGTATGTAAGAGTGTTTCCTATGTTTTCTTCTATGAATCTCATAGTTTGAGGTTTTATGTTTGGTACTTGATTCATTAAGAGTTGATTTTTGTATATGGCTCTGTTTCATTCTTCAGCATGTGGTCAGCCAGTTTTCCTGCACTATTTTCTTAATATGGTCTCCTTTCCTCCGTGATTGTTTTTGGTAGCTTTGCCAAAGATTGGTTGGTTGAGAGATTGAGATTTTGTTTCCATAATTTCTGTACTGTTCCATTGGTCTGTGTGCCTATTCATGTACTAGTACCAAGGTGTTTTGGTTACTGTAGCTTTGTAGTAAAGTTTAAAGACTTGAAGTGTGATACTTCCTGCTTTGCTCCTTTTGCTAAGGATTGTTTTGGCCAATCATTCTCTTTTTTGTTTCAGTATAAGTTTCTGTAGACTGTCCTTTCCCCATTGAATAGTCTTGACATGCTTGTCAAAAATTGTGTGACCATATGTGTGAAGGTTAATTTCTGGGCTCTATATTCTGTTTCATTGGTCTATAGGTCTGTCCTTAAGCAAGTACCATACATTGTTTTGATTATTGTAGCTTTATGATGGGTTTTAAAATCAGGAATTTTGTGAACTCCAACTATTTTCTCCTTTTTCAGGATTTATTTTGCTCCCTTGAGATACCACATTAATTTTAGATGGGTTTTTCTACTTTTGCCAAAAACAATATTGGGGTCTTACAGAGATTGCATTGAATCTGTAGCTTGTTTTGATTATTATTGGCATATGTCGTAGTCAGTTTGGATTGCTGAAACCAAAATATCATACTCTTAGTTGCCTAAACAACAAATATTTAATTCTCACAGTTCTGGGAATTCTCTGGAAAGAATCAGAATTTAATTCTCACAGTTCAGATCTGGAAAGTCCAAGATCAACATGCCAGCAGACTTGGTGTCTGATGAGAGTTTTCTTTTTAGTTCATAGACAATAGTTTTATAATTGTGTCTTACATAGTAAAAGGAGCAATGGAACTCTCTGGGATCTCTTTTGCAAGAATGCTTATACCACTCATAAGAGCTCCACCTTCACAACTTAGTCACTTGCCAAAGTTGCCTAATAGCACCACGTTGGAAGATAAGATTTCCACATATCAATTTTGAGGGGACACAAACATTATTTTTTTAATTACATCTTGACAATATTGTCTTCCAATCTATATATGGAATATCTTTTAATTTGTTTGTCTGTCTTAATTTCTGCAACAATATTTTATAATTTTTAATGTACAAAATTGACCTCCTTGGTTGTGTTTATACCTAAGTATTATTTTTGCTGTTATTTTAGATAGCATTGTCTTATTAGTTACCTTTTTAGATTACTATTACTATATAGAAATGCAACCGATTACTGTGTGTCGATTTTGCTTGCTGTTATTCTTTTTAATTCATTTATTAATTCTAACACTTTTTCATGAAATCTTTAGTGTTTTCTACATATAAGATCAAGCCTTCTATAAACCAAGATAATTTTATTAATCTTTGAAAAATTTGAATGACCTTTTTTATTTATTCACTTATTTGCTTAATTGCTAAAAGTCTGAGTACTAAATTGAATAGAAGTCTGGAAAGCAGAGATTATAGTACTATGTTGAAAAGATGTTGTGAAAGCAGGCATCCTTGTCTTGTTTCTGATCTTTGAGGAAAACTTTCAGTCTTTCCCCATTGAGTATGTTGTCAGCTATTGAATTTTCATATATGGACTTTATTATAAGGAACTATTTTTCTTCCATTCCTAGTTTGTTGTGTGTGTTTAGCATGAAAAAGTGTTGAATTTTGTAAAATAATTTTTTGCAATAATTGAAATGATGGTATATAGACTTTATTAATTCATTTTTAAATGCAATATACTATATTGGTTGATTTTTATATGCTGAAACATGCATGAATCCCAAGAATAAATCATATTCTGATGCAAATCCTTTTAATATGCTGCTGAATTATATTTGTTGAGAATTTTTGCATCTATGATTATCAAGTACATTGGTCTAGAGTTTTCTGATTCAGTCTTCTCAATAGTTATAGATTTGTTTGAATTTTCTATTTCTTCATTATTCAATCTTTTGGGTTGATGTGATCTAGGAATTTGTCCATTTTATCTAGGTTATCCAATTTGTTGGTGTTTAATTGTTCATAGTACTCTCTCACAATCTTTTTTGCTTCTGTAAAGTTGTTTGTACTTTCTCCTCTTATATTTCTTATTTCAGTTATTTGAAAATTCTCTTTTTCTTTCTGAGTCAATTTAACTAACAATTTGTCAATTTTGTTGATGGTTTCAAAGAACCAACTCTCGATTTTGCTGATATTCTCTATTGTCTTAATGTACTCTTTTGTTTATGTATGTTATGCATTTTATTTCCTTCTTTCTGCTAGTTTGGGTTTGGGGTTTTCTTCCTAGTTACTTAAGGTGAAGATTTAGGTTGTTAATTGGAGCTGGTTGATATGAAATCTTCTTTTTTAAAAAATTTTAAGGGTTTAGAGCTATAAATTTCACTAAAATGTATATTTTTAAAATGATTAAGATAGTTAATTTTATGTTATGCACATTTTATCACATTTTTCAAGGTACCTAAATGAAAGGGCAAAGGTAGAGAACTTCTAAAATTGGAAGTTCTTTCATAAGTGGTTTCTCACACAATTATATATGACAATATTATTTTTATGCTATAAATGAAATAATTGATGCTCATAGATAAATAAATGACTTGTCCAAAGTCCACAACTAATAAATTGTGAAACTGAAATTCAAACACAATTGTGTTTTTTACTCTAGTGACACTGTGTTAGCCGAATACTGTAAAACATCTGTCCCTTTAAACTTTGGTATATTTCTGTTTAACATAACATAAACTCAGATAGTGTGATGTTAATTTTGAATCCTGAATCAAACATTTATTTAGCTATATGCCTTTGAATAATTGACTTTTAATTTGCAAACTAATAATAATAGCAATCCCTTTTAGGGTTGTTGGGAGAGTTGAGTGTGATAAACAATGTTAATTGTTAAAACACTGTTGGGCACATAATAAATCCAGTATAGAGAAATGTATCACTTAGTATACATCCCCAGATGCTTTAATGTAAGAATATAAAATTCTAATAAACCCACCTGGTTGACTTCAAGTTGATCTTACATTGAATAAAGTCAGTTCAAACAAACTCAAGTTTCCGTAACAAAATTTAGCTCTAAAATTACATTGGCTAAACACAGTAAAAGTAGGACTGCATATCAAATAAAATCATTGTCTGGACCTGTCAAATATAGATTTTATTATATCCTTTACTACTGTAGGATATGCTTTTATTATAGTCTATGGTTTATAATCAGGTGTAAAAAATATTGATTTAGGATATGGAACAGTAGCAATTAAAATTATATTGCAATCTGAGGCCATGTGCTCTGTATTGTTTATTAAGTTGTTTATTCTAATTTATAAAAATTAGACTTTACAGAGCATCTCATATTATATCTATAGTTCAAACAAGGTGATAAATGCATCATTATCTATGACAATGTTAAATTTACCTTTGTTAATTCTTTTTTTGCATCTTAATTTTCTAATTTTATTTTATTTTTTTAACATATTTTTATTTTAAAATTGTGGGATACAGTTAAGGGTTAGGTATACAGATATGCATTGTTCAGGCACCCTTGTTGATAAGGGGTGTCCCCCGGTCCCCAGACAGATATTGACTACCATTAATCCCGCCACCCTTGCCCTCTCTGTCCCCCCCCATAGATTTTCACCACTGTCAATCCTTTTCTTATAGTATTACGATAGATGTTCAAGGTCCACTTATGAGTGAGAACATGTGATACTCAGATCTTTGTTGCTGTGAAAGATCACTCAGTATTATAGACTCTAGTTCCATCCAGGTTAATTCTTAATTGTGCTCCATTTACAGGTCCAATTACTATTCATGATTTTATCATATTTTCTTATGGAGCTATATTAGTAAAGCTTTAGATAAAGAAAATAGGGGCCAATCTAGTTGTTTGAAGAAGTAAATATCTAAATACAAGGAGCAACTTACAAACATTTTGCAGTAGTTTACAAAAATAACATGAAGAACAAAAACACCAACTGTCTATCAGGGAAGCTGCTATCTCTGACAAAGTCTTGAGAGTGGGGAGTCAAGAATCTACTTATAAAACTGCTAGCTTCAAGACAACATTAATTTAGCACTAATCCAGGAAGCAAACAGCTGTAAAATCTACCATAACTGCTTCTCAACACCTATGTTTCATTGACTAGAAACTGAACTACAGAATACACACATAGAAGCAAAGGGAAAGAGAAAGACAGATACAGAGAAAGACTTAATACTTTAAGAATTTGATCACCAGTAGTAATAACCAAAGAAGCATATAAATGTCTCCTGACTCCTTTTCCTCTTCTAAATTTCACAGGCACACATAACAAATGATCAGTCTAACTTGCTTCTATAACTTTAGCTTCAAGGGGGGTTGTGAATATAGCCTTTATCTATCTTGCCTCAGCATACTTGAAAGAAACATTTTTACTGAACCCAAATTATCCAGGTCCATAAAATATGCTAATAGATGATATGTATGTTTTGATGGCCTTTTTATGTGAAGTTAAGTGTATATGCTTTATTTTCATAGCCAGACTGTAAAGGCATTCTCGTCATTTCTCTACACTTTTTTAAGAAAATAAAATATTTTACAGACTTACATGAAGTATTAGTGGCAATGAATATAAATTAGCTTCTGCTCAATTACAAACCACCCCATAACTTGTGTCTTAGTACAACAATCATTTATTATTTCACAAGGTTTTATGTGTTAAATGAAAGTTCTCCTGGAATTTCCTGGCCTTACTCACATGACTGCAGTCATCTAGAAGATTGTCTAGGGTCAGATTATTTAAGATGACTTTACTCATTTCTGCAGCTTTAGCTAGGATAGCTGGTATGACTGAGATGACTTGGCATCTCATTCATCATGGCCTATTATCCACCATTTTTACAGCATTTTATTTCAGAGTTTCAAAATGGCAAAAGCTAAAGTTTTAAAGTCCCATAAAACTTGGCTCAGAACTGGCATGGCATCACTTTCATAACATTCTGTTGGACAAAGTAAATCACAAGGCCAACCCAATTTTAAGAAGAATAAATAGATATCACTTCTTGATAAAAAGAATGCTAATGTTTTATTATTTTAGAAAATGAAAAAAAAGTTCATTTTCTCAATGAAAAGAAGGGCAATGTCACATTGGAAAAAACGGTGTGCATTCTTGGATGGAAGGAACATATGACCATATATTACAATACACTTTGAAAAATATTATTACAATGATTTGTATATTTCAAAACCCATATGTCACATTGATTATTTATCATTTTACTGTAAATGTTGAAGTCTGGGAACATCAGGATATTCAGATGGTCCCCAACTTATCATGGTTCATTTTATGATATTTTTTACTTTACAATGGGTTTATCAGGATATAAATTCATTTTTAAACTTATAATATTTTTTACTTAGCATAAATTTATTGGAACATAGCTTCATCACGAGTAGAGAAGCATATGTGTACAAATATTATGTTAAAAGAGAGAGCATTCGCATTCAGACCATTTATGAATTTCAACATTACTGAAAGCACATGAGCTTGTAATATAATTTCACTATATCTTCTCAAGATTATTGCCAAATAACTTACTGCCAAAAATTGCTCTTATGGGAGTAATGAGACTTATATTTTAGACATCTTAGTGTCCAAAAAAATGTAATGGAGTCCAAAATTAAAACAACTTATACTACATTCAACTATATTATGAGTAGATGCTTGTGTATTTTGTTTTGATTTTGATCTTGACATTCTCTTAAATTTTTATTGATAGTTACCCACTCTTCTTTCTCTCTTTCACACATTCTATATCTTAATACAAATTATCTTTGTATCAATAACTCTAATTTATTTTCTTACAAAAAAAAAGTAATGGTTCAGTTCTTCATTTTAATGTAAATTCTTTAGAGATATAATCGTTGTTATTCTAGACCTCTACAGCCAGTGTTGATTAATAATATAAAAAATGCATTCAGTTATTGAAAACATGATATGTGCCAAATGACACATGAGTTGCTATGGGAAAAATAGCAATGAGTAAGATGTTTTACCTTCCCATATGAAGATTAATATATGACAGGGGAAATAAAGTATCTGTGTAATGACCATAAGTGTTATTTGAAATAAATGCAAAAGGAAAGTCAAATCATAGATGTCAACATGAAGGACAGATTACTTTCAACTTACAGAATCAAAAAGAACTTCATGAATGTAGGACTGTAAGACATACATAAATGTGAAGTATGAATTGGAAATTTCAGGTGGAAGATATATCTCTAAAAAAGTCACAGGGGATTCAAAGAATTTAGGATATATTTGGAGAAGTGTGACTCATCTACTACTTCAGTTTGGATGAAGTAGGAAGTATACTTAATGGATCTTAATAATGAGTTACTTAAAAAGATGTGTTGAGAGTACATGATAAAGACTTTTGACGTTTAGGCTAACCTAATACATTGTAACAAATTTGAGCTTTGCAATATTTTTGGAGACAAATGAGGCAAAATTAGAGTTGTGCTATCTTGACAAGATAATGTAGAATTGACACTGAGTAAAATAAAAGTAGTTTCTTTGTGCATTTCAGGATGTTAAGCTTTATCTCTTCAAGGTTCTTAAAGTCTATACACTTACAAATTATAGATAGATGGATGAATAGATAGATTAGACAGATAGACACAAATGTATATATGTAGAAAGTGAGAGAGATAAAAAAAACATACCAATATAAAAATACACTATATTTGCGACATTCTCAGATAATTACACTGTAAATATTTGACCAAGGTAAATTAATTATATCACATCAAATAAGATCTTACAAAGTTGAATCTTATCATGATAAATTAGTCATTGGAATTGCATGCTAGTGATACAACTAAATAACAAGGTAAGTTCATTTATTTTGGAACATTAATTATATATGTCCTGACAGTGAGAAAGAAAGAGAATTTACTATATTTAGAAATATTCTTTGTTGGTTAACAGCAAAATTCCTTTAGCAAATTTAGCACAGATTATGGACATTACACATATAGTTAGATCAAGGATAAATACAAAAATATATTTATTTTTGACCTTCAGAATCTAAAATGTCCAAATGCTCATAAAATAAGAGAAAGGTCAATGAGCTAAAGAAGTCTGTTTTCCTTTAAAGATTTTCTGCTTGCATGTCACTGCCTCTTAGTACTTACAAAACTCCAAATTACAAATAGAATAAAAGAATGAACTGTAGAAAATATCGAACCAGATACTCCCAGTGCCTATGTTATATACTGAGAGAAAATGAAGCACTCAAAAAAAAAAATTAACTTTTTAAATTAGTTATTGCTCCAGTACACAAAATGGTAACTTTGTGGCCCAAAAAGTTAATAGCAATTCCTAAAGTGTTTAATATACTCTGGTAAACTAGTTACTACTGGGAAACCTTGGTTGGCTTAGGAGATAACGAATTTAATTTGTGGTTTAGCAAACAACAAACTTCCCTCATTTGATACTTTAAACTCTGAATAAGAAGGTTTTTCCATCACAGATGGCTGAGAATATACAAGATATAACATATTATAGATGGATTGAACAGAACATACTTGTAGCAAATGGTTGAGTTCTCCATGGTAGTACAAATATACCATAAAATATTTAGTCAAGGACATCTCACAAAATGACCATTGCCAAGATTCTGTAAATCAAATTTGGTAAGAACAGAGTTCATCATAATCACATAAAATATCTTTCTTTGCCAATTAAATAATTAAAATTCCTGGAGCTAACATTTAACACAAGACAGAATTACCATGCAAAAACCATTTTCTCTTTTAAGTCTATTTGTAAAGTAGTCCTAAAAATATGGTTATGAATGTTATATTTATTCAACCTTATCTATAACCTTATATACCACTGTTTTAAAATTGTGTATATATATCTACCTATGCTAAAAATGCTAACAAAGAAGAGATTACCAAGGTTAAAGTTTTCTAAGTGTATTCCTTCGTTCTCATTTTTTCCCAAAATCTTTTTATTTCTGTCCTGATTTCTGTGTTGATGCAAGTCATTCAGCAGCATGTTGCTTAGTTTCTATGTATTTGTGTGTTGTGGAAGGTTCTTATTAGTGGTGATATTTATTTTTATCCCACTGTGATCTGAGAAGATGTTTGGTATTATTTCAACTTTCTGCAATTTGTTTGCACTTGATTTATGCCCAAGAATGTGATCAATATTGGGGTATATTCTATGTGATGATGAGTAGAATGTATACTCTGTGGTTGTTGGGTGGAGTGTTATGCAGATGTCTATTAGATCTAGTTGGTCTAGTGTTGAGTTAGAATTCTATACCTCCTTGTTGGTTTTTTTATCTCAATGATCTGTCTAGGGCTGTTAGTGGGGTATTAAAGTATCTGACTATGATTGAGTGGGTGTCTATGTTCTCTTTTAGTTTATGTAGCAATTCTTGTATAAGGCCAGATGCTCCTGTGTTGGGTGCATATATATTTAAGATGGATATTTCTTGCTGGTAGATTGAGACTTTTATCATTACATAGTAGCCTTTCTTGTCCTTTTAAAGTTTTATTGGTTTAAAATCTGTTTTGTCTGATATAAAAATAGCTACTCCTGTTCTTTTTTGGTTTTCCTTTTGCCTGGAAGATCATTTTCCAGCCTTTTGCCTTGAGTCTGCAGGTGTCCTTTTCTGTGAGATGGGTTTCTGGGAGGCAGAAGAATGTTGGATCATGTTTCTTTGTTCAGTTTGCTACTCCATGCCTTTTTAGTGGCACATTCAGTCCATTCATATTCAGGTTAATTACTGATATGTGAGGGTATATTTCTGCCACAAGGCCAACATCATTTTTCCCAGTCCTAGAAAAGATAATACAGAATCTCAAACGGAAGCAAAAAAGCAGAAATAGCCAAAGCAATCTAGCAAAAGAAGCAAAACTAGAGATTTCACACTTCTAGACTTTAAACTATGTTACAAGGCTACAAGACAAGACAACATGATATTGGTATAGAAATAAGCATGCAGACCAATTAAACAAGACAATAAATTGAGAAATACAAACTTGGTCCCTTAACCAACTCATATTTGACAATGCCATCAAAAACCAACATTGGGGAATGAAAACCATATTTAGCAAATGTTGCTGAGAAAAAAGGCTAGCTACAGGCAGAAGAATGAAGCTGGGCCCTTCCTATTACCATATACAAAAAACAACTTAAAATAGATCAAGGACTTAAATGTAAAACTTTAAAACCTAAGAATCTTAGACAAAAACGTAGGGAACACTCTTCTGAATATTGGAATAGACAATAAACTCATGACCAACTCATCAAAAGCAATTGCTACAAGAGCTAAGATAGCCAGGTTGGACCTTATAAAACTGAAAAGCTTTGAACAGCAAAAGGAACCATCAAAAGAGTAAAGAGACAACCCACAGAATGGGAAAAAAATGTAAATTATTCATCTGACAAAGTTCTAACATCCAGAATCTACAAGGAACTCAAATGGAGTGAAAGGAAAAAAAAAACCCCATTAAAAAGTGGCAAAGGATATGAACAGACATGTTTCAAAAGAAGACATACAAGCAGTCAACAGACACATGAAAAAATGTTCAACCTCAGTAATCATCAGAGCAATGAAAATTAAACTATAATGAGATACCGCCTAATACTGGTAAGGATGGCTATCATTAATAAATCCAAAGTCAACAGGTACTGGTGTGTCAGCAACAAAAAGGGAATGCTTCTACACTTTTGGTGGGAATGTAAACTAGTTCAGCCTGTATGGAAAGCAGCATGCTGATTTCTCAAAGAACTAAAAATTAAGCATCCCTACAATCCAACAATCCCTCTCCTGGAAATAACCTAGAGGAAATTAAATCACTCCAGAATAGGTGCCTATACATGCATGTTTATTGCACCTCTATTCACAATAGCAAAAACATGGAATCAACCCCGATGCCCATTTAAAGTATACTGTATAAAGAAAATGCACACATATATGATGGATAATTATGCAGTCATAATGAAGAACAAAATTATGCCTCTCACAGCAAATTGGATACAGTTGGAGACCATCATACTAAGTAAATTATCTCAAAAACAACTGAATACTGCAGGCTGTCTCTTATAAGTGAGACCTGAGTGCTTGTTAGACTAGCACAAGGATGAGATCGGCAGACACTGGACTCTGCTAGGAGAGGGAGGGAAACAGGAGGGAAGAGAGCATGTGAAAACCCACTGAGTACTGGTTCACTATTAGGCAGAGAAAGGGTCAACTAGAAACCCAAACTTTACCTGCATGCAATCTACTTATGTAGTAAATCTCCACTTGCGTCTCACTTGTATTCTACAACTATAAAACAAAAAATAAAAGTAAATTGTATTTCTTAAAACATTACTTTGACTGTATTAAAATAGGTCTTGTATTGAAAAAAGTAGTTCTCTCACCAAATTTAGAAAATGCTGGCTCAGGAACATTAAACAGTTTTTTATTTACTAAAAAATAAATAAATAAATAAATAATAAATAAATAAACTTTCCTCCTGTGGGTCTTCTCAGCGACTTTAAAAGTACAAGAGTGCTTCTAATGCTACAAAATGAAAATCCATGTAGAATATCCCAAATTTATTTGAACATGGAAGCTTTTATTGCCTTTGGATCTCATGGGACTAGTATTCCATGCAGCACTGTTTGGAAAGTATAGACCTAATTAAAGTCCCTCACATGATGTAGCTTCATTAGATACAGATAAGCTAAGTGATATTCCCCTAGGTCTCAGAGTGTCCCAAACAAGATTGAAACTCAGACCCATTCCTTGTCCAATACTGATTCCATTATCACAAAATAGATTGCCATTTTTACTGGCAATATTTATTTGAAATAAATATTCAGGTTAAAAATTTAGAGAAGACATTAAAAATAAGGCAAGAACTATAGAACTGTCTGCAGTCAAGATAGTTATTCTACCAATTCTGCCTGCTTTTTAATATACAACAATATCTTGTCATGTGTAGTTTAAACCTCACTCTAAGCATGTGCTGATGGAACAGTTTTGCTTTTCCATGCTGCAGCAATTGAATCATTAGCTGGGTTTACGTTTCAGAATGTCTCACCTATAAATATTTGTGTTAAAGTCAAAGCATTTGAAAGAGGCTACAGAATAACCTGGTTCATCTCATGGACTTCAAAGGTTTTCTGAGAAAATCAGTCCTTGGTAACTCTTATTTAAGTGTCTAAATGTCTTATGTAATGTGATTAATTACAAAATATATTTTTATAAGTTTCTTGCATTTTACACTGAACATTTGATAAATCTGTACTAGATGATAAAAAAGACAAGCTTTATCTTAAAAAAAAAAAGATTCTTACATATCTTCCAGAAATTGCATAGCATTAGAACTAAACAAGATGAACACATTCAAATCTAAATCATTTTACGGAAAGACACCTATCAATGATACACAAATCATTGAAAGAATATATAATTTTTTGTATTATATGTTGTGAATTGCCTGCATTTTAAACTGAATGACTTTAGTGCTTAATTTAAAAACATACAAACTGCATACAAAGATATACAGTTACTTGAAATGAATAATAGGATTATCAAGCACAGTATTTGTTATATATTATTAACAAATATTCTTTTGAGAAAATAAAGATGTAAAATTATAACAAAATAAGTATAATTTTGTATATAATTATTTACATCATGCATTCATTTTTAGAAGCACATTTTATGTATAAGTTAAAGCCAAACTGTCTTATTCTCCCTTTTCTTCTTTTAGAGATGTGTATTGAAAGATAAGCCTGGAAGGGATCTTGAAAGGTCATTAGTCTATCCACTGCAAGTGTGAAAGTTGTTGACTTCTAATTCCCTTTATGAAGACATTCTAGTAGGAAATATAAATTAAAATTTATAATTGGACATTTTACTTTTTCCAAGATTTTTTCAGTTCTTTTAATTTTTTAAGAAAATTAAGCCAGGCTCAGTTGCTCAGCCTGTAATCCCGCGCTTTGGGAGGCTGAGGTGAGTGGATTGCCTGAGCCCGCAGGTTCAAGACCCACGTGGGCAACTTGGTCAGACCTCATCTCAACAATAAAAAAAAAAAAAAAATTAGCTGGCTGTGGTAGCGTGTGCCTGTAGTTCCAGCTATTTGGAAGGCTGAGGCGGAAGGATCGCAGGAGCCCAGCAGGTCGAGGCTGCTGTGGCTGGGAGCGGCCACTGCACTCCAGTCTGGGTGACAGAGTGAGACTTCAACTCAAAAAGAAAAAGAAAATTAAGCTTATTTGTTTTCTTTTTTCTCTCTTTGCAGGTGCACTTCAAGTGTATACAAATTATAATGTAGTTCATAACAGCTGTGGCAATCCAACTGTGCTTCTGTTAATTAATGACACATGATTTTTATGCATAAAAGGGCACATTTAATAAGGAAATCAAGATTAACAACAGGCTCACAAAATATTTTATTAAAAACAAAAATGTTTTTAAGTCACCTGTTTACACCAATCTTTTCTTATTACTTTTTACAAATTCATAAAGACATATGGGATTATATTTCATAATTTATAATATGTTATTGCAGTTATGTTGCATAATTATATATAATATGACAATGACTCTAACCATAATTTTAATCTACTATAATGGATCATTTATAATTCCAATATGTATATTACATATTTATGCATGTATATTTTATATGCAAATATATGTGCATATAGGAAATACCCATTATTTGATGAATACTAAGTTGTATTATTTAAACATTGCCTTTTATAATAAATAAAGTGACTCATGTTTCTATGTTATTATAATTTCTAAATAAGTGAATCATATACATCCCATTACTCTAGATATTTTTCCTTTAAGATGATAAACATTTAGTTCAAAATATCTAAATTTTAAGCCATTATACTCCAATATCCAAATGACTGACTATATGTATGTATGTTTGTGTATACATATATGTACATTACATATATTCACTTATACATATTTGTGGTAATGCTTTACTTTCTTCAGTTTCAAGTTTCTGGAATTTTCAGAAAGAAACTATTGACTTTTTTTCAAGATATGTTTACATGACCTACTTGTAAATGAAATAAGCTATCTTGAGGAATTCAGGGACAAGAATCCAAAGTAGACAAAAGACATGGCCTCTATGGCAATAATTATAAGGCTACGTACAAAAGAGATACTTATATCTATTCAAGATGCTGTTTAGGAATAATCAAGGACTTAAAAATTTTGTAGATCCTTTTAGAAGACATGGGCAGGAGGCTTGGGGGAAGTGCTATATACTTCTCTGTGGTTCAAGTATATGTGTGTGTGCGTGTGTGTGTGTGTGTACATACACGTGTGTGTCTTTGGCTGTGTGAACAACATTTTGGTTTTTTTTGAGAAACAATACTCTGTCACCCAGGCTGAAGGGCAGTGGCAAGGACATAGCTCACTGAAGCCTTCAATTCGTGGACTCAAACCTCCCAATTAGCTAGGAATACAGGCATGTGCCACCATGGCTGATTTTTTTTTAATCTTTTGTAGAAATGAGGTCTTGTTATATTGCCTAGCCTGGCCTCAAACTCCTGGCCTCAAACTCCTGGCCTCAAGTGATCCTCCTTCACTGTCCTTCCAAAATGCTTAGATTACAAGCATGAGCCTGTACCTGGCCTAAATGACATTTTTATACAAATATGATATTTTTATTTAAAAACTAGCTTTGTCAAAAGAAGGTAAGCATTTTTTTAAAAGTCTGGGCACTGCAAAAATTGCCTATATCATATTAACTATCATGATTTAATTATATGAATGTGGGTGAGACATGAAAGGACAAGAGTAACAAACCAAACTTTTGGGAAGTAAAATTGCTAGGGAAGGGGAACAGAGTGCCATCACACAAAAAAATTTTTAGTGTTTTTTAAAGATGTGTGGTACAACTCAAGATTAAGTACATAAGTGGTCATCATACAGGTAATGGATGGGTCTCCTTTTGGTCTCATTTTTCCTGTTTGGGATCAGGTACCCTTATTGATGTTTTGTTCTCCTGCTCCCCTGGCAGTGTCCTGCTACTGCCAATTCTTTTCTTATAGTATTATAATAAATGTTTTTAATAATTCCATTTAGCATAGGATGTTTGGAAGTCATTTATTTCCATGACTTCAAATAAGGTTGCAAAACCATTAAATATTTTAATGATAAGAGAAACAGATTTGCACACTTTGCAAGCATAACATTAGTACTGCTAAATTTCTTACACTATATAGTGAATCTATATACCTTAGACTAATTTTTCTCATGATACTACTAAAGTTCAGTTTTCTATTGATTTAAAAAAGAATTGAAACTACTTCTAAGTGAAATAAAACAATGGCAAATATGGTAAGTACCCTACATACAAATGAGTTGCATTCTGAGAGTGTGTTTGTAAGTACAATTTGTTTGTAAGTCTAATAAATGTAGCATAGGTACTCAAATAACACAATTGACTATACAGTACCAGCTAAATCACTGTGGCTTTTTTGCTTGTTTCTGGGCATTCTGGACTGTACTACTGCACTCTATACAGTACTGTAAAGTACACAAAAGTATGACCACTTTTAGAGAATGAACACATGCGACAATGCATACCAGACACATGAACTAACTTGCATGACTGGATATACAAATACACATTCACATCTTTGAAAGTTCACATGAAGATTTGTATGTAGAAGGTTTACTGTAGAAAAAACTCTCAAATGATACAAACAATCTTCACTATGTAATGATTCCCTCCCCCACACTCACAAATAATACTAACTACTTGAGAGACAACTGGTAGAAGGAAAGGAGCAGTTTTTTTTGTTGTTGTTTCTTTATGTTACACTGTTTAAGGCAACAGTTTTTAATTTGTTCTTGATGTTTGATTTGTTTAGATCCTCTTTAAGTTTTAATTGACAAATAATAATTGTACACATTTATGGGTTAGAGATTACATTTGAATACCTGTATACAATGTGTGGTGATTAAATCAAGGTAATTACCACATTTATCACCTCAAACCTTTGTCATTTATTTGTGTTGGCGATATTAAAAATACTCTTTTCAGGAGTGGGAAGATGGTGGCAGTCAGTCAGACTATGCGAGTCCCAGTATGAGTGAGTGTATGAAAAATTTTGCTTATGTGTCTGTGAGTAAGTGGGAGTGTGAGTGGCTGACTGACTGGGGACTCAGGATCAAGTGGCCAGGGCTGCTCTGGTGAAGCAGCTGGTGCTGCAGCTGCTCTGCTTGGACCCTAGCACTTGTCCAGGTGCAGAAGCCAAGCACCATTTTTTTTTAATTAGCAAAGCCCTTCCCAAGAAAAAGCTGCCAAGAGTGACTGCTGGCTCTAGGCTCAGTCTTACCATTGCAGTTCCTGGCTGGACAGTAACAGCAAGGACTGCAGAGGGAGCACAGCAAGGCAGCTAGAGGCAGAGCTTCAATGGAGGAAATGAAACAGGCACCCTGCCACCATCTTGAAAAATGAGAAGGAATGTGCTCTGGCTTGCTCACCACACAGCCACTGACTGAATCTCTGTGATTGGTGGATTAGCTACTCAGAGGTTGATCATGACACAGAGGGAATATCCCCAAAGCACAAACTTCAGAGGGACAGGACAAGTGCTGAGTTTCAGGCACCCCTCCATACCCTGATTCAGCTGTGGGACAAAGGGTGTGACCAGTAAAGCATGAGGAAGACCCCTGAAGAGATCAACCAGTGAGTCAGGGACTGACTAAACCCCCTCCTCCCCAGCACTCCTCTGAACATTAGACCCTCATGACTGGGGCATGACAGGGAGGGATGAACCCAGGTGAAGCCTGGATGTCAGCCATGATAGGAGGACCCTATTCCAGGATAAGCTTGACTGGGGCATTCCCCGCCAACCAGTACCTGGGGAAGAGACAATCCCGCATCTTCCCACCTGAGGGAAGCCCCCTGACCACATGAGAGTGGGAAGGGAGGAATGAAACCCCACCTACCCCCACTGCTTCCTCCCCCTTCCCTGCCCTGGACAGCTGAGAGAAACAATTACAAAACCTGCCACAAGAGGTCAGGAGGTTTTTTTTTTTCATTTATTTTTCTTTTTCTTTGCGCATGAATGTGTATGTGAGAATTTGATCTGCGTTCTCCCCTCACTTTTTTTTCTTTTTCTTTTTTCTTCCTTCTTTTTTCTCTTTCTTCTTTCATTTTTTGTTTATGTGTGTATACAAATGATTGAGTGTTCATCTTTCAGTTTTTGTTTGCTTGTTTGTTTTTTGTTCCTCTCTTCATTTATTTTGATGTGTGTGTGAATGTTGTGTGAAGACTCAATTTGAATTCTTTTTTTTCTCTTTTCATTTTTTCCCTCTTTTCATTTTGTGTTGGGGGTGTGTGTGTGTGTGTGTGTGTGTGTGTGTGTTTGTGTGTTTGTGTGTGTGTTGGGTTTTCCTGTTTTTTGCCATTGTTTGTTTTTCTTTGTTTTCCGTTTCCAGATTGTTTTGGGGTTTTTGTGTGTGTGTGTGTGTGTTGTGTAGTTAATTGGTTTCTGCTTTGGCTTCTGCTTTAGCTTTTCAGTGGTTTTTAATTTTTTTATTACTTTTTAATTTTGTCTGTCTTATTTCATTCTACTTTTCTTTGTTCTCCTCATTGCTGTTACTGTATCTTGGAATCAGAGGGTACACACATATACTCACTGCATCATCATATAGAGTGGTGGTAGGGAGTGGGTCTCAGGGAGCCCATATCACAATCAGTGAACATTGTGATTTGCAAGTAGTTTCTGAATCCTAGCTCCCCATCCTCCACCTTACTTAAATCTCAAACTACAAGAGACAGCAAAGCTTCCCACCTACAGTCCTGTTTCAATAGAACAAATTCAGAGTCCTGATCAGAAGAATAGAGGGTTGAGCAAGCATCAGAAGTGAAAGTCTTTCCAACTGCCACTGAATAAGGAAACTAAAGAGAAAAAGAAAAATAGATCGGTTACAAATGAGGATAAATCAGTGAAGGAACATAAGCAATTTCCAGTGTAACAAAGAGAAAACTCCTGAAAAATTAGACCTTAGAGCCCAAACAATGGAAGTCACCAATGACTGGCCCCAGAAAGCAATAGGGATTAGAGAATGGATGGAAAGAGTGAATGAGACTCAAGAAAGACAAAATGCAATACTGAAATAACCTGTAACAGAGATTTTGGTAATAAAAATTTTTCATCCATGAAATAACAAAATAACAAGCATGAAAAGCAGAATTAATCAAGGAGGAAAAAGAATCTCAGAACTTGAAGACCAAAACATGGACTTAACCTGATCTGTAAAAAAACACAGAAAGAAAACTCAGAAAGAAGGAACAAATCCTCCAAGAGATGTGCAATAGTATCAAGAGGTCAAATCTACACCTGATTGGTATCCCAGAAGAAGAAAGGGAAACAGAGAGCTTCTTTGAACAAGTATTCCAGGAGGTTATCCATGAAAACTTTCCCTGTCTCACCGGAGATGTGATCAATCAAACATAAGAGAAACAGAGAACCCCCACAAAACATCAAATGAGAAGATAAAAACCTAGACACATAGTAATTCACTTACACAAGATAGGAACAAAAGAGAAAAATCATAAAGGTAGCAAAAGAGAAAGGTCAGATACCTACTGGAAAACAACAACAACAACAACAACAAAAAAAAAACGAATCAGAATTGCAGTAGACCTATCAGCAGAAACAAAATGAGCTAGAACAGACTGGAGTCCATATTCAAAGAACTCAAAGATAAGCAATTTCAACCAAGAATATCCTACCCAGCCAACCTCAGCCTCATCAGCAATGGAGAATTAAAATCCTTCCCAGGTAACCATTTCCTAAGAGAGTATGCAACTTCCAGATCAGCTCTACAGGAGATGCTTAAAAAGGTATTAAGCACAGAAGAAGAAAAAAAGTATGACCATGTGCTTCCCAAGAGAACAGCAGCACACAGAATCATGAGAATACATCATGACTGCAAACTTGAAAACACACACATACATCAACCTGAAAGTTAAAAGAAAACAAAGAAACAAACCAAGAAAAAACTTTTTAAGAACCTTATGGTGGGGATAAACAATCACATTTCAATAATAAGCCTGAATATGAATGGACTGAATGCACCATGGAAAAAACACAGAATGGGATACTGGATAAAAAACCATGACCCAATAATTAGCTGCATCCTAGAATCTCATCTCACCACAAAAGATGCACACACATTTAAAGTTAGATGATGGAAAACGAATTTCCAGGTGAATGAATGACAAAAGGAGGCAGGAGTCTTGATCTTAATATCAGACTAAAGAATCTTTAAGCTATCAAAAATTAGTAAAGATACAGAAAGACACTACATAATGATAAAAGGTTCAATCCAGCAACAAGAAATGTCCATCCTAAACATATATGCACCCAACCAGGAGCATCAACATTTATAAAGCAACTACTAAGTAAACTAATAAAAGATATTGACTCAAAAACTGGTGACTTAAATACCCCACTAACAACCCTGGATAGATCATCAAGAAAAAAACCAACAAAGAGATCCAGAACTTCAAATTGACACTTGACCAAATGGATTTAATAGATACTTACAGAACACTACCCCAAACAACCAAAGAATATACATTCTACTTATCACCACATGGAATGTACTCCAAGATTGATCACATTCTTGGCCATAATCAAGTATAAACAAATTTCATAAGGTGGAAATACTACCATGCACATTCTCATACCACAGTGGAATAAAAATAAATATCAGCACCAACAAAATTCCCCCTAAACCCACAAAGACATGGACACAAAACAGCATGATGCTGAACAATTACTGGGCCAACACATAAACCAAACAGAAATTAAAAGTTTTGTGAAAACAAATGAAATTGAAGATACATCTTACAAAAACCTGTGAGATGCCATTAAAACAGTTCTAAGAGGGGAATTTATATCTCTTTAAACACACCTCAAGAAAATGGAAAGATCACAAATTAACAGCTTAACAAATTACCTAAGGGAGCAGGAAAGACAAGACTATCAAAACCCTAACTTTAGCTTTGAATTCAGATCATCAAAGTAAAAGCCCAAACACAGGGAATAGAAGACAAAGATGTCATAGAAAAATCAACAAAACAAAAAGCTGGTTCTTTGGAAAAATAAACAAGATTGATGGACCCCTAGCAGGAATGACCAAGAAAAAGAGAGAAAAAGTCAAAATAAACACAATCAAAAACATAAAAGATCAAATCACAACTGGCCCTGAAGAGATACAAAAGATTACCAGAGATTACTATGAACACCAGTATGAAAACAAACTTGATAATCTAAATGAAATGGAAGACTTTCTGACATCACACAGGTTCCCAGTGTTGAAACAAGAAGACGCTGGGACACTAAACAGTCCAATAACAACCCAGGAAATTGACTCTACTGTAAGAAAACTACCTATAAAAAAAACCCTGGACCAGATGGCTTTCCAGTGGAATTCTGCAAAATATACAAGGAGGAGCTAACACCAACCTTACTGAAAGGATTCCAGGCAATTAAGAAAGATGAAATTCTACCCAAGTCATTTTATGAAGCTAATATCACACCGATACTCAATCTGGGTAAAGATCCCAAAAGGAAAAAGAACCACAGGCCAATATTCCTAATGAACATAGATGCAAAACTTCTCAACAAGATACTAGCAAATTGAACCCAACCTCACATCTCAAAAATCAACCACCATGACCAAGTAGCCTTTATCTCCAGGATACATGGCTGGTTCAACATTTGTAAGACCACAAATGGAAGATGTAAAACAAGAACCACATGATTATATCATTAGATACAGGGAGAGTTTGAAAAATCCAGCATCTTTTCTTGATAAAAACCAGTGAACATAAAAATCCTAGGCATAGAAGAAGCATACTTCAAATAGTAACCACTATCTATAGTAAACCCACAGCCAGCATATTGCTAAATGGACAGAAACTGGACGAATTTTCCCTGAAAACCAGAATAAGACAAGGCTTCTCATTCTCACCCCTCCTGTCTTGCATGGTGTTGGAAGACTTAGTTAGAACAATCAGACAAGAGAAGGAAATCAGGGGTATCCAAAGAGCAAAAGAGGAAGTTAAGTAATCCCTCTTTGCTGATGATACAATTCCATACCTCGAAAATCTGTCAAAACCCTCCTTGCACTGATAAAGGATTTTGTCAAAGTCGCATGGTACAGAATAAATGTGCAAAAGATAGTCACATTCTTATACACCAACAACAAGCAGTTAGAGAACCAAATGAAAAACACAATCCCATTCACAATAGCCACAAAAAATTGAAATACCTCAGCATCTTCCTAATTAGAGAAGTGAAAGACATTTACAATGAGAACTACAAAATGCTGCTCAAAGAACTCCAAGAAGACACTAACAAATAGAAAAATATTTCTTGATCATGGACAGGAAGAATCGACATTGTTAAGATGCCCATCCTACCAAAGGCAATCTATGGGTTCAATATAATACACACTAAATTACATCATTCTTCTCAGACCTGGAAACAACAATACAGAAATTCATATGGAGACATAAACAACCGTGAATAGCCAAAACAATGTTTACCAAAATAAACAAAGCAGGAGGTATCACACTTCCTGACTTTAAACTTTATAAGGCTACAATAATCAAAACAACTGGGTGTTGGTACAAGAATAGGCATATAGACCAATGGAACAAAACAGAGATTCCAGAAGCAAAATCTCAAATTCTCAATCAACTCATCTTTAATGGAGCCTCCAATGACAACCACTGTAGAGAGGAGAGCCTATTTAGTAAATGATGCTGGGAAAACTGGCTGACCACATGCAGAAGATTGAAACATGACTCCTACATATCATCATATGCTGTTGGGAGTCAGCCATGGAGGCCCATTGAGCATTAGGGATCAGGAAGGGCCGTTGACCCCGAGACCACTAGGATGCATTTGGGAGCTATTTGACCCCATTTCCTCCCCCTTTCTATTCAGCAGTAACCAGATTAAGCTCCTGTGAGCTCAAAACATAAAAACTCTGAGATCAGGATGAACACAAGCTAACTTTAGAAGCTTATTGCTCCCATTCTTCCACAAACTGCAGTTTTGGCTTTCACACAACTTATAATTCAAACTCGGTTCACATCTAAGAGCCTTAGTATTGGTCACAGGTTTCTGGGTCATGATCTTAGGATTTATTGAAGGTGTAAATTGTAGAATATAGTTTTAGAAGACAGCCATTTTGCTGAAAGAATGTGGCTGGGTTACTTGAAGGTAGCCTACTGTGAACTTTGGACTGGGCCACATTCCAAATATTCTGGGGTGGGTCACTTTCGTTTGTAAAGTAAATGCTTAAGCTTCTATAGAATTGTTTAACTTGGCATAAATCAATCCGTTTAGGATGAAAAAGGTTTATAGAATATGTCAGTCACAGATTAGGTTATCCTTTGTTATGGAATTTTAAGATTATCATATGAAAAGGGTTTAAAGGCAATCATTGATTAAGTTTTCAAGGATTAAGGTTTCCAGTGGGTGGGGGACGCCCCTCCCACATCTGACTTTGTGTATAAAAGACCCGTTGTAATTCCCAATAACACACTAGCGTCTGCACTAGACCAGATTCCAGTCTCTTTCTCTCTCTCTCTCTCTCTCTCTCTCTCTCTCTCTCTCTCTCTCTCTCTCTCTCTCTCTCTCTCTCTCTCTTTCTCTCTTTCTTCTTCCCCCCAATTGCCGATGCCGTCTCCACCTTTGGGGTACACTGAACCTGGCTGGAGCTGGTCTCCGGCAATACACAAAATCAACTCTAAATGGATCAAAGACCTAAACATAAAACCTCAAACTATAAGAATCTTAGAAAATTAGGAGACACCCCTACAGAAATCAGAATAGGCACCCAATTCCTGATCAAAACCCCAGGTGTCTATGCCATAAGAGATAAGATAGACAAGTGGAACCTCATTAAACTGAAAAGTTTCTGCAAAGCAAAAGAAACAATCAAGAGAGTGAGGAGATAACCCACAGAAGGGAAAAAATATGTGCCAACCGTGTATCTGACAAAGGCAGATACACATATCCTAACATCTAGGATCTACAAGGAACTCAAATGTGCCAAAAAGAGAAAAACAAACAGCTCCATTAAAAAGTGGGCAAAAGACATGAATAGACACTTCTCAAAAGAAGATACACTGACAGCCAACAGACACATGAAAAAGTGCTCAGCCCCACTAATTATCAGAGAAATTAAAATCAAAACCACATTGAGAGACCACCTAAATCCAGTAAGAATGTCCATCATTAATAAAACAAACAGCTGGGTTTGGTGGCTCAGCCTGTAATCCCGTGCTTTGGGAGGCTGAGGTGAGTGAACTGCCTGAGCCCACGGGTTCGAGACTCACCTGGGCAACTTGGCGAGACCTCATCTCTACAATAATCAAAAAAACTAGCCAAGCGTGGTAGCACGTGCCTGTAGTTCCAGGTCCTTGGAAGGCTGAGGTGGAAGGATCGCCGGAGCCCAGCAGGTTGAGGCTGCGGTGACTGGGAGTGGCCACTGCACTCCAGTCTGGGTGATAGAGTGAGACTCCAACTCAAAAAAAAATAAAAAAATAAAACAAACAACAGCAGATGCTGGTGAGACTGTGGAGGAAAAGTGAATGCTTCTACACTGTTGGTAGAAATGCAAACTAGTTCAACCTCTATGGAAAACGTTGTTATTTCTAAAAGAACTAGAAATTTGCCATCCATATGACTCAGCAATTCCCTTATTGGGAATATACCTGGAGAAACTCAAAGCATTCTGCAAAAAAGATACCTGCTTACACATGTTTATTGCAGCACTATTCACAATAGTAAAAACATGGAACCCAGTGTGCTGCCCATAGAAACTGGACTGAATTAAAAAAAAAGTGGTACATTTACATGAAGGAATATTACAGTCTTAAAGAAGGACAAACATATGGACTTCACAGCAACTTTGATGGATTTAGAGTGTATAATACTTAGTGGACTATCACAGAAATGAAGAGCAGATTACCACATGTTCTCACTCATAAATGGACCCTGAATATTTACTATAATACTCTAAGAAAGGAATTGGCAGTAGCCAGATACTACCAGGAGTTGGGGGAGGCACAACATAAGGGTACCTGATCTCAAATCATGCAAAGTAGGAACCAAAGGGAAGCCCAAACTTTACCTGTATGATGTCCTTTTGTATACCTAATCCTGAATTGTACCATACATCTTTAAAATAAAATATATATAAAAATAAATTTTAAAAAGTTCTCTTTTCTTGATATTTAAAATATGGAATAAATTATTTTTACTATGATCACTCTACACTGCTATAGAACATTATAACTTTTTCCTCCTAAATAGCTATAATTTTGTATCCAATAACCAACCTTTTCTTTCACTGCCTCCCCTCTACGCTTCTCAGCCTCTAGTTAGCATTCTGACTCCTTTTATGAGATCAACTTTCTTAGCTTCCAGATAAGAGTGAAAACGTGTGGTGTTTATCTTTTTGTGCCTGACCTGTTTCACTTGACGTAATGTCTTTCAGAGTCATCTGTGTTGATGCAAGTCACACAATTTTATTCTTTTTTATGGCTGAACAGTACTTCATTGTGTATATATACCACTTTTTTATGCATTCATCTGTTAATGGGCACTTGATTGCATATGTTGGCTACTGTGAATGGTACTACCATAAACATGCAAGTGCAGGTTTATCTTTGAAATACTGATTTATTTTCCTTTGAACATATATTCAGTAGCAGGAATGCTGGATTATATGATAGTTCTATTTATAGTTTTATGAGGAACCTCTATATTGTTTTTTGTAATATTTGTACTAATTCACAGTTCCATGCATAGTATATAACACTTCTCATTTCTTTGCATCCTCTCCAGCATTTGTTATTTTTTTTCTTTCTCATAAACCATTCTAATTAAGGTGAGATGATACTTTACTGTGGATTTGATTTGAATTTCTCTGATGATTAGTGATACTAAGTATTTTTTTCATATACTTGTTAATGTTTGTATTTTTTTTTTGATAAATGGCTATGCATATCCATTTTCCATTTCTTTCTTTTTTTGAGTTGAGGTCTCACTCTGTTGCCTAGGTTGGAGTGCAGTGGCATGATCATGGCTCACTGTAGCATTGACCTCCTGGGCTCAAGTGATCTTCTTGCCTCAGCCTCCTGAGTAGCTGGGACTACAGGCATATGCCACCATAGTTAGCTTTTTTTTTTTCTGTGAAGATCTTACCATGTTGCCTAGGCTGGTCTCAAATTTCTGTGCTCAAGCAATCCTCCAGCCTCTACCTCTCAGAATGTTAAGATCATAGACATGAGCTACCACACCCATGTCTCTGCCAATTTTTAAATTAGATTATTTACTTTTATTTTTATTGAGTTGCATTCCTTTTATATTCTAGATGCAAATCTTTGTCAAAAGAATAGTTTTCAAATATTTTTTCCCATTTTACAGGTTGTCTCTTTAGTCTGTTGACTGTTTCTTTTGTTGTGCAGAAGATTTTAAGTTTGATATAATTCCCTTTGTCTATTTTTTCTTTTATTGCCTATGCTTTTTTTGAGGTCTTATTCATCAAATCTTTGCTCAGATCACTGTCCTGAAGGGTTTTTGTAGGTTTTCTTCTAGTAGTTCTATAGGTTCAGATCTTAGGGGTATACTCCATTTTTAGTTGATTGTTGCATATAGTGAGAAAGAAAGGTTTAGTTTTACTTTTTGCATATGAGCTTTTATATAATATGTATCTTTTTATTGAATTTGTCATTCAGATCATGAATTATTTTCCTGATTTTGTTGAATTGTCTATCTGTACTCTTCTGTATCAGGTTGAGTTTTCTTAAGATCTTTACTTTGAATTCTGTGTCAGGCATTTGATAGATTTCCTTTTATTTGGAGTTTATTGTTGGAAATTTATTGTATTCCTTTGAATGTGTCATGTATTCTTGTTTTTTTTTTAATGTTTCTTTAGTTGCTATGT
The DNA here is from genome assembly GCA_027257055.1 of Cephalopachus bancanus. NCBI lineage: Eukaryota > Metazoa > Chordata > Mammalia > Primates > Tarsiidae > Cephalopachus > Cephalopachus bancanus. The sequence goes on from JAPVLO010000411.1 coordinate 3,317,822, forward strand.
TTATATCTGCACATCTTGTAAAAAAAATTGCCTTTTCCAATTACTTGGAATAGCTTTTTTTTTTTTTTTTAGAAAAAAACATTGTTCTGTGGATGTTTTCTGTATTGCAATTTCAATAGGGTGCTTTTGCTCTTGGTTCTGGATGAATTCAATAGTGTACTAGTCTCTATATTAGTTCTTTGACTGTAATCAATGTCATTGTTATCTGTGAGTGCCTTATTTGCCTACACTGCACCAGTACAAAAGACTGTAACACTGTGAACCCAAATAATGCAGAGCAGAGTTCAGTGCAGTAGGGAGGTGTTGGTGGAGGCAGTAGCAAGGTTTTGCTGTGGGGTGAGTACCACCAGAAAACCTGATTTGTAATCCTTAGGTGACATGCACTAAGGACAGCAGATCTACTGGTAATGAGGACAGCTTTGCTTTTTGCAGTATCACCAGAGAGATCAGCCTCCAGTCTGGTGAGTGTGCATTGTGTGAAACACTTTCACTGATCAAGGATTATGGTTCAATAGCAGTGGTAGGCACCAGGCAGGCCAGTGTACAATTCCTAGGAGATGCATGCTTCTAGAAATGGTAATGTCACTGTCATCAGGGGACAACAGGATACCAGTTCTAGGTTTCTAGGAGTGTGCATATTGACCTCCCTGGTCTGGTATCAGCTTTCCTGCTGCACTGAACTCTGCCCTGCATTATTTGGGTTCACAGTGTTGCAGTCTTTTGTACTGGTGCAGTGAAATGATGACAGGATCTCAAGGATGTGGAGATGTAAGCACTGTTGGCCTTAGGGTAGCATGTGTTCCAGCAGTAGCTCCATTCCCTAAATGGTGCTATACCATAGCCGCTTTCCTGGGGTCTTCTGAGGAGTAGAAAGGTCTCAGTGTGTGTTTCTTCTTTGGAGAAATGCAGCCATGTTGACTCTAGGTAGCTCCTAATACTGGACTCAGGGCTCATGAGGACTGTGAATTCTCATGTAGATAGGATTTTAGACGTCTTTGAGGTAATTGGAACTGCTGGTAATCCCCTGATTACCTTTGCTTCACAGTGGGGAGTCCGTGGCTCTTAGTTTGTTGTGACCGACTGTATTGCTTCCCTCTCTGCGCTGCCTTTCTACATTTTCATGACTCAGAGGGTTTTTATAACTTTCTTGCAGAGTCCCAGTATTCTGTCTTAGCCACTCTACTCCAAGTGCAGTTATTTATTTGCTGTTTTGATACTTCTTTGAAAAGATGGGTGCTAGACATCTGTAGTCAGACATCTGTTTCAATATTTTTGAAAACTCAATCGTCATACTTCCCAAGCTGATATAAATCACTATATAAAATGGTATGACATGATATAAAATATCATCACATGAAACTAACATGATTATATTAAAAATGAGTACTTCCATATTTTTAATGTATTTTTTTGTTATTGAAATAATTAGAAAAAGTTATTTTAATAATGATTTTGCTATTATATAGTAAGGTCTAGATTGAGTATACAAGCCACCCTTATTGCATAGCTAAAAGACATATAACTCAAGAGAATATGAGTGTCTGATTACCATACAAAACAACTAAAATCAATAACATTTTATTATGATTCTTTGTTTTCTGAAAATTATTTACTACTTTTTATTTCAGAACTGTTGCCCAAAAAAGTGCTAGAATATAAAAAGAGCACATATTCATAAGGTTTACAAAATAAATTTTCCAATAAATATTTAAAATTGTTGCCAATTAAGCTTTCTACATGAACAAGAAGTCCAATAATAGCTTTTCTACTTCTTTCTGGTTGCAAAAGATGTAACCAAGAACCATATAAAGTAGCAATGGAGGATGAGCCCTTACTTTGTTCTCCGCCTGATTTCCCACTTCAATTTAGTTTATGTATTACCTAATCATATAACTGTTTATTTGGCAGCTGCTTCAACCACTATTTTTAAGGGGCTCTGAATGCTAGAAACTAAAACTAGAAGACAGAGCACAGAGAACAAAAAGGCTCGACAGAATCTCAGTATGAGTGTGTTTTTGGTTTTGACACTGATCCTGTACCCCTATGAGCAGACTAGTTCACAAGTCAGTGACTGTTTATATGTATGATATAATTATACTACACTGCAAAGCATAGAAAAAAACCTCCATATGCTAAATGAAAAAGTGGGTTCCATTGATAAAGAAATGGGCTCATTGGGACTTTTTTCTATTTGTAGTAGCATAAATATTCAAAAATCTGCACTGAAATATATGGGGAATAAGAACAGGAAGAGGGCAAAATAGAAATTTGGTCATCTCACATGTATAAGTGTCATTATATATAAGTTAGTATAGATTTACATTGTCCAATAGAGTAGCCACTAGCCATATGTAAACATATGTTTAAATTCAAATTAAATTTAAATAAACTTAAAAATATATTTCTTCAGTTTACTGTTCACATTTCAGGTTCTTATCAGCCACATATGGCTAGTGGCCATTATTCAACTTCATAAAATATTTCTGTTATTGCAGAAGGTTATATTGGACAGCATTGCTATAGACTATATATCTATATATACATCATATATAGATTATGTACACTTTATAATATGTACAAAAATATAAAATAAAAGGAGCACACTAAAAAAAAAGAATACAAATTCGAATTGTTTTCTACTCCCCAAATAATTATCCTTTACTTGGATGCATATACCCTTCTTTGGAAATCACTGACTTCCCTATATGAAATGCAAGATCAAATTCATGAAATTTATTTTTATCTAAAGATAATCAACACTTTTTGAAGTTAAATTGAACTAAAATAATATACTCATTACTTCTAATAACACCTAGAGAGTCTAGACTTCTAATGTGCAACAATTAAGTTTAAAAAATAAAACTTTTAGGCCAAACCATATAACTAATCAGTTGGCTCTTTTAGTAAAGTATTTGGGATCTAAATATTTAAACAAAAATTAATGCAACTGATAAATCCAAACACTTCTAGCCTCTCTAGGTTCCTCTGCATGATCATATATACACGTTTTATATTCACTTTTAAGAAAGAGAAATGACTGTGTTTCAGAGTTGATGAATAAAGAATGATGCCAGGGGTTCATTTCTAAATTTTCCTGTCTTTGAATTTTTTATTTTTAAACATTTTTATTTACTAAATATTTAAGAAAATACATTTGATATTATTTTGTGGTAATATTAAATTTAACATCAACTCCGAACATTCTATACTTTAAATAAAACAATATTTTGTTACAGTAATTAGCCTCTTTTCCTATATAATATTTGACAAACAGAGATTGGTATTTGTTCTCAAAAGCTATATTTTTCAAACATTCATCATATAAAATATTTATGTGCCTAAAATTATTGTGCTTGGGCAAGAAAATAAATGTAGAAATACAGATGAGAGGACATATTACTAATAATTTAGTTCATAAAGCACCTTTAGTGTTTAGAAGCATTAATGTCATCACTGATTTTTTTTGCCAAAATGTACTATAGTTTAATAACTGTAATTCAATTAAATTTTTTAAGTGGATCATTCTTGTTTCCAGATTTGAATATGATAGACTTTTTTATTTATTTCTATTTTTTATTTTCTTTTAAAAAATTATTTCCAGCCCATCTTTTATTTAATTTAAATGCAATGAAAATCATACTAGAAGGTAATTAAGATAATCATTTTGAATTTAATGCTTATCTGTTCTCCCACAAAGCAAATATTATTAGTATATTAGTTTGAGAATGTCATTTTCCAAATTATAGTACATGTCATCACACTCTGTTTCCAATAATGTGCTCTTGCTCTCCATATCTAGTCACAAATTTTTTGGTACATTTTTATTTCATTCTTTGTAATGCTGGAATCTAATCATTCTCCCTACAAATATTAAACTATTTATCGACTGTAAGAGAGGCCAGTTCAATATGGAATATAAAAATATTTTTAAATATGCTCAATTTCTGATGTTGATAAGCTATTAAATTATATTAGAGATTATTGGAAAGACCAGGAATGTGTTTGGCTTATATGAGCAAGCATATTGTTTGAATTATATTTTCATATTAACTATATTGTTTATCTATGACTCTGCAACCTAATCACCAGCAGTGGAAAAGTAGATATCTAAGTCAAATATTTTTATTTATTTATTTATTTATAATCATCCTGATTTTATCCCACTTCCAATAAGACAGAGAGAAGAGAGAGGAAAGACAGAAAGAGAGAGAGGGAGAGAGAGAGGGAGAGATAGACTGGATTATATTCCAGTCAGTTTTATTCTTGGTTAAAATGCTGTTTGACTCTTATCTATAAATGTATCCTAAGCATGACCTTGACAAACAATAAATGACAAACTTTGAAAGAAAAGGCTAAATGGTGAAGAGTTGTTTATATCAGGCCACAGTTAAAACTAACATAAGACTTAAAAACAAAAACAAAAATATTTCCGCTTTTCAGTCTGTTTTTTCTCAGATTTTTCTAATTCTCGTTTTCCTATCAAAGTGTTAACTATGTGAAAATACATTTTTGCAAAAACTGCTCTGGAATAATGACTATTTATTGGAAAAATATATGTTAGAACCCTACTTACCACTGCACTCTAGCCTGGGCGACAGAGTGAGACTCCCACTCAAAAACAAACAAACAAACAAACAAACAAAAACTGTGCATGTTTAAGTGAGAAGTCTTTAAAATGTGTAGTTTCTAGGAGAGAAATGTGGAAATAATGAAAGAAAAAGTACCCTTTGGCAATTACGTGGTAAAAGAGAGAACATTTATGGTATTTCAACACAAAAGAGAACAACAAAATCAGGGGTCATACAGCATTCCTGCTCACACAACAAAATACGCAATTGAAAAAATTCACTAACATATTGGGACTATGCTGACAGAAGAGCGTATCATTAAACCAAAAGTTCTTTAATATGCATCAAAACAAATCAAAATAGGAAAAAAGAACAAGGGAAAGAAAAAACAATTTATATATAGTTATCAAAATCAAATATCAAAAAACCGAGGAGAAAACACACAAAAAATTATATTTAACATGTATAAGCTGAAGAATATTTCCTCCAGAAAACAAACAATGAAGCAGAAGAAAATTGCAAGACAAGAAATTAAGTATACTGACCAAGTAATTTGAAAACATGAAAGTCCATTTTGAATAAAAATTTATAAACTGAGAACAAAATAGAATAAATTGTAAAAAATAAAAAGTATTGATTTAACTCAAGAAATAAAATAAAACAACAAAATTGTTTCATAAATAAAAAATAAATTATGAGTCCCAAGGATAATAGATAAAATGAAAATTTTATAAAGGGCATTGAATAAAGGCAAGAAAGCCAGCAGAAGAAGATGAATGAGTTAAGAAGCAAAACATATCTGAGAAAAAGCAGTGAAAATGAAAAACAGACAAAGCAAAAATAACAACCATTATATCTAAGCTTCTCTCCAAACATAGATGAATACTGAATTTGTACATTGGAATGAATCAGGAGGTAACTGGGAAAATTAATCCAGGATAATCAACTTGAAGACATATGCTAGTAAAGCTACTGCATTTTAAATACAAAGATAAAACTCTGAGGTTTGCAGGCAAAAGGATAAAATAATTTAAAAGACAAAAATTTAGACTGGCATCAGATTTCTTGACTTCTTGAAATCAACACATTAAAAAATCAATTCTAGAATAGCACTTCAAAAAATTATTAGTGAACCAATGATTATTTGTCTAACCAAATTATCCCTCAAATATCAAGGCTACAGAAAACATAGTTTTAAAATACAAGAACTTGAAGAATTTAGAAAATTCTGCACCCATATGACTTTCTTGGGAATCTATTAGAGGATAAGCTTTAAACAACTAAGAAGTAATTGGAAAATTTTCAGCAAAATAATTAATATTTAGTATTTTAAATATACAAATATGCATCTCCTAAAGCAACAGCAGGACAAGGATAAAAAAAAATAATGTGCAAATGCTGTTATTTTGTGACAAGTACAAATAGTACAATACAATTTTAAGAATGAGGAGAAGGAAAAGGGAGAGACAATAAGCTCATTAATTGTGTAGGCAATATGAAATATTACACTATATTAATAAAACGGATAAGACAGACAGTAAATAGTTGAATACAAAAATAGAGAACTAAATATATTTAAAAAGTAACCACCACAACAAAAATGTACATGTCTAATGCTTTTTTAAAATTAAAGTGAAAATAATACACATTCTTTAGAAGAAAATGTAGCAAATGTAAGAAAACATACTTAATTCTCAAATATTATGAAAAAGTTAAGACCAAATATATTAATTATACTTAAAAGATGAACTTAGCACTCTTGTTAAAACAAAAATTTTGAATTTTACATATAAAACAATACCTAACTCTATGCTAAAAACAAGAAACATATAAAAAATAAGATAACTCAGTAAGGAGAAAAAAGATACAAAAAGATATGCTAGGAAAATGAAAGGAGAAATATCAATTCTGTTGTCAGACTTAGTAGAATTAAAGACCCAAAACATTAAATATAATAGAAAAAAGATGCTTCAATGCTAAAATGTATAATTTACTGTCAATTTAGAATACTTGCAAATTTTTTGGCATTAAAAAAAAACTAACCTAATTTATGAAGCAAAACATATGAAATAATAGGAGATGTAGAAACATACTATTAATGAGATTGTAATAACTCAATCTCAGTTCAAGATTTATAAAGTTGACAAAAAATAAGTGAAGAAATTAAACTCTTAACACACTCATTAAGTTAGATCTAATGCATTTACATTAAACCCTACACCTTAATGGAGAATATACTTTCTACATAAGTAAATTCACAAAAAATAATCATATAAGATGTCAAAAAGAAAATAGTAGTAATTTCTATAAAGTTTTAATTTTACCAGCCACAAACTCTGAATTCAGTGTAGTAAAACTAGAAGTTACTAAAAAACAAAAAACTATAAAGGTGCTTTAATCTGGAAATCTTTAAAAATTATTAAACAACATTTGAATGAAAGAAAAAATACAAGCTCAAATTACAGAATTTTTAAAGCATAAGGGCAATAAAAACTACATATTATATCTATTACATGTATTTAAAACAATGATCAGGGAAGCTTTCATAGCATTAAATAAATAAATTTAAATGAATACATTTAATTTCCATCTAAAAAGGTAAAAAAAGAAAGTAAATTATAGAGGTAAACACAGACATCAATGAGGTACAGAATAGAAAATATTATACTTTGGAAATTAAAATTTTACATTTTTAAAAAGCAAAATGGACAAATCAGTAGCTAATCTGATCAAGGGAAAAAAGAAAAAAGCACAAATATATAAAAGGACAAGAAAATGACAATGGAAATGGGAGATATATTTAAAATGTAAGTGGCAAATTGGCAGCTTTCTCTGCAAATAAATATCAAAATCTATATTAAATAGTTAATTTCCTACTAAATATAGATTACCAAACATGGTCCCATTAGACGTTTAAGCTTAAACAGACCTTTTTGTTCACAGAAGATATAGAATTATTATTTTTTTAGGCTCAAATGCATCTTTATTAATAAAAATAGGAACAGTTACAGTCAACACACTTTTGCCAATAAGTAAATTTGTTTATTACTGTAGCATAAAAATCCGTGCTTCAGGATTCAATGAACTCTTGGAAAGTATTGTTTGCATCCTGCTGGTTGTGGAAGTGTTGTCCCTAAGAAAAGTTGTTGAGATGCTTGAAGTGGTAGTCGGCTAGTGAGAGGTCAGGTGAATATGGCAGATGAGTCAAAACTCCGTAGCACAATTCATTCAACTTTTGAAGCATTGGTTGTGTGATGTGCAGTTGGTTGTCGTGGAGAAGAATTGGCCCCTATCTGTTGACCAATGCTGGCTGTAGGCATTGCCGTTTTTGGTGCATCTCATTGATTTGCTGTGCATACTTTTCAGATGTAATGGTTTCACTGGGATTCAGATAGGTGTAGTGGATCAGAGTGGCAACAGACCACCAAACAGTGACTGTGATCTTTCTTTTTTTTTTTTTTTTTTTGGTGCAAGTTTGGCTTTAGGAAGTGCTTTGGAGTTTCTTCTTGGCCCAGTCACTGAGCTGGTCATCGTTGGTTGTCGTATACAATCCACTTTTCAAGACACATCACAATCTAATCCAGAAATGGTTCATTGTTGTTGCGGAATAAGAGAATATGACACTTCTAAATGATACACATACATATAATTTTTTGGCCAACTCATGAGGCACCTGCTTATTGAGAATGGCCAAAGTTGAGTTCTTCAGCAATTTCTCATGTAATTGTAAGAGAATCAGGTTCAATGATTGCTCTCCATTGGTCATTGTCAACTTCTGATGGCCGGCCACTAGGCTTTTCATCTTCAGAGTTCTCATCTCCTTTGCAAAACTTCTAGAATCACCACTACACTATACATTCATTAGCATTTCCTGGGTCAAATGTGTTGTTGATGTTGCAAATAGTCTTCGTTGCTTTATGACCTATTTTGAACTCAAATAAGAAAATCACTTGAATTTGTTTTTGTCTTAAATCATTTTCATAGTTGCAACACAATGTACATCATTTTGAAAACCTCACAGCAACATTGTAATCAATAAGGAAGAAATTTTTTCTCTAAGATCCAGTACAAGGCAAAGTTGCTTGCTCTCATGATTTTTAATCAACATAGCATCAGAAATCTTCCTCGTATTCATGATCATGTGTACTCGCCTCCCATGTTGAATCTGTGCTGCCCCATGACTTCCATTAAGAAGAGATTGCAACTTGAGTGACAGTGTGACCCTTCTGGGTCCAGACTTTAAGAAGCCCAGCAGCTTCTGCCTCCCCTTGCTTGCTTTTTAGAACTCTGAACTGTCACATAAGATGCCATCTTTCCTCAGAATAATTTAAAAACTTCCTTCTTGAGCCGGGCTCGTGGCTCAGCCTGCAATCCCGCGCCTTTGGGAGGCTGAGGTGAGTGGATTGCCTGAGCCCGCGGGTTCGAGACCCGCCTGGGCAACTTGGCGAGACCTCATCTCTACAATAAATGAAAAAATCAGCCGGGCGTGGTAGCGCGCGCCTGTAATTCTGGCTACTTGGAAGGCTGAGGTGGAAGGATCGCCGGAGCCCCGCAGGTCGAGGCTGCGGTGGCCGGGAGCGGCCACTGCACTCCAGTCTGGGCGACAGAGTGAGACTCCAACTCAAAAAAAAAAACCAAAAAACAAACAAACAGAACTTTTCACATGAAATTTCAATCACATTTTCAAAGAACTAATGGCCCCAAAACCTTATAAAAATTCCAGAGTGTTGAAAATAAAATGAAACTTCCTAACTCTTGCCATGAAACAAGAAACATTGACACCTAAATCAGACAAAAAAAATTTTTAAGAAACCACATATATCATTATTTATGACTGTCATAAATATTAAGACAAATGCATGAAAATATTATTAGTAAATAAAATCTAGCATCATATTAAAAAGTAATACACAATGACTCAGAGAGTAAGATTTTTTTTTCCTGGAATACAAACTTAACTCAATATTAAGGTATTCATCAATATATTGTGTCAAGTTAGCATATAAAATTAATAAGCAAAAATAATGTTATCATCTCTATAGATGTTAAAAAAATTATTTAATATAACAACACCTGCTCAAGATAAAACCCACTAGCAATAGGAAATGCAGTGTACTCTTTTACATGATAAAATACATATAGTCTTGTCCTAAAGCTAGTATCTTGATTATGCACCATTACAGGTATTTTCACTAAGATCAGGAACAAGCTAAGACGTGCTACTATCACTACTACTATTCAACAGTGCACTAGAATTAATATTAAATGTAATTCAATAAAGTAAAAATTAGACACATAAGATGGGTAAAGGAGAAATAAGACTTTATGTGCATATGATATGTGTAATTGGAAAAGAATAAAGAATTTTTATGAAAAAAAAAACAGTTGCAGAATACACAGAGGTTGCCAAAAACATGTGTACACATTTTAAGAAAGAAAAAACTGCTTTAAGATTGTAATGCTTAATATATACCAATAGCAAAAGATGCAGACAAGCCACGTTTGACTTCTGCAATTACAAGTGTTCAAAGTGGTTACCATCAGCGTCCAGACACGTCTAATTTTGATAAACTACTGTTTTAGCAGCATTGACTGAAGTGTCCACCTGTATCCCTGTGTATGCCATTTCAATTTTTTCCCAATGTACTGTCAGTGTAGCTGAGTTCCTATGGTACACCACATTCTTCATGGTACCCCGTAGGTAGAAGTCAGTGGGTGTTAAGTCAGGGGAACATGGGGGATACTCAAACTCACTGTTTCATTCAATGTAAACTGCACTTCATCAGACAAAACCATTTTCCCCACAAAGTACCCATCCTCAAGTACCATGTTTTGGAATCACTGATACGCATTTTTCAGGTCAGCCTGCATTTCGAGAGTGTCAGTTGAATGGGTCAGCCAGCCAAACACCAGAGAGGGTCATCTCGTAGGGCTAGTAAGCCTAGCTCTGGAAGTGTTGGCCCTAATGGGTTGGCAAGCCAAGCCCTGAAGGTGTTGCTGGTTCAGTGGGCTGGCAAGCCTAGTTCCCAGATTGTTGACTCTGATGGGCTGGCAAGCCAGGCCCTGAGAGTGTTGCTGGTTTGGTGAGCTGGCAATCCTAGCTCCTGAAGTGTCTCAACTTTGGAGTCTCACCTTCTTCCAGCAGCTGTCCTGGTTCAGCCGTTTCCGATGGCTGGCAAGCCAGCCTCTGGGTTGCATGGCTTTTTGGCTCCGATGATCTTCTGCAGCCCTTCAGGTCACAACTCTTCAGGGTTGAGGTTCTTGTCTCATGCCCATGAAGAATGAGGGACACAGACAACCAGAAAGCAAGAAAGCACAATTTATTGAGCGGACAGAAAAGCACCCACAGTAGGAGGAGACCTGAAGCTGTTGCCAATTTGGAGCTGAAACCTAGTGCTTGTATAGTCCTAAGTCCAAATTGATTGGCTAGCACTAGCTGTGAGTTGATTGGTCTGCACTTAGCTGTTCTGATTGGTCAGTATTAAGGACCAATTGGCAGGAGATAGGGGCCTAATGGTGAACTGATTCATTGCTTTTTGATCCCAGCAGTGAGTAGTAAGCTCTATCCTGAGAAGCTCACAGGGAGCTTGTTTACCAACGCTGAGCCTGAGAGGCCTGCCGGAGTCCGCCATATTGTTTGGAGTTCACTACATTGTTACCAGGGGACCCACCTGTCTGTCTGCCTAGACTTTCTTTAGCTATCTCCTGTCTCACCACTCACAGTACTGCATCCTTCAATCAGGGTTGTCTTCACTCAGTGCCTGTGATAATCTTGGAATGAAAACTTTCCATTTTTGCTGTTTTAAGAATATATCATATACTTGTTCTGCTAACTCCTGTCTCACATGCACATTGTTTGGTAGACTTCTGTGGCAAGAGTGTAAACTGTTCCAACACCACAGCAGAAGAAGCAAGACTTGTTGCTGTGAGAGGTCTCCTGGATCTTCCCTTTTGCATATCACACACAGCACCATGCATCTCAAACTTATCATAAATGTGTGCATTAGGTATGTTAGAAGTTTTGTTATATACTCATGTTTTCATCATCATTGTATTTAAACAACATTCTTGAATTCCAAATACGTCTTCAAAATAGCCTTGCACTCTTCAAACTACAACTATGTTTCCCCCATTTTTTGACTATCCCGTCTGCCACATGGTGATGTTAGCATTCATTTGATTAATGCTATCTTCTGAGTGTACATAATACTATACATTGCTACCATAATTCAATTCAACTTCAAAAAGTAATAACATCTCTTAAAATGTTTATACATTTTTTGGCATTCCTGGTATACCTGTGCATGTATATGTATACACAAACACACTTAAACACACACATACATATACATACACACACACACTTAAACACACACACATGCATATATCATACTTGATATATATGTCAAAGAAATTGACTCCTGGTGGGAGACAGCAGACACTTTTGCTGTTGTCCTGCCCATTTTGACCTTCATAATGTATCTTTCCTTAATAAATGTACCTTACTTTGTTAAAATTAAAAGAAGAAAGATGAAAAAAAGAAGGAAATAAGTTGGCTCCGGCAATTTTGGAGACTGAGAAGACCCACGAGCTGCCATCTACAAGCTTGAGACCCAGGAAAGCTGGTAGTATAACTCAGTATGAATCTGAAGGCCAAAAGACCTGAGAACCAAGAGACACAATGGTACAAATCTCAGTTTGAGGACTGTGGAGGATGAGATAAAGTGTCTTTCTTCTTCTTCCTTTTGTTTTATTCAGGCCCTCAATAGATCAGATGATACAAACTTGTTGGGAGCCAGCCATGGAGGCCCACTGAGTGTTAGGGATCAGGAAGGGACATTGACCCAGAGACCACTAGGATGTGTTCGGGAGCTATTTGACCCCATTTCCTCCCACTTTCTATTCAGCACTAACCAGATTAAGCTCCTGTGAGCTCAAAACATAAAAACTCTGAGACCAGGATGAATACAAGCTAACTTTAGAAGCTCATTGTTCCCATTCTTCCACAAACTGCAGTTTTGGCTTTCACACAACTTATAATTCAAACTCGGGTCACATCTAAGAGCCTTAGTATTGGTCACAGGCTTCTGGGTCATGATCTTAGGATTTATTGAAGGTGTAAATTGTAGAATATAGTTTTAGAAGACAGCCATGTTGTTGAAAGAATGTGGCTGGGTTACTTGCAGGTAGCCCACTGTGAACTTTGGACTGGGCCACATTCGGAACATTATGGGATGGGCCACTTTCATTTGTAAAGTAAATACTTAAGCTTCTATAGAATTGTTTCACTTGACATAAATCAATCAGTTTAGGATGAAAAAGGTTTATAGAATATGTCAGTCACAGATTAGGTTATCCTTTGTTATGGGATTTTAAGATTATCATATGAAAAGGGTTTAAAGGCAATCATTGATTAAGTTTTCATGGATTAAGGTTTCCAGTGGGTGGGGGACGCCCCTCCCACATCTGCCTTTGTGTATAAAAGACTCATTGTAATTCCCAATAACACACATCACTTCTGCACTAGACAGGAGTCCAGCCTCTTTCTCTCTCTCTCTTTCTTCTTTCCCCCAATCGCCGATGCCGTCTCCACCTTTGGGGTACCCTGAACCTGACTGGAGCTGGTCTCCGGCTAGTGGCACCTGAATGTGGGACCTAAAGGTAAGCTTTCTTTTTCTTTTTTGGGACAGATAGGAGCTCACCCAGGGTGCTGCGGACCCCTCTGCAGATACAGGCAGAGCAAGGAAGGATGAGCAGTTTAAGAGCTGTGATAGAATCATGGGCCAGAGTGAATCTAAAGAAAGGAACATGTCTACTAGTATTTTGAACATATTATCCGATAGGGGAACCAATTGTCTTTACTCTTGCATTTTGTACGCCTTAGCTTTATGGAATATTATCTGGGATGTTTTAAACCAACAGTATGATTCCTCCAAAATTCTGGCCAAAAATAAAGACACTTCTCTGCTGGCCATAGCCTCGGCGCCTCCTTTAGATGATGAATTTTTCCCCGAAGAGGAAATGGAGGAAGTGATTGGGTATCATAAGCGAAAAAATCTTACTAATGTTGCCAAGGCACCTCCTCCCATACCCTTTACTAGAAATAAGGTGAAAACACCAAAATTCACACCTGGGTATGTGTCTCTGGCTAATGTAGGTATGCAGGGAGCCAGAAAAAAGGCTGAGAAAGAGGGAGATTGTACCTTGTCTTCTTGCTTTCCAGTAATTTATATGGAAGAAGGCACAGTAAAAGAGGCACCTCACTGGGAGCTGCTACCATATAAATTAATTAAGGAACTTAAAGAGGCTTGTACTCAGTATGGTCCTATGGCTCCTTATACTATTACTGTTATGGAACAACTTGCCACTTGGTGGATGACACCACAAGACTGGTGACAACTTGCTAAAAACTGTTTGTCAGGAGGAGCCTATTTACTATGGAAAACTGAATTTGAAGATCAGGTAAGGATCCAGAGGGCTGTTAACCAGCAGAGGGATCCAAATCAGTTTCATGTTTCTAGCAATATGTTGTTAGGAAAAGGAATATATGAGTCAGTTGACAGCCAACTAATCTTACCCAAGGAAATTACTAACTCCAGACCTCTAAAAGATTTATATATTCAGGGAGTTAAAATTAAAGGTCTGCTAGATACAGGGGCTGATGTTTCTTGTACTGCTGGGATAGACTGGCCGTCTTCCTGGCCAACACAAGTAGCCCCATCAAACACGTTGGTATTTGTCGAGTGTCCTCTGTAGGCAAAGGTTCTCAAATCTTAAATTGGACAGATAATGAAACTTCAGGAACCTTTTGTCCCTACATCATTCCTTCCATCCCCATTACACTTTGGGAACGTGATATTCTTGCTCAAATGGGAATGCTTCTGTATAGTCCAGATGACAAGGTGTCAGCGCAAATGCTACAAATAGGATGCAACCCCTTAAAGGGACTTGGAAGGAACAGACAGGGCATAAAAGGGCCTGTTCAGATTGTAGAGAGGAAAGACCGATCTGGTATTGGCTAACCCAAAGACTGAGACAGGTGGCATGAATCCTGTTTAACCAAAGGAATAGACCGGAGAAAAATGTAAACAAAATAAGGGTTTTCAGTTCCTTTGTCCTCTCCTATTCCTCCTACAACTCCAATTCCTGCCTTCCCTATACTCTTGTTTCTTGCAATCTGTTCTGTGAGTCCCTTAACCTTTATCTGGGAAGGAAGGGCAGGCGTCTACGGCCGTGGTGCCTAGCTCTGACTTTCAGTCTTTCTCTTTTACCTTCCGAGAAGGGACAGGTACCAAAGGTCATGGCACCTAACCCCAACCTCCAGACTTCTCACCCCCCCACATGTCTCTTCTCAAGGGGGTTCCTTAGACAACAGGATGTTAAAAATTCTTCTTTGTTGTCTTCTTATGATAAATTTCTCTCAAGTTCAACTTTCACAGATGGAAGTAAAGGAATCATATAAGTGAATCCTGTTAGCTAACTACAAAATAGGTGTTAATAAGCAGACTAGACTGGAAGGACAAGTTCTTTTGGATGTATTTTATCTCTCAGTCAGCACTGGCGCAAACTCCAAGAATTAGAAAAGGGCCCACAAACCCCTCAACTATAACTATTGGACACAGCCTTTAAAGTCTTTTAACAACTGGGAGGAGAAAAGAATGCAGGACCAAAAACATAAGATAAACTTACTGCATGCAGTCTGAGACATCAAGGTGGGAGTAGAGCTCACCATGTGCTACCTGGATATGCTGATGACCAGTGAGGAGTGCCAGAAGTAGCTGAGGGACCAATACTGTTTTAAGTGTGACTGTATCCGATGCCAAACCCAGGACAAGGTGATCTGCAACTCTTTCACCATCTGTACTGCAGAGATGCAGGAGTGGGTGTTGGCCTGTATCCTAGTATGTCTTTGCTCAATCACAGCTGTGACCCTAAGTGTTCAATTGTATTTAATGGACACCACCTCTCAGCATACCTGCTTCCCCTATCAATGATATGGAAAAGGACTGGTCACTCATCCAGCGAGATACTGGCTTCCTGAAATGGAGAGACTGTGCTTATAACTCTAAGGTGGACTATACTGTACCTGGTGAAAGACTATATATTAGTGACTGGGGTTTTAATGGCTCTACGCTTGCCGCAACTAGAAGGCACTCCAATGAATGGATACCAGATAAGCCATTCAACCTCATTTGTGGAGAACCCTCTCTGCCCTTCAACCAGTCAGCCTGCCCACATTAGGGATACTTGCAGTTCTCTTACATGTTTTTTAGTATGAAATAAGTACTAAGTTGTTAAAATTGAGTATCATAGCAATGTTTATAAGGTGTCTTGTACTGGGTATATTTTTAACTAATTGTTTAACTAATGCCTTTTATGAAGGTTTTGTTATTCTTGAGCAGCCATCTTATTTGATGATTCTTGTATAATTGTCATCTCGTTGGTATGATGCATGTGGTTTACAGATATTGTATGAGGCTAATGCTCTTTTAGAAAGACAGAAAAGATTTTTGGCTACTTTTAATTTTAGGAGGTACAGCTTTAATAGCTACTTTTGAGCTGTAGCATTATCTAGGGAAGTTCATACAACTACATTTGCTGATTGGCTGTCTAAAAACGTTTCTATTGCCATAGCTATTCAGGAAATCATAGACCAGAAGTTGGAAAGTAAGGTTAGTGCTTTGGAGGAAGGAGTTTTAGCAGTAGGGCAAGAACTTGTGACCTTAAAAAAGAAATTGGCTCTCCAATGTCACTCTGAGTTTAAATCTGTCCATACTTGGGACAAAGTAACTTGGAATTTGGAATCATTGAGACCTGAGTATAGACCTTACTAAATTACATCAAGAAATTCAGGCATCATTTGCTAACCAAAAAACATTAATGTCTATACTCATCTATGTGGGCATTTATGGAGCAGTGATTCTTTTGTTGTTGTGTTTACTACCAATCATCTTCAGAGTGCTAAAGATGAGTCAGCTCAATATGGAGTTTCATGGTTTCGTGCAAAAAAAATAAAAAAGGGGGAGATGTTGGGAGCCAGCCATGGAGGCCCACTGAGCATTAGGGATCAGGAAGGGACATTGACCCCGAGACCACTAGGATGCGTTTGGGATCTATTTGACCCCATTTCCTCCCCCTTTCTACTCAGCACTAACCAGATTAAGCTCCTGTGAGCTCAAAACAAAAACTCCGAGACCGGGATGAACACAAGCTAACTTTAGAAGCTCATTGCTCCCATTCTTCCACAAACTGCAGTTTTGGCTTTTACACAACTTATAATTCAAACTCGGGTCACATCTAAGAGCCTTAGTATTGGTCACAGGCTTCTGAGTCATGATCTTAGGATTTATTGAAGGTGTAAATTGTAGAATATAGTTTTAGAAGACAGCCATGTTGTTGAAAGAATGTGGCTGGGTTACTTGCAGGTAGCCCACTGTGAACTTTGGACTGGGCCACATTCCAAACATTCTGGGATGGGCCACTTTTGTTTGTAAAGTAAATACTTAAGCTTCTATAGAATTGTTTAACTTGACATAAATCAATCAACTTAGAATGAAAAAGTTTTATACAATATGTCAGTCACGGATTAGGTTATCCTTCATTATGGGATTTTAAGATTATCATACGAAAAGGGTTTAAAGGCAATCATTGATTAAGTTTTCATGGATTAAGGTTTCTGGTGGGTGGGGGACGCCCCTCCCACATCTGACTTTGTGTATAAAAGACCCATTGTAATTCCCAATAACACACATCGTTTCTGCACTAGACGGGAGTCCAACCCCTTTCTCTCTCTGTCTCTCTCTCTCTTTCTTCTTTCCCCCAATCGCCGACGTTGTCTCCACCTTTGGGGTACCCTGAACCTGGCTGGAACTGGTCTCCGGCACAACCCCACATTGGGAAGAGTAATCTACTGAATCCATGGATTACAATGCTTGTCGTCTTCTGAAACACTCCCACAGACACCCATAGTAATGTTTAATCTGGGTACCCTGTAGTTAGTCAAGATGGCACATGAAATTAGCCATCAGAGTAATCAATAATAAAACTAATTCAAACAAATAATGTAGCAAAACAGCAGTATATAAAATTAATGTATGGATACCACCAATTAGTCTTTGTATATATACAAAAATGGAAAAAGTATTGCTAGAGAAAATCCTATATATAATAGCAACAAGAAGTGTAAATATTTAGGAATAAACTTAACATAAAATGTACAACTATTGCATGTGATAATTTTATGATATTAGTGAAAAACAGAGTAGACTTGAATAAATGGAAAGATATTACATGTAATCAAGTTGGATATCTCAACATTATAACGACATGAACTATCCCTAGATTAATTTATTGATTTAATGTAATCCAAACATAAGTGGCAACAAGCTTTTTAACAGATTTTGAAATGTTGATATTTTTAGCCCTGCTAGGCATTTAAAAATGTCTGTAACTAAAAATATCTACAAGTAAAATTATTGTTTATAATATCTACCTGATATTATAGACAATCTGGCAAATGAAATAAAATAGAAAGTCCAAATATAGACCCATGTATATATGGAAATTTAGTGCATCTCAAATTACTGAGGCAAATGATGACTTTTTAATAAATGGTGCTAGGATAACTAAGTAGTCATCTGAAAAATGGCAAAAGTTAAACTGTACTTCACAACATACACAAAGGTAAACTCCAAAAAGTTAGATAATTAAATATTTTTTAAAATTACAAAATACTTTAAGAAGATATCGGTGAATTGATGAAATGCTTAACAAATGGATCTCATAATGATGCATAGGTACAAATGTGAACTTTAACCTAGATCTCATGTCTTATAAAATTATGACATTAATAGACATTGATCTATCTAATGGCATAGATAGATCAAATGTGAAATTAAAAAAAATACAAAGCAAACTTCAATTTAGAAGAAAGCAGGACTGACTATTTCATATGAGACAAATTAAGTTTTACACAAAGAAATTTACTAGGGACAAAGAGGGGCATTACATGATGACAAAATTACTGATATACCAGGGAAATATTTTAAAAATATGTGTTATACAACTAGACCTTCAAAATACATGAAAGAAAACCTAATAGAACTAAAAGGAGGAAAAGAAAAATCCATAATTATAGTGGGGATTTCAGCACCTCATGCTCTACAACTGATAGATCTACTATACTGAATTCTAGAAACGATATACAAAAATTGAACATCATCATCAACCAATCAGGATCAAATTTATACTGACAGAACAATCTACTTGCTGTTGCAAGTTGGACAATATCTTACATCATTAAAGAAAGTTAAAAGACTTAAAATAATTGGAATCATACAGTGAATGTTCTCAGAGCACAGTGGAATCAAACACAGAATCAATAATGGAAATACAATACAAAATTTTCAAATGCTTGAAAATTAAACTGCACACTTCTAATTAATCCATCTTCACAATAAAATGTTTAAAGGAATAAATTATACACAGAACGGGATGAAAATAAAACTCAAATTGTCAAATATCATGAGATAAATTTATTTATTTATGTTTTTTCTGCTTTTAATTTTTAATTTAAAATTGTGGGATGCGATTCAGGGTTAGGTATACAAATGTTCATTGTGCATGTATCCTTATTGATGAGATTTACCCTCGCTTTCCCAGGCAGATATTGACTACTGTCAATTCCACCTCCCCCTGCTCCCCACAGTTTTCCACTACTGTCAGTCCTCTTCTTCTAGTAATACAGTAGTTGTTCAAGGTCCACTTATGAGTGAGAACATGTGATATTCAACTCTTTGTTTCTGTGAAAGATCACTCAGTATTATAAACTTTAATTCTATCCAAGTTGTTTCAAAGTTCATGATTTTGTTCTTCTTTATGGCTGTATAGTATTCTACTGTGTATATATACCACATTTTTTTATCAGTCCTCTTTTGATGGGCAGCACGGTTGGTTTCATATTCTTGCTATTATGAACAAGGCTGCAATAAACATACATGTGCAGGTATCTTTTTTATAGAATGATTTGAATTCTTCTGGGTATATTCCCAGTAGGGGGATTGTGGGATCATATGGAAGGTCGATTTTTAGAAGTGTTAGGAATCACCACACCAATTTCCACAGAGGCTGTGCTGGTTTGCACTCCCAACAGTGCAGAAGTGTTCCCTTTTCACCACGTCCTCTCCAGCATCTGTTACTTTTTGAGTTATTGATGATGGCCATCCTGACGGGAGTTAGGTGGTATCTCAGTGTAGTTTTAATTTGCATCTTCCTGATGACTAGTGAGGCTGATACTTTTTCATGTAACTGTTGGCTACTTGTATGCTTGTATGTCTTCTTTTGAGAAGTGTCTATTCATATCTTTAGCCCACTTGGTAATGGGGCTGTGTGTTTTTTTCTTTTCAGTATGTTTGAGTTCCTTGTAGATCCTTGATATTAGGCCTTTGTCAGACATGGAGTTGGCAAATTTTTTTTCCCAGTCTGTGGGCTGTCTCCCTGCTCTCTTGATGGGTTCTTTGGCTTTGCAGAAGCTTGTCAGTTTGATGAGGTCCCACTTGTCTTTGTTATCTCTTATGACATGGGCACTTGGGATTTTGATCAGGAATTCGTTGACAGTTCCAACTTCCATAAGAGTGCCTCCTGCATTTTCCAAGATTCTTTTTAGTTTGAGGTTTTTCCTTTAGGCCTCTGATCCATTTAGAGTTGATTTTTGTGTATGGGAATAAGTAGGGGTCCTGTTTCAGTCTTTTGCATGTGGTCAGCCAGTTTTCCCAGCACTATTTTACTGAATAGGTTCTCCTCTTCCTGGTACTGGGTGGTGGAGATTTTGTCAAAGATGAGTTGGTTGAGCAATTGAAGTTTTGCTTCTGGAATCTCAATTCTATTCCATTGGTCTATATGCCTGTTTTTGTACCAATATCAGGCTGCTTTGATTATTGTAGTTTTATAATAAAGTTTAAAGTCTGGTAGTGTGATACCTCCTGCTTTTTGTTGTTGTTTTGTTGTTGTTATTGAGAATTGTTTTGGCTATTCTTGGTTGTTTGTGTTTCCATATGAATTTCTGTAATGTTTTGTTCTAGTTCTGAGAAGAATGTTGCAGGTAATTTGATAGGTATTGCATTAAATCTGTAGATTGCCTTAGGTAAAATGGACATCTTAACAATGTTGATTCTTCCAATCTATGAGCGTGGAATATTTTTCCACTTATTTGTGTCATTTTTGATTTCTTTGAGCAGTGTTTTGTAGTTTTCATTGTAAAGGTCTTTTATATCTTTGGTTAGGAAGTTGCCCAGGTATTTCACTTTTTTGTGGCTATGGTGAATGGTATTGTGCTTTTTATTTGGGTTTCTGTTTGTTTATTATGGGTGTATAGAAATGCTATTCTTTTTTGTACATTTATTTTATACCCTGAGACTTTGCCAAAGTCCTTTAGAGTGCAAGGAAGTTTTTGGCAAATTCTTTTGCATTTTTAAGATATACAATCATGTCATCTGCAAAGAGAGATAACTTGACTTCCTCTTTTCCTATTTGGATACCCTTAATTGCCTTCTCTTCTCTGATTGTTCTAGCTAGGACATCCAAAACTATGTTGAACAGGAGGGATGAGAGTGGGCATCTTTGTCTTGTTCCAGTTTTCAGGGGAAATGGTTTCAATTTTTGTCCATTTAGGAGTATGCTGGCTGTGGGCTTATCATAGATGGTTTTTACTATTTTGAGTTATGTTCCACCTATGCCTAGATGTTTGAGGATTTTTATCAAGAAGGAGTGCTGGATTTTATCAAAAACTTTTTCTACATCTAATGATGCAATCATGTGTTTTTTGTTTTTACGTCTGTTGATTTATTTAATTATGTTTATGGTCTGATGAATGTTGAACCAGCCTTGCATCCCAGGGATGAAAAATACTTGGTCGTGATGGATGACTTTTGAGATGTGTTGTTGAATCCAATTTGCTAGAATTTTGCTGAGAATCTTAGCATCTATGCTCATCAAATATGTTGACCTGCAGTTGTCTTTCTTTGTTGGGTCTTAACCTGGCTTGTGTATCAATGTGATGTTAGCTTCATAAAATGATTTGGGGAGAGTTCCATCTTTCTCAATCACCTGGAATACTTTCAATAGGATTGGTATCAGTTCTTCCTTGTATGTTTTGTAAAACTCTGCTGGAAAGCCATCTGCTCCTGGGATTTTTTTTGTAAGTAGTTTTCTTATGACACAATAAAATTTCCTTGATTGTTATTCATCTATTTAGGGTCTCAATTTCTTCTTGTTTCAACCTAGGGAAGTTGTGAGATGCCAGAAAGTCCTCCATTTCTTTTAGGTTTTCCAGTTGTTGTTTTTTTTCCATACAATTGTACATAGTAGTCTCTGATAATCTTTTGTATTTCTTTGGTGTCAGTTGTGACTGCTTCTTTTATGTTTCTGTTTCAGTGTATTTGGGCTTTCTCTCTCTCTCTCTCTCTTTTTGGTCTGTCTGGCTAAGGGAACAGCTATCTTGTTTACCCTTTCAGAGAACCAACTTTTCGTTTCATTGATTTTTTTTGTATTATATTTTTGTCTTCTATGCCCTGGATTTGGGTTTTTTTTTTTTTTTTTCAGTGATCTGGATTCTTCTGCTGAAGTTAAGGTTTTGGTGGTCTTGCTTTTCCAACTTCCTTCTGTGATTTGTTAGGCTGTTAACTTTTGATCTTTCCATTTTCTTCATGTGAGTTTGTGAAGATATGAATCCCCCTCTTACTACTGCTTTCATGGTATCCCAGAGTTTTGGTAAGATGTTTCTTCATTTTCATTTTTTTCCAGGTACCTTTTAATCTCTGTTTTAATTTCATTGTTGACCAGGAGTTGCTTAGCAACATACTGTATAGTGTCCATGTCTTTGTGACTTTTGGGGGAACTCTTCTGGTGTTGATATTTATTTTTATTCCACTGTGGTCTAAGAAGGTACATGGCAAAATTTCTATCTTATGAAATTTATGTTTGATTTATGGCCAATGATGTGGTCAATCTTGGAGTACATTCCATGTGGTGATGAGGAAAATGTATATTCTGTCATTGTTGGGTAGAGTGTTCTGTATGTATCAATTAAGTCCATTTGTTCAAGAGTCTCACAGGTTTCGAATCTCCTTGTTGATTTTTTGTCTTGATGATCTGTCTAGGGTTGTGAATGGGGTATTAAAGTCCCCAGCTATGATAGTGTTAGAGTCAATCTCTTTTTTAAGTTTGTTTAGAACCTGTTTTATGAATTTTGGTGCTCCTATGTTGGGTGCATATATGTTTAAGATGGATATTTCTAGTTGATGGATTGAACCTTTTATCATTAGATAGTGACTGTCTTCATCTTTTTAAATTTTTGATAATTTAAATGGTACTTTTTTGTCTGAGATTAAGATTGCAACTCCAGCTTTCTTTTGTGTTCCATTCACCTGAAATTTTGCTTCCCATCCTCTAACTTTGAGTCTGTGAGTGATCTTTCTGGTGAGATGAGTCTGTTGGAGACAATATATTGTTGCCTCATGATATTTTATCCATTTTGCCACTCTGTGTCTTATCAGTGATGCATTTAGTCCATTCACATTCAGGCTAACTGTTGAAATGTGAGGGTTTATCCGTGTCATAAAATTCTTATAGAAATGTTGTTCTTGTTTGTTTGTTGTGTTCCTTGTGATTTTTGGGTTGATTTATGGGTGCTTTCAATCTTTTCCTTTATGCTTGCAAAGAACATTGTCATTCTTTTTTCCTTTTCTTCCATGTTTAATACTTTCTTAAGTGTTTCTTGTAGAAGTGGTCTAGAGGTAACTTAAGTTCTTGGGATTGGATGTTTGGGAAAGATTTTATTTCTCCCTCACTGATGAAGCTTAGCTTGTCTGGGTAAGTTATTCTTGGTTGAAATTGTTTATCTTTTAGAACTTTGACTATTGGGCTCTGAGCTCTCCTAGCCTGAAGTGTTTCTGTAGATAAATCTGCTGCTATTCTAATTGGTCTTCCCTGGTAGGTAGTCTGACCTTTTTCTCTTGCTGCTTTTACGATGTTTTCTTTTGTAACTACTTTGTTTAAGTGAATTATTGTGTACCTGGGAGTTGATCTTAGCATTTGTTGTCTTGCAGGGGTTCTTTGAATCTCTTGTGTTTGAATTTTTGCATCACTGATGAGATGAAGTGTTGGGAGCCAGTCGTGGAGGCCCACCTGAGCGTTAGGGATCCAGGTGGGCTGTGGTACCTGAGACCACCAGGTTGCATTCAGGAGCTGAAGGCCCATTCCCTCCTCCCTTCTTTGTTGTTTGGCAAGACCCATTAGCAGGGACTTTGATGATCTAAGCATGAAGTTCTGAGAATATGACAGGCATGGCTGACTCTAGGAATTCATTGTTCCCGTTTCTCACAGACTGCAGTTTCAGTTTTAAACTTAACACAGTTCAAACTCAGGTCACATTTGGGAACCTTATATGTGACACAAGCTTCTTTATAAGATATAAAAGTATATTTGTAGAATTAGTATATACATTTAGAGAGTTGTTTCCAACTTTAGATGGTATAGATGATTATCTGGAGTTACTAGAAATGGCCCAGCATGAACTTTGGACTGGGCCACATTCCTAAGGGCCCATCATCCACTTTGGATTGGGCTGCATTCTTTTAAACTGGTTCTTTAGCTACAATTAATGTAGGTTTTTTCTACTTATAATAGAAACTGAATTTATTTTATTCATAGAAAGTATTGTAGAATAGGTCATGCTATGTGAGGGAATTATGTTAGTTCAAGCATCATCAAACATGATACTTTAAGGTTTTATAAGAATACAGCTAACATTAGAAATTTCATTGTTCCCACTTTCTATTAATTGTGGATTTGGTCTTAGTACATTTGCAGTTTGTATTTGGGTTTTATTTTAGAAGTTTTATTACTGATGATCAATTAGGTTTAGAAATTAGAAACTTTTATAGAAATTAAGATAGATACATAGGATTTGAGAATAGCCATTTTGTTAAGAGATTATAATAATTGTTCCTGGAAATGGCCCAGTGTGATCTTTGGACTGGGCCACATTCTTTAGGAACTGGTTTTAGGAGCTATAATTAAGAGTTTTTTATAGTACAGGTAAAATTAGCACAGAATAGAAAGGTATTAGGATTTAAGTCAGTCTATTAGGCATTGGAAATGCATAAGTTTTAGAAGTTATTGATTATTAGAACATTATGATGTTAGAATTTTTGTATTGTTTGTGAGGAACATTAACCAAGCACAAGAATAGTGAAATAATGTTGGGATTGCCCTTCCTCATGCTTGAGGAAACATCTGGTGGGTAGGGGGACTCCCCTCATCCACCTGGCTTTGTGTTCACGTGAAAATCTTGTGATCTTGCCTGTGAAACTTTAGGATAAAAGGGTTACAGTTTGCCCCATTAAATCGGCTTCTGTTCATTTCACTAAACAGTTGTCCACTTTCTTTCTTTCTCTTTATATCTATCCCTCCATCTTTCTTTCAATATCTATCCCTACTACAGAATCGGCTTCTACACTAGACAGAGTCCAGTCTCTTTCTTTCTCCCCCTTTCTCTTTCTTTCTCTATTTCTCCAGAATAATCGCTGACACTGCCCCACCTTCCAGAGACCCTCTAAATCTCTCTGAAGGGGCTGGCCCCCATAAATGGCCCCCCGTAATGAGGGAAGTTTTCTGGAATAATTTTGTGGAATGTTTGCTCCAGGGTGGTCTCTATCTCTCTTTCTGCTTCAGGAAGTCCAATGACTTTTAGGTTCTGTCTCTTGAAGTAATTGCCCATCTCTTGAGGCTAATTTTGCTTTCCATGCTTATTAGTTTGTTATTTATTTCAATCACAGTATTGTTTACTGCTGTTATCTCAGTTATCAACTCCTTCCTATTTTCCTCTTATCTCTCCTTAATTTTTTTTATTCTCTTTATTAATGTCTTGATATCTGGGTTTGTAATATATGACCAGTCATTCTGGGGACCCTTCATTGTTTGCATTCCGAAGTCTGTTTTCTCAGCGTCTGACCTCCCAGGGGTCTGTGTGAGACCTATATTCTTCTTTTGGTTTTTCTTCATTTGTGTAGATTTTCCTACCCACCTTTTCCTTTTCCCCCCATCTTCTTTAAATCTGTTGTTCAGGGGTGGTGAGTTTGCTTTTACTTCTGTTTGATCAATCTCCTATTCTTCCTTGTGTAAATCCTCTAGCTTTGTTCAATTCTGAAGCTGGACTGTAGGTTTGGGGCTATACTTTTTGCAGTTTTGAGAATTAATTGAGGGGGGAGTTGTGACTCAAAATCTATCTGCAGATCCCAGTATCCACTGACAGGTGTATGGATACCCTGGAACCTACTTCCCACTGCCTTGCAATCTGTCCATGTGGTGGTGGTATAGATTTGCTCCCTGAAAGCAAAATGAGGTAAGAAAAAAGAAAGAAATAAAATGGGGGGGGAGGAAGGTGGAGAGAGAAGAGTAAGAGAAAATAGTCATAGGTACCAACTAACAAATGAAAATAGACACAAAGACAGATAAGAGTAAGAGAAAAAAACAAAAACAAACAAACAACAACATCAAAAACTAGAACATACAATCATACAGACACACAACCTAACCAACCTCCTTATGATGTAGTATTTTCTACACAAACATGAGGTCTTAGATCCCAAGTTGGAGGCTGGGCAGAGTTGAGTGGAGCTGGTTGGGGCAATGCAGGTCTCTGCCTGGTCTCAGGGCTCCAGCTGATCTCTGGTCTGACTGCAGCTGGGTCCAGCTGGGGAAGGCAGAGTGTGAGGCTGTCAGGTACTGCAAGTCGGTGTGTCACTGTGCAGCTTGGGCTTCTTTTTCTTTCTTTGTTCTTAGGTCCCAAGTTGGAGGCTGGGCAGAGCTGGATGGAGTTGGGTGGTGCAATGCAGGTCTCTACATGGTCTTGGAGTTCCAGGTGTTCTCTGGTCCCACTGTGGCCAGGGGTGAGTCAGGGAGATGAAGTGTGAAAAGGCCTGGCATTACAGGTCAGTGTAGTGTAGGGTAGCTGGGGGTGGGTGGTGCAGTAGGCAAGGTAGCCCAGAGCTCCACAGGGTGGGAGCTGAGGGCCTCCCCAGGTGACATAACCTTGGGACAGGCTGGAGTGGCACAGCCAGCAAGGGAGCCAGGAGCTCTATGGGTTGGTAGCCAAGGGCCTCCCTGGCAGTGGCAGCTTGGGGCGGGATGGGACAGTGCATCCAGGGATGGATCCCAGAGCTCCATGGGGTGGGAGCCGAGGGCCTCCCTGGGCAGCAGTGGTTTGGGGTGGGGCAAGATTGTGCAGTCAGGGAGGGAGTCCAGATTTCCACAGGGTGGGAGCTGAGAGCCTCCATGGGCAGTGGCAGCTGCTTGAGATAAATTGATAATAGTAAATGTTTACATTATATAAAAAGAACATTGTCACATTAGTAGTCTAATTTTCCTTCTGAGGAAACTAGAAAAACAAAGGCAAAATAAATCCAAATCTCTCAATAGAAGGAAATAATAAAGATAAGAACAAATATTAAATAAATTAAAAATAGGAAAACAATGAAAAAAACATTGATAAGCTTGATAAATAAAATTGAGAAATCTCCCACAATGCAGGAAAAATAAGAAAACACAAATCACCAAATCAAGACTGTGACAATTGATGTCAACACAGATCCCACAGTGGAGAAAAGGTAATAAAGGAATATTAAAAACACAGTCATGTTAATAAATTTGACAATTTTATAGAAATAGAACAAGCCGGGCTCGGTGGCTCAGTCTGTAATCCCATGCTTTGGGAGGCTGAGGTGAGTGGATTGCCTGAGCCCGTGGGCTCGAGATCTGCCAAGGCAACTTGGTGAGACTTCATCTCTACAATAAATCAAAAAAATTAGCCAGGTGTGGTAGCGCACACCTGTAGTTCCAGCTACTTGGAAGACTAAGGTGGGAGGATTGCCAGAGCCCAGCAGATCGAGGCTGTGGTGGCCAGGAGCAGCCACTGCACTCCAGTCTGGGTGACAAAGTGAGACTCTAACTCAAAAAAAAAAAAAGAAAGAAATAGAACAGTTCCTTGAAAGCCACAAAGAATTTAACTCAACTAAAATGATAGAGAACCAGGCTCTGTGGTTCAGTCTGTAATCCCATGTTTTGGGACACTGAAATGTGTGGATTGCCTGAGCCTGCGGGTTTGAGACCCGCCTGGGCAACTTGGTGAGACCTCATCTCTACAATAAATCAAAAAATTAGCTGGGCATGGTAGCGCATGCCTGTAGTTCCAGCTACTTGGAAGGCTGAGGCGGAAGGATTGCCTGAGCTCAGCAGGTCGAGGTTGCGGTGGCTGGGAGTGGCCACTGCACTCCAGTCTGGGAGACAGAATGAGACTCCAACACACACACACAAAAAAAAGATAGAGAAAATCTGAATAACCTTGTAACAGTTATATAAAATAAATTTATAATTGAACATCTCACAAATAAGAAAATTTTAATTCCAAATTATTTCTGATAATTTTATGAAAGATTTAAAAAGGAATTGATATCAGATTTAAACAATATTTTCCATAAAATATAAAAGGAGGGAACACTTCTTTCTGATTCATTTTTGAGGCCAGTATTATCCTGATATCAAAGTAAGATAAACAGCATAAAAAATAAAAATTTTTGACTATATTTTCATGAACTTAGATGCAAAAATCCCCCCAAAAATCCCCCCCAATTTACTGAGTAAATGCAGTCCAACATTGTACAAAATAATAACTCATCAGATTATAGGTTAGTAAGTGCCAAACATTAGGGAAGGGAGATGAATGAATGTGGCTGTAAAGGGAGTACAGGGAATCTTATGATGATGGCACAACTCTGTACATTTATAGCTGTGGCTACATGAAACTGCACATGTGACAAAATTGTATAGAATTTTAAGCACACACAAGTACACAAGAATGAGTACATGTATAGTTGAATATACTCTAGGGATTGTACCAATGTAAGTTTCCTGGTTTTGATATTGTACTATAACAATGCAAGATGTTGACTTTGGGATAGATTGGTGATGAATGAAAGGTAACTCCTTGTACATGTCTTTAGTCTATAGTTATTTCAAAATAGAAACTTTAAATGAGTGATATGGAGTGATTTCCAGAATATATTATTAAGTAAAAAAAATTGCTAAAGATAATCTACTGTATGCTATCCTTGATGTAATGATGAATACATGAAAAAGAAATACATTTTTTTGCTTCAGGTTTGAAAAGGCCATACAGAAAAGATTAACCAGATACTAATGAGGTTGGAAACAGTAAAAAGAATGGATTAATGGGAACAGGCTAGTAGGGATTAATAAAAGGTGATATTAGTCTATGTATATCATTTTTATTGTTCTGATTATTAAAATCATGCTCATGTTTTATATACTCTTCTAAAATTAATAATAAAACTTTACCAAATTGAGGGAGCAATGAAAAATTAAATGCAAACAGTAAAAAGCAAACTTTCCTTTTTAAAATGAATAACATAATCATGCTAAACAGGATAGAAAAGAAATAAAATAAAATAATTTGGGGAAATTTTTTAACAATGTATTGTAACAGTTAAGACAAAAGTAACTATACACAATTATTGCACTCTACACAGCAAATGTGATTATTACAGATATATGGTTTATTCAGAAATTATTTTGTTTATATCAAAATTAAATATATGTATATATTATATCTCTCTCTCTCTATATATACACATACATATAGTATGAATAATAAGAGCTAGATTTCTCACTATCAGAAAAAGAATTTGCAAATAAGGACAGAGGAAAAACTAAAATAATCTCTGTATGTAAGACTGACATTAATGGTATCCATATTAATTCGTGACTTTTAATAGAAAGTCAGACATATACATATCAAAATGATTATAAATGTGGTTATTTGTACGTCAGTACACATATATGTATTTTCTAGCTCTGTTTGCTTATGTGGCCTAAAAGTATTGATGCTTAGGTGGAAATGAGCATATTTAACACTCAGATGTTGATTTCCAAATATCCAATAAAGGAAAATAGCTTCTTTTGGAGAAATTAGTAATTCCAGGGATGGGGCTGGAAAATACAAAATTAGTGTGGAAAATTATATGGTGCCAAGTAATAAGAAAAAGCTCAAAAAATAATGAGGCTTACTGAAACAACATGGAAGCTAAACTGACAGATCTCCTATGGCCAGTGTTGTAAATGTTTAAGTAACAAAACATACAATGATAACATTGGATTATAACCCATAGAATATGATAAATATTCATGACTCTATACTGATAGAAATAAAAAATTGAATGAAAAAATAAATAAATTAGAAATAATAAGGTCTTTCTTATAGTAGAATTCCAATTCATACATGTAGAATGAATGATGGCAATAAATCATCATCATTAGAACACTAAAGTTGTAGTGTTGCATGTAAGAATTATCAGCGGATGCTAAAATTAATGACAGCAAGTATGAGAAACAGGATATTTACAGTCTCAATAATCTCACCACAATATTTGCATTGTTTACAAAGAGAAGTGACTTTACAGTGCAAAAACCTGGCAGGTACCAGGCATTTGTCATTTGACATTTTATACCAAATGATTAAAGTGAATATGGCCACTAATAGGGCATATTAACATTGATATCCTGGATAAGATACACTAAAAATTTGTATCACCTCTGTAGAGTTCTTGCAAAAACTTCATGACTGCAATTTAATTCCAAGTAAATATCAAACAAACCTAAATTGAGGAAATTTTTACCAAACCAGTCCAAACAAAACCAAACAAAACCAAAACTTACCTGTATTCTTTAAAAGTGTTGAAGTCATGACTGACAAGAAAAAACAAAAGAATTGTCACAAGCTCAGAAAAGACTAAGGCTATGTGGTAACCACTATGCATTGTGGAATAATAGATTAAATGCCAGGAGAGAAAAAGGATGATCAATATTATGTTCTGATTTCCACAATTCTACTATCATTATATAAGATGATAACATTGAGGAAAGCTAGATGAAGGTGTATGAGAATTCTTTGTTCTATCTTGGCAAATTTTCCATAAGTCTAAAACTACTTTAAAATTTAAGTGTTTCAGAATTGCCAGCAAGATGGCAATGGGACAAGTCGAACTGTGAGAGTCTCCACAAAGGTGAGTATCCATAAAGACTCTCTACGTGAGTGAACATGTGCTGATGGGTGAATGACAGTATGTCTGAGGGGAGACGTGGGTTCATGCACCCAGGGCTGTCCTCTGGAGGTCACTGCAACCCCTCACCACGCTGAGATTAGAGCTCCAAGCACACAGAATCGCCTGCGGCTCTCGGGACTCTCCTGAGAAAGCCTACTGAATTCAACTGACCCTCATTACCTGGAGCCTAACCCACACCATCATCTGTGACAGCAAAGTGGCTAAAGCCCACGACCTGTGGAGAGAACAGTTGGGGAGAGCTGGAGAGGAACCCTACCACCAGTGAGGGATGAGGAAATGTGGACCAGAGCCATTCTTTTTGTCCCAAGACCAGGTAGAGTCCTGCATTGCCCCGCCCAGCTCCACCCAGCCTCCAACCTTGGAACTGGAGGTAATCTCATCAAACTTGAAGAGGAGACGCCCCTCCTACATGCTGAATTAGACAGTTATGTCAGATCTGAGTAGACCCACACTGAGAGCAACCCTATCGGTCTATACTGAAAGCAGAGGGGAGGAGCTGGAGACCAGCACTGAAAGGAAGTTGGGCTTACAGGAACCACCTCAGAGTGAGACTTGTTTTTTGTTGGTCTTTTTCTTTTTTGCTCATTTTTTTGTTTCACTTTTTTTCTTTTTTTCTCTCTCTCTTTCTGTTTTTGATTAAGTTTCTGTATCTACTTTGTTTCTGTTCTCTCTTTTTTTTTTGAACAGCACTTTACAAACATTGTCTTTTATTTTCTAATAAAATATTGGGATAAGTATCTGTAACATCCCCTGACCATCAATGTTTAACACATACTTTGTAATAATAGAGAACAGATCATCATCAAATTAAGTATTTTCCTAATAAATTCTAGACAATGTGGAAAATATGAACAGACATTCACCATGTCTCTTTTGTTCATCGAGGTATCTTCCCAATATTTTGCCATCTTAATTATTAACAATGGGGATTAAGCAATAACAGTAAATCCAGCTTTGAGAAGTTATTAAATTTGCTTAGAACTTTTAAATGAATGTAATAAAAGTGGAAAATAAAAGAAGTACAAAAGATTAAAAATTCTATATCCTATTTATTCTTTTGTGAGCCATTCAACTTACAATAGTTGTAGCATTATTTCTTCTAGACACATTTCCTCCAATAATGGTTGTTTCGTCATTTGTTTCATTTATATGCAAAGTACTATTGGTTAGAACTAAATGGGTCAGAGTTGTGAGGTAGAATCATGATTAAAAATAAAAAACATCTTCAGTATCAGCAGAATACTATTATTTAATTTTTTTTCCCCTTTGGAAACAATTTATGCTTATAATATTTTGTTCATATCAATTTTTTTATAATCAATATTTTTTAGTATGATATTGTGGGGTACAGTTAAAGGCTAGGTATATAAATATGCTTCGTTCAGGCATCCTTGTTGATAAGAGGTGTCTCCCTGTCCGCAGACAGATATTTACTACCATTAATCCTATCTTCCTTCCACCCTCGCATAGTTTCCCACCACTGTCAGTCATTTTCTTACATTATTATGTTGGATGTTCAAGGTCCACTATATGAGTGAGAACATGTGATACTCAGATCTTTGTTTCTGTGAGAGGTCACTCAGTATTATAGACTCTAGCTCCATCCAGGTTGCTGCGAAATTCATGATTTTGTTCTTTTTTATGGCTGCGTAGTATTCTATCGTGTATATGTACCACATTTTTTTAATCCAGTCCTCTTTTGATGGGCAGCATGGTTGGTTCCAGGTTCTTGCTATTGTGAACAATGCTGCAATAAACATATGAGTGCCGGTATCTTTTTGATAGAGTGATTTGAGTTCTTCAGGGTATATTCCCAGTAGGGGGATTGCGGGGTCATATGGGAGGTCAATATTTAGAGCTTTTAGGAATTGCCTTACTGTTTTCCACAGAGGCTGCACTAGTTTGCAGTCCCACCAACAGTGTAGAAGTGTTTCCTTTTCACCACACCCTCTCCAGCAACTGTTATTTTTCAAGTTACTGATAATTGCCATTCTGACTGCAGTTAGTGGTATCTCAGTGTGGCTTTGATTTGCATCTCCCTGATGATTAGTGAGGTTAAACATTTCTTCATGTGTCTGTTGACTGCTCGGATGTCTTCCTTTGAGAAGTGTCTGTTCATATCTTTTGCCCACTTTATAATGGGGTTGTATTTTTTTTTTTCAGCACATTTGAGTTCCTTGTAGATCCAAAATGTTAAGCCTTTGTCAGACCTGGAGTTGGCAAATACTTTTTCCCAGTCTGTAGACTGTCTCCCTGCTCTCTTGATGGTTTCTTTGGTTTTGCAGAAGCTTGCCAGTTTAATGAGGTTCCCCTTGTCTATCTTATCTCTTATGGTCTGTGGGTTTCAGGTTTTGTTCAGGAATTGGATGCCAGTTCCAATTTCCATTAGGGTGTATATCCTTCATTTTCTAAGGTTCTTATGGTATGAGGTTTTACATTTAGGTCTCTGATCCATTTGGAGTTAATTTTTGTGTATGGAGATAGATAGGGGTCCTGCTTCAATCTTCTGCATGTGGTCAGCCAGTTTTCCCAGCACCATTTACTGAATAGGTTCTCCTCTCCCCAGTGGTAGGTGGTGGAGGCTTTGTTGAAGATGAGTTGGTTGAGAAATTGAGATTTTGCTTCTGGAATCTAAATTCTATTCCATTGGTCTATATGCTTGTTCCTGTACCAATACCAAGCTTTTTTGATTATTGTAGCTTTATAGTAAAGTTTGAAGTCTGGTAATGTGATAACACCTGCTTTTTTTTTTTTTTTTTTTTTTCCTGAGGATTGTTCTGGCTATTCTTGGTCATTTGTGTTTCCATATGAATTTCTGTGTTGTTTTTTCTAGGTCTGAGAAGTATGTTGCTGGTAATTTGATGGGTATTACATTAAATCTGTAGATTGCCTTTGGTAGGATGGACATCTTCACAATGTTGATTCTTCCAAGCCATGAGCATGGAATATTTTTCCACTTGTTTGTGTCATCTTTGATTTCTTTGAGCAGTGTTGTGCAGTTTTCATTGTAAAGGTCTTTCACATTTCTAGTTAGGAAGATGCCAAGGTATTTGATTTTTTCTCTCTCTCTTTCTTTCTATTTTTGATTAAGTTTCTGTATCTGCTTTGTTTCTGTTCTCTTATTGCCTTTTTTAGACTTTCTGTTTGTGTATGGGTATTTTTGAGGGAGAGTATATCAATGGGGATTGCTATCAGTTTGTGTTTGTATGATTGTCTGCATGTCTTAGTTTTTTTTTTATCTTTTCTGTCTTTGTATCTCTTTTCATTTGTTAGTTGGTGTGCCTGTCTGTTTACCTTCATATTCTCTCTCTCCACCTTCATCTCATTCCTGCCCTTTCTTTTTCCAGTTCTTTCCTTTTTCTTACCTCATTTTGCTTTCAGAGGGCAAATCTATACCCCCACTCTATGGACATATTGTAAGGCAGTGGTAAGTGGGTTCCAGGGGTCCCACACACCTGCCATTGTATACTAGGATCTGCAGATACTTTCTGAATCATAGCTCCCACCTCAATTAAATCTCAACATTACAAAAAGTAGTCCCCCACCCACAATTCAGAATTGAACAAAGCCAGATGATCCACATAAGGAAGAATAGGAGATTGAGAAAACAGAAGTAAAAGCTACCACCCCTATTCCTGAACAACAGAATTAAAGAAGAGGTTAAAACAAATGAAGGAGGAAAATCTATACAAATAAAGAAAAAACAAAAGAAGAAAATGGGTCCCACATAGACCCCTGGGAGGTCAACCACTGAGAATACAGACTTTGGAATGCAAACAATGAAGAGCCCCCAGAATGACTGGTCTCAAACCACAAACCCAAATATCAAGACATTAATAGAGAAAATACATAGAATAAAGGCAAGAGAGGGAAAGAATGAAGGAGGCAATTACTGAGATAACAGCAATAAAGAATACAGTGAAAGAAATAAATAACAAACTGGTAAGCATGGAAAACAGAATTAACCAACGAGAAGAATTTCAGAACTTGAGAACCAAAATATGGAACTAACCCAAACTGTCAAAAACATAGAAAAGAAGCTTAAAAAGACAGAGCAAAACCTTCAAGAGATGAGTGATTATTTCAAGAGGCTGAAACTAAGATTAATTGGAATTCCTGAGGCAGAAAGAGAGACAGAGACCAATGTGGAACAAACAATACATGAAATTATCCAAGAAAGCTTCTCTCATCTCATAAGTGACATGGCCATTCAAACACAAGAGATTCAGAGAACCCCTGAAAGATGACAAATGAATAAACCAACTCTTAGACACATAGTAATTCACCAACACAAAGTAGGTATAAAATAAAAAATCCTAAAGGAAGCAAGAGAAAAAGGTCATACTCCCTACAGGGGAAGACTAACTAGAATAGCAACAAGCTTATCTACAGAAACACTTCAAGCTAGAAAAACTTGGAGCCCAATCTTCACAATTCTCAAAGGTAAAAAATTTCAACTAATAATTACCTACTCAGCTAAGCTAAGCTTCATCATAGATGGAGAATTATAATCTTTCCCAGATATTCAATCTCTAAGAGCTTATGCTACCTCAAGGCAAGCTCTACACGAAATACTTGAGAAGTTATTAAACACAGAAGAAAGGGAAAAAAAGAATGACAATGCCCTTCATAAGAATGCGGGGAAAATATTGAAGACACATATGAACCATCCTCAAAATCAAAAGAAATATAATAAACAACAACCAAAACAAACTATAAGAACCTCATGACAGGGAAAAACTCTTACATTTCAATAATTAGCCTGAATGTGGAGGGACTAACTGCACCACTGAAAACACATAGAATGGCAAAATGGATAAAAAATCATGAGGCAACAATATATTGTTCCCAAGAACTTATCTCACCAGAAAAGACACTTACAGATTCAAAGTAAGAGGATTAGAAACACAATTTTAGGTGAACAGAACACAAAAGAAAGCAGGAGTCACAATTTTTATATGAGAAAAAAATACCCTTAAAACTATCAGCAATTTAAAAAGATACAGAAGGCCACTACATAATGATAAATGATAAATCCATCGAAAAGAAATACCCATTCTAGACATACATGCACCCAACATAGGAGCACCAACTTTCATAAGAGCAGCTTCTAGGTAAATTTTAAAAAGATATTGACTCGAACACTATCACAGCTGGGGACTTAGATACCCCACTCACAATTCTAGATAGATCATTAAGGCAAAAAATCAACAAGGAGATCTGGAACTTCAATGTGATACTTGACCAAATGGGATTAATTGATAACTACAGAACATTCCACCCAAAAACCATGGAATACAGATTCTACTCATCACCACATGGAATGTACTCTAAGATAGACCACATTCCCAGCCATAAATCAAACATAAACAAATTTCAGAAGAATGAAATCCTGCCATGCACCTTCTCAGGTCACAGTGGAATAAAAATAAGTGTCAACAGCAACGAAGTTCCCCCAAAACCCACAAAGACATGGACAAAAAAGAGTATGATGCTAAGCAACTCCTGGGTCAACATAGAAGTCAAATCAAAGATTAAAAGATACCTGGAAACAAATGAAAATGAAGAAACATCTTACCAAAACCTCTGGGATGTCACGAAAGCAGTGCTAAGAAGGGATTTCGTATCTCTGTGAACACACATGAAGAAAATGGAAAGGACACAAGTTAACAGCCTAACAAATCACCTAAGGGAGTTGGAAAAGCAAGACCACTAGAACCCTAACTTTAGCAGAAGAATCCAGATCTCCAAAATAACAGCCCAAATTCAGGACACAGAAGACAAAAAGATGATACCAAAAAATCAATGAAACAAGAAACTGGTTCTTTGAAAGGATAAACGAGCCGGGCTCTGTGGCTCAGCCTGTAATCCAGCGCCTTTGGGAGGCTGAGGTGAGTGGATTGCCTGAGCCCGTGGGTTCGAGACCCGCCTGGGCAGCGAGACCTCATCTCTACAATAAATCAAAAAATCAGCTGGGCGTGGTAGCGCATGCCTGTAATTCCGGTTACTTGGAAGGCTGAGGCGGAAGGATCGCCGGAGCCCAGCAGGTCGAGGCTGTGGTGGCCGGGAGAGGTCACTGCACTCCAGTCTGGGTGACAGTGAGACTCCAACTCAAAAAAAAAAAGGATAAACAAAAGTGATGATCCCCTAGGTCGACTGACCTAGAAAAAGAAAGAAAAAACCCAAACAAACACAATGAGAAATGCAAAAGATAAAGTCACAACTGACCTCAAAGAAATGCAAAAGATTATCAGAGACTACTATGTACACTTATATGGAAACAAATTTGAAAACCTAAAGGAAATGGAGGACTTTCTCACATCACACAACCTCCCCAGGTTGAAACAAGAAGAAATAGAGACCCTAAATAGACCAGTAACAATCCAGGAAATTGACCATGTCATAAGAAAACTACCCACCAAAAAAAAGCCCTGGACCAGATGGCTTTCCAGCAGAATTCTGCAAAACATAAAAGGAGGAACTGATACCAAATCTATTGAAAGTACACCAGGCAACTGAGAAGGATGGAACTCTCCCCAAAACATTTTACAAAGCTAACATAACATTGATATCCAAACCGGGTAAAGATCCAACAAAGAGAGAGAACTACAAGCCAATATCCTTGATTAACACTGATGCTAAAATTCTCAACAAGACCCTAGCAAATCGGATTCAACAACAGATCTCAAAAATCATTTACCACGACCAAGTAGACTTCATCCCTGGGATGCAGGACTCATTCAACATTCTTAAGACTATAAACATAATTAAATACATTAACAGATGTAAAAACAAAAACCACATGATTATATCATTAGACGCGGAAGAAGCTTTTGATAAAATCCAGCATCCCTTCTTGATAAAAACCCTTGAACATCTAGGTATAAATGGAACATACCTCAGAATAGTAAGATCCATCTATGAGAAAACAGCAGCCAGCATACGACTAAACAGACAGACATTGGAACCATTTCCCCTAAGAACCAGAGCAAGACAAGATGCCCACTTTCACCCCTTCTTTTCTACATAGTTGAAAGTCCTACCTAGACAAGAGAAGATCAGAGATATTCAAATAGGAACAGAGGAAGTCAAGTTATCCTTCTTTGTAGATGACAAGATGCTATACCTCAAAAAACTAAGAGAATCTTTCAAAAACCTCCTTGCACTGATAAAGGACTTTGGTAAACTCTCAGGATATAAAATCAATGTGCAAAAGATAGTCACATTTCTATACACCAACAATAAGCAAACAGAAACCCAAATAAAAAGCACAATCCCATTCACAATAGCCAGAAAAAATCAAATACCTTGGCATCTTCCTAATCAGAGGCAAGAAAGACTTTTCCAATGAAAACTACAAAATACTGCTCAAAGAAATTAAAGATAACACAAACAAATGGGAAAATATTCCATGCTCATGGACTGGAAGAATCAACATTGTTAAGATGTTCATCCTACCCAAGGCAATCTACAGATTTAATGCAATACCCATTAAATTACCAGCAGCATTCTTCTCAGACCTGGAAATGACAATACAGAAATTCATATGGAAACATAAACACCACGAATCACCAAAGAAATCCTCAGCAAAAATAAAAAATAAAATAAACAAAGCAGGAGGTATCACACTCCCACACTATAAACTTTATTATAAAGCTGCAATAATGAAAACACCCTCGTATTGGTACAAGAACAGGCATCTAGACCAATGGAACATGATAGAGATTTCAGAAGCAAAACCTCAATTTCTCAGCCAACTCATCTTCCACAAATCCTTCACCACCAATCACTGGGGAGAGGAAAACCTATTCAGTAATCTGTCCTGGGAAAATTGGCTGACCACATGCAGAAGATTAAAACAAGACACCTACCTATCCCCATACACAAAAATCAACTCTAAACAGATTAGAGACCTAAATGTAAACCCTGAAATTATAAGAACCTTAGAAAGTACAGGAGACACCCTTATGGAAACTGGAACTGGCAACAAATTTCTGATCAAAACCTCAAGTGCCCATGCCATAAGAGATAAAATAGACAAGTGGGACCTCATCAAACTGACAAGCTTCTACAAAGCCAAAGAAACCATCAAGAGAGCAGGGAGATAACCCACAGACTGGAAAAATATATTTTCTAACTGTATGTCTGACAAAGACCTAACATCTGGATCTGCAAGGAACTCAAACATGAGGAAAATAAAATTAAGGAAAAAAAAGCCTCATTACAAAGCGGGCAAAAGGTATGAAGAGACAGTTCTTGAAAGAAGATATACGAGCAGCCAACAGATACACGAAAAAATGCTCAGCCTCACTAGTCAAATGCAAATTAAAACTATACTGAGATACCACCTAACTCCAGTCAGAATGGCCATCATCAATAGCTCAAAAAATAACAGATGCTGGAGAGGATGTGGTGAAAAGGGAACATTTCTACACTGTTGGTGGGAGTGTAAACTAGTACAGCCTCTGTGGAAAACAGTGTGGTGATTCCTAAAAGATCTAAAAGTT
This sequence comes from Cephalopachus bancanus, assembly GCA_027257055.1. Lineage (NCBI taxonomy): Eukaryota > Metazoa > Chordata > Mammalia > Primates > Tarsiidae > Cephalopachus > Cephalopachus bancanus. The sequence goes on from JAPVLO010000411.1 coordinate 3,357,092, forward strand.
GTCCTTCCATATGACCCCACAGTCCTCCTACTGAGAATATACTTAGAAGTACTCAAATCACTCTATAAAAAAGATACCTGTATGTTTATTGAAGCATTGTTCACAATAGCAGGAACATGGAACCAACTATGCTGCCTATCAAAAGACAACTGGATAAAAAAAATGTGGTACATATACATGATGGAATGTTACACAGCCATAAAAAAGAACAAAATCATGAACTTCACAGCAACCCAGATGGACTTAGAGTCCATAATACTGAGTGATCTTTCACAGAAACAAAGAACTGAGTATCACATGTTCTCACTCATAAGTGTACCTTGAACAGCTATCATAATACTATAAGAAAATGATTGGCAGTAGCAGGAAATTGTGGGACTTCATGAGGGTGATGGGGAGGTGGGATAGGCAGTAGTGGGAATCTGCCTAGGAAAGGGTCTCTCACCTCATCACCAAGGGTACCTGCATAATGAACATTTGTATATCTAACCCTGAATTGTATCCCCATCTTTAAAATAAAAAAAATTAAAAGTTAAAAAAATTACACAGATAGAAAAATATAAACTTTATTTAAGACAGAACACATGGAACAGTTTAGGGACAATTAGTAAAAAAATATTTTAAAATTAAGTTTAAAAAATGGCAGGAGTGCTCCAGCTAAAGACACACTTTGTATTTGGCAGAAGAATGTAAACACATCTGTAAATCTATATGTAGACACAATATATTAACATTTTCTAACATCAAGAATAAATAAACAATATTGGAAATATCAGAAATAAATTGAAACTGGCAATCAATTCCTGATAAAACCCCAAAGGCCCAGGCCATAAAAGATAAGGTAAACAAGTGGGACCTCATCAAACTGAAAAGCATCTACAAAGTAAAATAAACCAACAAGAGAGCAGGATGACAGCCACAGACTGGGAAAAATATTTGCCAACTCTGTCTGACAAAGGCCTAACATCTAGGATCTACAAGGGACTCAAATTTGCTGAAAAGAAGAGAACAAACAGCCCCATTACAAAGTGGGCAAAAGATATGAATAGACACTTCTCAAAAGAAGACACAGGAGCAGTCAACAGATACATGAAAAAATGCTCAGCCTCACTAGTCATCAAAGAAATTCAAATTAAAACCAAACTGTGATACTACCTAATTCTAGTCAGGATGGCCATCATCAATAACAACAGCAACAACAACAGCAAAACAGATGCTGGAGAGGATGTGGAGAAAAGGGAATACTTCTACACTATTGGTGGAATTGTAAACTATTACAACTTCTGTGGAAAACAGTGTGGCAGTTCCTAAAAGACCTGGAAATTGACCTTCCATACAATTCAGCAGTCCCCATACCCGCAGGAACTCAAATCACTCTATGAAAAAAATACCGGGACACACATGTTTATTACAGCATTATTCACAATAGCAAAAACATCGAACCAACCGTGCTGCCCACTGAAAGTGGACTGGATTTTAAAAACGTGTGTGTAGCCGGGCTCGGTGGCTCAGCCTGTAATCCCGTGACTTTGGGAGGCTGAGGTGAGTTGATTGCCTGAGCCCGCGGGTTCGAGACCCGCCTGGGCAGCGAGACCTCATCTCCACAATAAATCAAAAAAATCAGCTGGGCGTGGTAGTGCATGCGTGTAATTCCGGCTACTCGGAAGGCTGAGGCGGAAGGATCGCTGGAGCCCAGCAGGTCGAGGCTGCGGTGGCCGGGAGCAGCAACTGCACTCCAGTCTGGGCGACAGAGTGAGACGCCAACTCAAAAAAAACAACAAAAAAAAACAACAAAAAAAAGTGTGTTTGTGAGTGTGTGTGTGTGTGTGTGTGTGTGTGTGTGTGTGTGTGTGTATCCACATTAATATATTAGTCAGCATTCTCTAGAGAAGCAGAACCAGCAGGGTATATAGATGTATAAGAGAATATTTGTTATGGGTATTGGCTCTTGCGGTTACCAAGGTCTAGGAGTCCCTAGATCTGTCACCTGAAAGCAGGAACCAGGAAATCCAGTGGTGAAATTTCCTCTGAGTATGGAAGCCTGAGATTTGGGGAATTGCTAATGTAAGTCTTGGTTCCGGTCCAAAGGCCTGAGAACCAGGAGCTCCAATGTTCATGGGTAGGAAAAGACCACTGTCCTAGCTCAAGCAGAGAGAATGCACCTTTCCTCTGATTTTTGTTCTATTCAAGCCTTCAGTGGATTGGATGATACCCATCTGCTTTAGACAGGTTTCTTTTCTTAGTCTACTAATTCAGATGCTGATCTATTTCAGAAACACCTTCACAATCACATTCAGAAATAACGTTTTTCCAGCTATCTGGGCATTCCTTAGTCCAGCCATGTTGACACATAAAATTAATAAATCAAAAATTTAAAAACAAAATAAAATAAAATAAAATTTCAAAATTTCAAAAAGTCTAAAGACAGTTCACATAATGGGAGGAAAATTTGAAAACATATATAACAAACAGTTTACTCTTACAAAGATCACCTTCAACATAAGAAGAAAAGTGCATATTGTCCAAAGAAAAATGTGCAAAGGTGAATATGGACAAATTAGAGTGGAGAAAATGCAAATGGCCAATAAACATATAACAAGATCCTCAGTCTCACTAGTGATGCAGGACTGCAAATCAAAATGACAAAATGACATTTTTCCCATCAGGTAAACCATATATATATATATGCCTTTAATATCCAGCATTACTGGAGGTATGAGACAAGGAAAACTTTCACATGTTTTTGACGAGATTGTTTACTCCCCCATCCTCATTTAAGTGCCAGGTAAAAATGCCATCAATATTTTAAATGTGTATACTCTAATTCAGCAATCACATCTCTGAAAATTAATTTTATACAATGTGCTCATTAGTACAAATTCTTTGGTTATAGAAAAAAACTGGCCATAATCTATTTTTCCAATTTCCCATTGATATAAAAACCAGTGATGTGATTGACTGTTAAAAATTTTTTAAAAAGAAGCTGGGCTCGGTGACTCAGCCTGCGATCCCAGCACTTTGGGAGGCTGAGGTAAGTTGATTGCCTGAGTCCATGAGTTCAAGACCTGCCCAGGCAACTTGGTGAGACCTCGTTTCCATGATAAATTAAAAACAAATTAGCTGGGCATGGTAGTGCATGCCTGTTGTTCCAGCTACTTGGAAGGCTGAGGTGGAAGGATCGCTGGAGCCCAGCAGGTCAAGGTTGTGGTTTCCAGGAGTGTGCCACTGTACTCCAGTCTGGGTGACAGAGAGACTCCAACTCAAATAATAATAATAATAATAATAATAATAATAATAAAATAAAAAAGAATGATAAACCTATATATTTGGTCAAAGAAAGATATTCATAATATTCAAGGTGATAAAAAAGTTAGGGAATAGTTACAATAAAAAGCAATTTCGGTAAAAACACTATCAACATAGTTGATGTATACACACTTACAAAAACATACTGGTAGGAAACAAGGTCTGGAAGGATGTATATTTTAAAATTTTAACTGTATTTATCCTTGTGAACTGGGATTAGAGATGAATGAGTTTCAATTCTTTGCTTTCTATATTTCTGAAGCTTGAATTTTCAACAAGAAATGTTATGGTCCAAGTAATGCTCAACTGCTCCCCTTGATACCAATAAATCAAATGTGCAGGGAACTGGTAGAAATAAGTTTATTTCTGAGTTTGAATCCAGAGAGTAGAGCCAGACTCAAGGTCTTTCTAAAATGGTCCTGCTCACCCTCCAGGCTTTTACAGTTTACTTTTATAAGTCCAGAGTTGTTAGTACCTATATATTAGCCATGTGATCAGCAGAGCATTGTACAGAACTTGAGTTTCAGCTGCATTTATCAATAGTGACATTTTCTGGTCCAGACTTCCTGGTGCCAAGTATTAGAGGTTTCTTATAGCTTTTATCAGTAGGGCCCAACAGAAGTGTTAATCAAGCTTTGCCATAAAGTAAAAGGAGTTTACAAGGCCTAATACATCATGCATTATGCAAAAGTTATACAAATCACAGAACTTATGATTACATTGATACAAAAGTTATACAAATCACAAGGCTTGCAATTACATTGATATTACATTTTTCAAACTTATAACTATTCAGAAAAAGGGAGTAAGTGAGGATTTGTATCTTTCAGTTGATTGGACACAGTCTATAGGGAAGCCAAGGATTCCCTGAAGATACTTACTGAGGATGCATAGGAGATAAGGGGACTCTCAGTGATGTGTTCTGAAATGTGCTGGAGCGTTTGAACCCTTGCTATGCCCTTCTCTAGGGGCTTTGACAATATGGACAGGCATCAGTGGGTCTCTGTATCAGAAGCATATATTACTATTGAAACAAAATTAGGATGTATATATCTTATGCCTCAGAATACTGTTTTTTGAGGTTATCCAAAATGGCACACCATTTTATGTAAAATTTATGATACTGATATTAATAGGTCACTATGTTTACTCACCCCAGGATTATAGTATGTAATTCTTCAAACAGTGTGACTAGATTATAACATTAGGATTTTCAGTATACTGTCTTCATTCTGAAGGCTCCTGTGTATTCATATTAAATAAAACTTTTAGACCTTTTCTCCTATTAATCAATCTTGTCTCACGCCAGTGCTTCTTTTAGCAATCATTCAGGGGGCCAATGACCATGGCCCCCACAGTTTTGGCGCTGTGAGAAGGATGAAAAAAAACAAAGCAAAACAAAACACTCTTCTGGTGGCTGCAGTGAGGAGAACCCAGGAACCTGATCTGTTGGCAAAAGGGTAAAGAATTCTTACCTAGCCAGGTCCTGGCTTCTCTCTCTCTATGTGCATTCTGGTGGGTGAGTGAATGGTTAAAAAGAAAAAAAGAAAAAAAAATCACTCTTTGTCTCACCTGCAAGGTTTTGACTAATGGGGCAAAAAGCATTTTTGGGACTAGTCCTGGTTTAGCAAGTCTGGTGTACTTTGGGTATGAATAATCATATTGTTTGATCCCCCTTTCACTCAGAAAGCTGTTTTCCTTTGTCTTGTTCTTCTTTGTTGTTCTGTCATAAACAGGATCACCATAGGACAGAAAATGGGCCTAGACCCCATAAGCCTGCTGTTTGAGCCAGCCCTCCAGACTGGTCTGTTATGCAATTCTGACTAGACTGGCATCTGTTAAAGCCAAATGTTGCTATGGGTCCCTGACACAAAAACTGGATGAGGTTTCTTTCTTATCTAGTCTTTATGTCCTTGAGAGCTTGACTTTGTGAGCATACCTGTGGTTGCAGCCATGAGGAGGGGTGTGAATTATCAGGTTCATGTAAGTGATCAGTATGAAAAGACTGGGAGTCCAAGACACAAGATTTCAAACAGCACATTTTTTGTTCTGTTTCAAGCTCTTGGAGGAGTTGCCTTAAGGGGTCCCATCACTATGCGGATTTTGTCATTTTGTGTTGTATTTTGTCTATTTCTGAGGGCTCATTTTGGGGCCGTTTTTATGCCCTCTCCAGGAATTATATGGTAAAACCGGAAACATTACCACCTGAGATTTAAAGGAGCTTTTGAATTGAGTTGCTATTGGAACTAAGTACACCATTGAAAATGTTTAAAGTGCTACTGGAATTAATTGCATCATTGGGGAAAAAAGTTTTATTAGAGATCTCTCATTCTAAATAATTGATAGAAAGTTTAAATTAATATATATGTATTAATTTATATTTTTTTTTTGCTTAAAAGGGTTTTTATTTTTATTTTTTATCAATATTTTTTATTTTGATATTGTGGGGTACAGTTTAGGGTTAGGTATACAAATATGCTTTGTTCAGGCCCCCTTGTTGATAAGGGGTGTCTCCCCATTCCCAGACAGTTATTGAGTACCGTTAATCCCACCTTCCCCCCATAGTTTCCCACCACTGTCAGTCTTTTTTTTATATAGTATTACGGTGGATGTTCAAGGTCCACTATATGAGTGAGAACATGTGATATTCAGATCTTTGTTTCTGTGAGAGATCACTCAGTATTATTGACTCTAGTTCCATCCAGTTGCAAAATTCATGATTTTGTTCTTTTTTATGGCTGCATAATATTCCATCATGTATATGTACCACATTTTTAAATCTAGTCCTCTTTTGATGGGCAGCATGGTTGGTTCCAGGTTCTTGCTATTGTGAACAATGCTGCGATAAACATTCGTGTGAAGATATCTTTTTGATAGAGTGATTTGAGTTCTTCAGGGTATATTCCCAGTAGGGGGATTGTGGGGTCATATGGGAGGTTGATATTTAGAGCTTTTAGGAATCACCACACTGCTTTCCACAGAGGTTGCACTAGTTTACACTCCCACCAACAGTGAGAACTGTTCCCTTTTCGCCACACCCTCTCCAGCAACTGTTATTTTTTGAGTTATTGATAATTGCCATTCTGACTGGAGTTAGGTGGTATCTCAGTGTGGTTTTGATTTGCATCTCCCTGATGATTAGTGATGTTGAACATTTCTTCATGTGTCTGTTTGCTGCTCTGATGTCTTCCTTTGTGAAGTGTCTGTTCATATCTTTTGCCCATTTTATAATGGGGTTGTTTGTTTTTTTCTTTTCAGCACATTTGAGTTCCTTGTAGAACCAAGATGTTAAGCCTTTGTCAGACCTGGAGTTGGCAAATGCTTTTTCCCAGTCTGTAGACTGTAAAAACAAACAGACAAAAAAGTTATATAACTTTTCAGTTCCTCTGCAGGGCTTCCAACCTGTGATAGGTAAAGAAGTTTGCTTATTAAAAGACCCAAGAACTCCAGATTACTTGGAACCTCAATGAGAGGAATTCATCCAATTTATACAGGTGTTTACAGACAAATCTTTGGCTGGACTCCGAGGTTTTAAAAGTCTAATCTGAGATTCCTTATAGAAAAAAAAAATTTAAAAAAAGCCAGTTTTAAAAAAAAGTCTATACGGCAAATAATTATTTTTGCTGCACTTTATGCAAATAATCAAGCTATGTAAAAATAAGTTATTCCTTCTATAACTTGTCTTTGGTAAAAATGGAGGACTGATGAGAGTAAATTATGCTTTAAAAGAAACCACAGTACACCTGTTTTTAAATTTTTTTTCATTATTTTTGATTATTTGTTTTCTACAATTTGGGTTACATCTTGAAGTCTTTCCTGGTTACATGTCTCCAGACTAATATTTTTACTTTTTTTTTTTTTTCAGATTTCTAACTTTAAATCAAAACTGCTTTTCTTAGAGCCCTACCAACTGGATCTAGACAGCTAAATAACTTTGTGTCTTACTGCTGATGTATGGACTTCACAGAAATTTCACCTAAATGCCTGGTTCAAACTACAGTCCAAAAAAATCTGTCAAATTGTGATTGTATCAGAAACTCTAGAAGCTAGCTTATAGAGTGTTCCAGACATTAACTGTTATGTTACATACAATACATCCCAGTGGGGTCTCCAAAATGTTAGGTCAGACCTGTCAGGGTGGGGTTATATGATCCAGTGCCACATGAAAGACACAAATAATTATATAGCAATTAGATTAGAAAATATAGTTTATTTAGAAAGCAAATGAGAGAGAAAGAGAGAGGAGATTTGCCTCCCCAAGGTATGGGAAGGGGCCAAAGCCAGGAAACATGGTGGCTGTTACAGATGGAGAGAGAGTTACAGGGAGGTGCAGCACCACCAGATCCAGCAAGCTGGAGGTGCATACTGGCATCCCAAAGATCTGAGTAAATGCAAAGAATTGCAACACACAAAGAGGTGAGAGAAGAAAAGAATTATTTAGAAAACTTCACCCTCCCACAGACAGGGAGCAGGTGTACACTCTAAGTGAGTGTGGCACCATAGCCCTCCAAAGCTCTGGCTTAAATCCTTTTCCTTGAAGATGTTGCAATCAGGTAGACAAGACTGCTGTGACTTCCTTATCGACCACCTGTGGATGTCTTGGAGAACCTGTGACACAGAGACCCACTAATGTCCGCCCACATTATCATAATCCCTACAGAAGGATGTGCCAAGGATTCTAATGCTCCTGCACCTTCCCAAATGACATCCCTCATGAAGGGTGCATTTTGCCTTATCTCCTAGGCATTCCCAGTGGGTAGCTTTGGGGGATTCTTGGCTTCCCTGTAGATAGTACCCAATTTACTGGAACATCGAGTCCCCACCTGCTCTCCCTCTGAGCAGTCATAACTTTTGCAATTACAAATTTCATTACTTTTACAATCCTTGCCCAATGCATGATGCCTTAGACCTTGTAAATTCCCTTTACTCTAGGAAAGCTTGATTGCCGCTATGAGATATCTCTGATACCTGGCACCAAAAAGTCTGTTTCTGAAAAGAAAAAATCAGTAAAGTTAATTTTACCTAAAGCGTGCATTTCCCCAAAAGCATAGCTTCTACTTTCTCATCATTGTATTAAGGTTTAGGAAGAAGCTTTACAAAAAAATGAATTTCCCGTGCTTGGTCTGTTCTTTCATTCCCCACTCCTGCTATTGAAAATAGTCTTATGATCCTGGGAAATGTGGTGAAGATCAGTCTTCTGAAACTACTTCATGCTGAAGTGGGGCCGTAGAGATATCCCTGCCTATTTCCAAGGGCATGGATAGGAAATGCCAGGACCTTAACCAAATACTATTTGTATATCAGTGAAACTATTTGTATATATAGTGAAACATCGAGTGAGAGGACAGGCAAAAGTTATTAAGCAAACAATGATGAAAAAGGTCATTGCCCTGGAGACAATGCTAGAAAAATGAAAGTTGTCTTGTAAATTATATGTATTCATCAACATAAGTTGAAATATTCCTTTGTAAATTATCTATAGTTGTACTTTAACAAGGAAATACAGCCACTTTGACAAAGTCTAAAGAGAGAAAAATTGAAAACAGAGTCATGTAGTTAGGCTGTAGCTTAAATTGAGAATTCAAAACAGGTAAACATTGGCAAGAGAAAATGGTTTCTTTGGTTTTTATAATATGTCTGATATACTTTATATGCTAGAGAGTGAAGCCCAGGTTATTTTGCCATTCATCCTTTGCTGGATAGTAATTCTTGTGCCTGGTCTGCAGGAAATTCAGGAGGAGTGTGTGGGGCAGTTGTGGTTCCTGGAGCTTGCTTCTTATCTCACCTTAGAGAGACTGATTGAGAACTTGAAGAGTTTAAGTATTAAAATTGTAAAAAGCATAATGTTATAACACAAGATTACAGTAGTTATTGTAAAAGTTACACATTTAGCCAAAGTGATAGTCTAAAGATTTTGAAAAAAATAAATAAATAAATAGAAAATTTTAAAAAATCGCTTTTTTTGTAACAAAGACAGTGGGGGAGGACTAATTGAATTTTGTCTCTTTCTTCCCCCTCTGTTTTTTAAAGGAAAAAATTCTTTTGGATAAGGCTATATGATTTCAACATGGATGGCCAGGACCAAAAGGCTGGCACCTGTATTAAATTAATTTGGGTTCCAGTGCCCTATACCTGGGGGATTGTTGGGGTGATGGTGAGCCAGTGCCAGGCAGTTTAGTAGATTTGCAGGCTTCCATAAGTGACCACCATTTGTGGGTCAAGTGTTGTCTCCTCTCTGCAGAAAAGAGTACACCTGTTTCCCAATGGCTTTCTGGCCTGCACAGTGGACAAGGTCCAGTAGATTAAGGCCTTTTGGGGGCAACTATGCTTTCAGTGCCCCCACAGACTGTACTCATAAGCAATGGGCACCATCCCCTTAGCCGGTTTGTTCTTACCAGGTGTAGTTTTGTTACTAATGGTGACTGCCAATTGGGGTACCTCTTTGGCCCTCTGATTCTGCAGCCCTCCATGTTGGCACCCTGTTGCTTTTCTAATGTCTCAGAACAAAACTCAAAAGTTATTTTTTAATAGGCTACACATAAGACATTTTGATTATTTCTGTTTGTAAAAGTTTTATGTAAATTCCTTTGGAGTGAACAGACCACAGATGTGAAATGATCTGTGTCTACTTATTTATAATTATGAGCAAGCAAAGTTATTAAAAACTCTTATGAATTACTAAACTGTAGTCTTAGTTGTGAGATGTGGACAATTAGGTGAGAGTGATCAGTTCCCATCCTTCTTGTGCTGACACAGAGTACCCAGTATTTTACCCCTCCGGTAGAAGTACTAGGCTTAGTAAAAGTGACTTAACCCAGGTGGGAATGGCCAGTTCCCAAGCCTTATTATGTCACACAAGGTGTTTAGCATTTAAAGCTTTACCTTTCTCATAAGGTGGTGCTAGCTAGGCACAACAGGTGATTTAAGCTTTTGTTTATAAAATACAACTTTAGCAAGCCTGATATAACAAACTGGTGTTATTTAGCACTAATGTTAACACATGGTAAAGTTGGAAGTAAAATGTTACTAGAGCACGTGCAAGTTTGGTTGGAATAAAACAAACAAACAAACAAGAACCTAGATATCATTTTGTCCCAGTCACCCCCCTGAGAAGAGACCTCTTAAGCCATGTGGAAACCTGAATGGATTTCCCAAGTACATGTGGGAGTGGTGGCTTGCTGCAGCTAGCAGGGCTGCTGCCGGGGGTTATTAGGCAGTGGGGGAAGGGGGATGAGAAGGTTGGAGGCTGGGGTCAGGTGCCATGGCCTTTGGCAATGGCCTCTCCTCCACAGGTAAAAGAGAAGAGAGACAGAGAGTGGAATAGCAAAATCAGATTGCAAGAGAAAGAGAAGTTAATCCAGTTGGGTCAGCATTTGAGTTGTTAGAGGGAAAGCAGGAATTGGAGTTATAGAAGGAATAGGAGAGTATGAAAGAGGTGAAAAATCTGTTGATGGAGGGGCGGCTAAATCAGCAGGATCTGTAAGTATCCTCTGATGAGCCTATGGGCAATGGGATCTGGGGAGCCAACACAGAAATATGGCAAGAGGAACAGACATCTGGGTGGTGAGCTAACTCAAAAAAGTCTTGAAATATGGGAACTCAAGGTACTTGTAATTTCTTGTGAAGTATAAATCAAGCTGCAGGAGTGCATTAGGAGTTAAGGAGCCACCTTCTAGCCAGGTTTCACCATCCCCCAGCTTATATTGTGGAATTTCCCCCATACTTGTCCAATAGTTGAAAGGGTCAGCTGGGGCAAGGTGGGCTGGAGCCAGTGCTGGGGCTGCAATGCAGTATTGTAATGACAGTTGGGATGGGCTCTTGGTTTCATGGATTTGTTTCTGGGCCTTAACTCATCCAGATCCCTTGCTGGGCATCCCCAACAAGTTCAAAGGAATCAGTGCAAAGGATGTGAGTCAGCAGGGAGAGAGTGTCCTCCCATCCCTGTGCCCACAGGAGCTCATAGGATGCTATGCTCCACCATGTCTTGGAAGGCCTGGTACCAGGACTTCCAGCAATTGGATCCCAGACCCTTGCTAGGAATCTCCCAAGATGGAAACTAGGAAAGCCTGAGAGACCAAGAAAGTCATCTGAACCAGGGGTTTTTAAGAGTGTGCATTCAAATCTGTGGGTGTGTGGATGATAAATAAGGGATGACTCACCAAAGGCACAGAAAGGTGTACCATAGCTGTTGGAGTTTCAAGGTTCTTCGTGGAGTTGCTTCACCAGAGAGGAAAAGAGTAAAGAAAACCAAGCACTTTGTCTCCCACCCACGGACTGCTGGCAGTCCAAACTTTCCTTTGGAGACCTTCTTGCCTCCCTAAGGAGTAGCCCTAGGCAAAGACTCTCAGTTGTTCTTCGAGATCCAGCTCACTCCATGGGGAAACTCGGAGACCTTGGCTAGAAGGAAGTAATGAGTTAACCTTAGTCCCTCACCCTCTCGGGCCACAGGAGTCTGATGTCTTTCCCTGGGGCCTTCCAGCACGCTGAAGTGTAACCTCAGCCAGAGCTTTCAGTTGCCACCAGGTTCCAACACAGTCCACAGAGGGTCGCCAATAAGGAAATCTGGAAGATGAGAGAGAGAAAGAGAGATCTTGGTGGGACCTCCAAAAATGTTAGGGCACAGATAGTGTGAGGGTGGAGGGATGGAGAGAGAGAGGCACAGGGAGACACAGCACTGCCAGAGCTGGCAAGCCAGAGGTGTGCACTGGCAACCCAGAGATCCGAGTAAATGCAAAGAATTGCAACACACAAAGAGGTGAAAGAAGATAAGATTTATTTAAGACGAATTTACACCCCACACACAGGGAGCAGGCATACACTCTAGGTGAGGACCCATAGCCTCCAAGTTCTGGCTTAAACCCTTTCCTTGGAGATGTTGCAATCAGGTAGATGTGACTGCTGTGACTTCCTTGTCGACCACCTGTGGATGTCTTGGAGATCCTGTGACACAGAGACCCATTTATGTCTGTCCATATTATCATAGCCCTTAGAGAAGGGCATGACAATGATTCTAGTTCTCCTGTATCTTCCTGAACAACATTCCTTAGAGATAATGGATGGTGGACTCCCCCATATGTCCTAGGCATTCCCAGTGAGTAGCTTCAGGGGATACTTGACTTCCCTGTAGATAGGGCCCATTCTACCGGAAGATTGAATCTCCACATGCTCTCCCTCTGGGCAGTCATAACTTTTATAATTACAAGTTTCATGACTTTCACAATCCTTGCCCAATGCATGATGTCTTAGGTCTTGTAAATTCCCTTTACTCTAGGCAAGCTTGATTGCTGCTATGAGATACCTCTGATACCTGGCACCAAGAAATCTGTTTCTGAAAAGACAAAGTCAGCAAAGTTAATTTTAACTAAAGTGTGTATCTCTCCAAAAGCATAGCTTCTACTTTCTCATCATTGAATTAAGGTTTCGGAAGAAGAGTAAAAAAAAAAAAATACATTTCCCGCTCTCGGTCTATCCTTTCAGTGGCCATAGCTCAAAGACCAATGTGGACACACCAGAGTTTAACAAAGCCATGGTGAATGGAGATGAGGGGAGAGAAAGAGAGAGGCAGAGGGGAAGAGAGAGGAGATTCACCTCCTCAAGGTAGGGGAAGGGGCCAAAGCTAGAAAAACATGACCTAGGCATAGCTTAGCAAGACAATGGCAAATGGCTGCTCTAAGTCAAATCCTTTTGATGTCAGATGGGGTGTGGTGCAAAAATCCATGGATTCTTTGGTTCATTTCTAAAATGAATTTTAGAGCAGCCAGCCAAGTTTTAAAACAAAAGTTCATTGACAAGAAAAAGAGAAAAAGGAAGAAGGAAGAGTCATGGCAGAAATACCTGACATGGGCAAGTTATTCAAAGAAGAAAAACCATGTTTTAGCTCTCAATTCCAAACTAGATATAGCTACCTACTTATTACTATGCTAATGGGTGGAGTCCAGGTAGCCATGGCTCCAGAGAGATTGACATCTCTGGGCTTCTGATGGGGGGAAACAAGGGGAGGAGTCTTTTTCTGATGACATTGTCTTCTGCAGGATACCTGGCAGATGTTTCCTATTTACAAGTTCTTTAGCTAAAAGATGGTCAGTCTTATTATCATTTCTATGGCTTTGATTAGTTAAGAGGTGGTCTTTGGCCTTCTGCTTTCAACCAGGAAACTGAAAGTTTCTTAGTGATTATTATGCCAAACCATGAAATGTTGGGCTGTCCTAGTCTTGCATCTGATGGAGTTTTCTTTTGAATTGCCCAAGGGGGTGGGGTAGGCTGCCAGCTTGGCCTGCAGTAAAATGTAATTTTTAAAATGTCTGAATGTTTCCTAAAACCAGCCTATGGGAAATTTGTCTATCTATGTCTAACCTGTGCTAGCTACCCTGCCTCAATTTTAAAGATTTCCCTTTGATGGGGGCAGGTCAGTAAGGTGGTCAGCTCCACATCATCACAGAGAGCAAGTAAGCACTGGTTCTGACATCAGGTCTTGGATGGCAGGTAGGCGGGTGGGTCAGTCACATGAATGCTGCCATGTTGATGGGGTCTGTCTCATGAAGGTCATAAAGAACTGATTAAGTTAACTTGTTTACAAAACAGTCTGGGGAGGGAGTTGTAAAGCAATTATCAATAGCTATCTATGAGAGACCAAATGGGTCCTTAGCTAGTGATTAGGGGATAATGCTAGAAAAATATGGCAAGGCTAAGCAATGTTAAAATGACTGTTCATTGACTATATTGACTCTATGTTATGCCCTTTCATTATCTATGACTTTTCTTCTGGCTCCATAAAAATGCCTTTTATTAAAAATCTATTGTCTACATCATCTACAGAAAACTAGCCCACCTACAATGCTACCTTGGAAAATGGGATGCAGCTGCTTAATGGTACTGGCACAAGTGGAATCCTGTGCTACTCAGCTTTTGACACATTTTTTTCTGTTTCACAATCACCAACTTAGCTTTTAGTATGTGGAATTTCTAAGGAAGTTCCAGATAGGGGACTGAAGGGATCCAGGAAAATTTACTCCACTTAGTTATGGAGAAGCTACTCCCTGTTATTTATTATCCACTGCAGAAAAGAAGAGCACGATAAGACCACACCTGAGCAGACCTCTTAACAAGTATAATGACTGTCTTTCAGGTTCATTTAATTTCTAAGATAACTATTTGCAAGTCCTTCTCTGTTTCCCCTGTCTATTCACTTCTCCCAACCATTTGTTGCCCCTCATTAGAATTCCTCTTCCTCCCCCTCCCATAACCTGTTTTATCAGAATGCAAGCTCCCATTCTCCCTGTAATTTCCAGGTAGTATTTGTTTCTGTAGCTCACTGGGTAGTTCGGTATACATTCTGAAGGCTCCCATGTATAAATAAATAAAACAATTATGCCTTTTCTCCTATTACAAAAAGAGCCAGGTGTGGTGGCTCATGCCTGAAATCCCAGTACTTTGGGTGGCAGAGGCAAGGGGATTGCCTGAGCCAAGCAGGTCATGGCTGCTGTGGCCCTGAGCCTGCCACTGTACTCCTGTCTGGGTGACAGTGAGACTCTGACTCAAAAAAAAAAAAGAGTTTCAGTAGACATGAAAGATTTTTTTAAAAGCCACAAATTTTGATGAGAGCATCAAATCTATGAATTCTAAAAGAAGTGCTCAATGTACAGAATGTTAATATAATAGTAATAAAAGCTGTTAGAAATAGATATTAAATTAGTTACACTTTTAATATGACTATGCACCTCTTTGGAAACACTGAAACTTTTATGATTTAAATAACTGATGTATTTATAAAATCTGCAAATGTGAGTGAGTTTGTATGAATCATTAATTCCAAATAATGAGCCTTTAGATTTTAGCAATTTTTGTTGTTCAGATTAAGTATGTTATTCACGTTGCCATTGGGAATTTTATAGTAACTTTAAAATCATAATTTTAAAAAGGACATTTTAATAGTAAAGAAACTTAGTATAATCTTTTAGTGGATAGCGACTGGCAGAAGGCATGAAGATCTTCCAAGATTCTCATAATGTTCTACATTTTGATCTGAGTACTTGGTTTTTAACTTTCAATATTCATTGAACTTCATGGTTATAATTGTAACAAGAGAATAAGGATCTCTTTTCAAACTAATATAACCATATCTCCATGATATTACTATGTGACAAAGGAAAATGCAAAATAGTTTATATAAAAACTACAATTTGTATAAAGAAACAAAAAGCAACAGAAATACAATATTAATAATGTTATACTTATAAGTTCATAAATAAATTCTAGAAGAATATTCACAAAATAATAATAAATTGGTGGTTTCTTGGAGAACAATTGGACATATAGTGGTTAGAAGTTGGCAAGGAGGACTTTCAATATGTACTATTTTTATTTTAAAATAAAAGAAAGTCAGGCATGGTGGGTGGCTCTCAGCTATGATCCCAGCACTTGGAAAGGCCAAGGTGAGAGAACAGCCTGAGTCCATGGGTTCTAGACCAGCATGGGCAACTTGGTAAGATATCATCTCTACAATAAATAAAAAATTAGCCGGGCATGGTGGCATGTGCCTATAGTTCAGCTACTTGGATGACTGAGGCAAAAGGATCACCTGAGCCCAGTAGGTCAAGGCTGCAGTGGCTATAAGAGTATCACTGCATTCCAAGCCTGGGTGACAGAGTGGGACTCCAACTCAAAAAATAAAAATAAAAATAATAAATAAATAAATGAATAAATAGAAAATATGAGAGCTGAAAAAATTAAAAATGGAGTGGTATGTGTTTCTTTCACTTTTTTTCTGATTACCCCTTCTTGTCATCATTTTTCCTTTTCTTCTTGTAATCTGTCCTTTCTTTACTCTCCCTTCTTTCTCTTGTCTCTTTTTCCCCCTTTTATCAAAGTTCGCAATCTTACTGTTGTTGAAGATAAACATGAAGACAAACAAATGTTTTTGACATCAGATAAAATATTGTAAAAAAAGCCCTGCAAGTTGCTATCCAAAAACAGACTAAAGAAATCCTGGATTTGTAGACTATCAGATGAATGGAGAGCAGTTTGCATATGTATATTTTCTCTAAATAATATTGACCCATGACAAGAATTTTGAAAACTAGTTTCACATATTCAAGCCAAATTTTTGAACATAATAGCTAGAATTTTTTGCAAAAAACATTCTTTGTAAGAGTTTTTATTTATCATAATAAAGGCTAAGCTTCAAAGTTTTCTACTTCTTTTGTATAATTTATCTTGTGTGTACTTAAGGGCAGGACTTTGTAAATTTTAATCTCACAACTTTAGCTTCCTTTAATGTTGACCAATACAAAGTTAGTTTTCATGTGTTATTTATAATCGTCATCATTTGTGCACAAAAAATATATTAGTTACACCAAGGACCGTCTTCTACCAGTATTCTAATACTTATCATGCTTCTTGTTGGCAACATTTTTTGTTTGGTCAAAGCAAACCATATCAAACAACACCAGCTCTTCTGCTATTTAGTTATTTATTTGAACTTGAAATCTCTCTTTACTCTAATATGCTTTTAATCTGTAAAGTTCCAGAAATCTTGTAACCTACTAGCTGATTCATAAGCACTTATTTGGAATAAATAATATATTGTGAAAGTGAACATATTTAAATAGTTCCATATTTTAAAATAATTTAAAAATTCTAAAAAAATACATGCATATAAATATAAATGAAAAACAAAACTAGTGCTTAACTGTGTATGATAAAAGAAAATATGAGCTATGTAACAGTTTGCTATTTGAAAACAGAAATTATACTGAGTTTTGTGTAAGCTATTTCTGTAGACAATAGTAAAGTTCACAAGATGTAGTTCACCCAAGTTTGTAAAAAAAAAAGAAAAGTGAAAAAAAAATTCCTTGGAGGATAAACTGTGCTACTACTTTTTTGAAAATCAAGTTTTGGGGGCTGGAATTTTGAGAAAAATTTTCCTTTTTTTTTTTGTCATTGTTGTTACATGCAAGTGTATGGATGTCTAATTACTATTTTTTAAAAAGAAGAAATGATTATGGCCCTGGAAACACAAACTAGTGTTTAAAAAGACTCAAATTAAACTAAATACACAATATCATAAGCATTTTTTTAAATTCTGCTGGATCCATATCATATTTTAAAAGATAAACACACAAACGCATATTTCCCCTCTAAATTCTTTCAACCATTCCCATTTAGGTTTGGTAAATATATCTTGCTGATTGTATTTGGATAACTTTAGGAGATGTTAACTCATCAGGTAGAAATTATAACTGTTTAAAGAAAAACTTAAATAGATACATAGGTAGTAAAAATACATGTTTAATTTTTCAACAATCTTGAAACAGTAATATATAAACTACTTCAAGAGCTTTAAATATATAAATTATTTACTTTTGTGTGCTAATGGAAGTTTTTGCTTTGTTTCTTATATGTAAAAATGAATGTACTTTTAATAGTAAGGGCAGAATCAATCTTTTTAGCCAGAAAAATAATGATATATTTACCAAAACAATTATAAGTCCGATGGTATTTAATTAAACAAAATAGTTGGGCCAACATGCCTGACAAAACAAAAAACTTAGATCAAGAACATAAAACTAAAAGTACAGATATAAGCATATAGTTAAAGAGGAGATATTCTAATTACGTGAAAATCATACAATTCTAATAGCTTGCCACAAATAGAATTGCTACTACTAATAGCACATTTTTATTGTCTGTATGCTGTGTCTATGAATTACATAGAGGTGAATCTTTACTCTATCTATACATAAGAAACCAAATTAAGTTCATATTCCACAAAGTCTTTTTCTCTTACCTAAGGCAGTTGAGACCCATATTACATTTGGTGAGTAAGTATGTCCTGACAAAACTTGCAAAGTACGTTATTTATTGGAAGTTCTTTGAATTTTCAAAATTTGTGCAACATAACTCAGAATATAAATATTGGAAACATGAAACTGCGTTGAAAGCAGGGAGGAGAAAACTAAGTATACTTTCCTAACAGAAAATCATAAGTTTGCTAACTTTTCTAAGCAAGCTGTTAATTTATTAAAAGCCAGCTCATTATTTTCATGTTGTTTTCCATGATGAGTGTGGCAACAAATCCACAGTGACTCTGTAGATTCAATTCAAAGTTAATTACATCCTTTAGACTAGTTTGGAATGCAGTCACACTAACAAATAATACACAGGAACATTGACACCCATTGTTTACTACATTGTCAAAGAAAGAGATATATGCTCCAAATAAGCAATAGTATTATACCTATACTAATATGGTTAAACAAAAAAATAAAAATAGATATGGAAACATAGAAAGACTTTGATTATGTTTTAGATAAAATCAATCCTAAGATAGCAATGATTGTTTTATCAATTGATTAACTATTTAAAATAACTTAATAGTATTATAAAGCTTTTCTGATTATTTGAAATATTTAATTGCATTCAAATAAACTTTTATCATTAACGTAGTTCAATACATCCCTTAATTAGCAGATAGTTTCTTGAAAAAAAACCTTGTTTTAAATATCATAATATTCAAAATCCACAGCTATATTTGTGAAATTAAGAACTCAGTTATTTCCAATGCAAACTTTGCTCTTTATAATTTTATATTTATGTAATATAATTGTATGTTATATATTAAATAATATTATATAGGGGATCTACCATATAAATATCTTACAGGAATGTCAAAATTTATTTTTTATTCTGTTTATATTTTATTTTCTATATTATTTGCTACATTTGGTAAAATGTATTGAAAGTTGAAACTCTTCTGTCAGAAGCAGAGAAGTTTCTGACCTCAGGGAGAATGTTTGCAACTTTTCACCATAAAGTATAATGTGGCTGAAGAATTTTTATAGTCTGCTGATTAAGAAATTTACTTTCTGCTTATAGCTTTTTTAAGAATGTTAAAAAAATGTCATGAAGACAAGTATATTTTCAGATTTTTTAAATCATGAATTGTTTTAGGTTTTTTTTGGGTAGACACATAAGACTTGTACATATTTATGGAGTACAATGTGATGTTGCAATACATGTTTTATACATTGTATTATAATTGAATCAGAGTTATTTTTATATGCATCATCTCCTATATTTATCATTTCTTTGTGGTGAGAACGTTCGAAAACCTCTTGTCTAGCTATTTTAATATATACAATACATGTTAACTATAGTCAACCTACTGTGCAATAAAACACCAAAATATATTCTTTCTATCTAATTGTAACTGTATGCAATGATCAACCATCCCTGATCCTCATTTTATTACTCCCTTACCCAGTCTCTGGTCACCACTAATCTACTCTCTTCTTCTATGAGATATATCTTACTTGGGAGATCATACAGTGTTTGTCTTTCTGGGACTGGATTATTTTACTTAACATAATGTCCTCCAAATTCATCCATATTGTACCAAATGACAGGACTGCATGCTTTTCTTATGGCTGAATAGTATTCCATTGTATTTCCATATTACATGCTCTTTATCCATTTATCCATTGTTGGTCATTTACATTGATTTTAAACAGTGTTTGCACTATTGCAAACAGTGCTGCAGTAAACATGGGAGTGCAGATATCATTTCAACATACTGATTTTGCTTTCTTTTACTATTTTGAGGTATTGTCCAGACATAGACTGTTTCCACCTATGCCTGACTTCTTTATGATCTCTTCTTCAGGGAGTGGCCTCTGTCCAAGGCTGGTCTCTGAAGGATATTACTTTCAGTAATGAGTCATGAGATGCAGGTGAACAAACAAAGCTGAAAACTGCCGAAGTCCAGCTCCAGCCAGCTTCAGGATACCCCAAACATGAAGATGGCATCGGTGATTGGGGGGAAGAAGAAAGAAAGAGAGAGAAAGAAAGAGACTGGACTTCAGTCTAGTGCAGAAGTGATGTGTGTTATTTGGAATTACAATGGGTCTTTTATACACAAAGTCAGATGTGGGAGGGGTGTCCCCCACCCACCAGAAACCTTAATCCATGAAAACTTAATCAATGATTGCCTTTAAACCCTTTTCATATGATAATCTTAAAATCCCATAACGAAGGATAACCTAATCCATGACTGACATATTCTATAAACCTTTTTCATCCTAAACGGATTGATTTATGCCAAGTTAAACAATTCTATAGAAGCTTAAGTATTTACTTTACAAACAAAAGTGGCCCATCCCAGAATGTTTGGAATGTGGCCCAGTCCAAAGCTCACAGTGGGCTACCTGCAAGTAACCCAGCCGCATTCTTTCAACAAAATGGCTGTCTTCTAAAACTATATTCTACAATTTATACCTTCAATAAATCCTAAGATCATGACTCAGAAGCCTGTGACCAATACTAAGGCTCTTAGATGTGACCCAGGTTTGAATTATAAGTTGTGTGAAAGCCAAAACTGCAGTTTGTGGAAGAATGGGAGCAATGAGCTTCTAAAGTTAGCTTGTGTTCATCCCGATCTCAGAATTTTTATGTTTTGAGCTCACAGGAGCTTAAATCTGGTTAGTGCTGAGTAGAAAGGGGGAGGGAATGGGGTCAATAGCTCCCGAACGCATCCTAGTGGTCTCGGGGTCAATGGCCCTTCCTGATCCCTACGCTCAGTGGGCCTCCGTGGCTGGCTCCCAACAGAAAACAATGTAGACATCACTCTTAATCAATGGAGTTGAAACACTGGATAGGAATTTGAATGATTCACTTGATTGGTTTGGTTATAATACTGCTTGTTATACTGCCCCCAGGTGTGAATTCTTCACTCGACTGTCACCATCAGTGCCTCCCATAAGTTTTTATAAACCAATGTCTTTCCCTACTGAACCTCTAGAAGACTTATTTGGAATACATAAGAATCACAAACAAGCATCTCAGATTTGGGGTTACAGCTTTACAATTGATATAGCTGACAGGATACTCCAGAGAAGGCACTATAGTGGCCATGAGAGAGAAAGAAGGGGGAGAAATGCTGGGGGAAATACCAGGGCGGGCCACTGGTTCAATGTGGTTTGAAGTTTCCAGCTTGACAGATAGGTGGGAGTCATTGCATGAGTATGGGGATGCCCTGAAAACACCAACCAGACTGCTGGAAATATTTAAAGCAGTTAATGAGAAAAGACTCAGAAGAAAAAGGACAGCCAAGCAGTCACAAAAGCTGTGGAATGAGCCCTGCTTCGCACTCTCGGAGTTACTACTGAGCAGAAGATAGCCACTAGGAACCAGGTACAGAATCTGCAGAAGGAGTTAAGACTGGAAAGAGATGTTTGGTTAACTCAGGCATAAAGCAAGGACATACTGAATCACCAGCTGGAGCAGAGTAGCTACCAGCTCTGCGACCTAGCATGCCAGTTTGCAAAAGTGAAAGGAAAATGGTTGCCTTTGATGCATATTCCCACCATGGTAGCCCACAATGAGTGGGACCCATGAAAGTAGGATCCCACAGAGGAATCAGACTCCTCAGAAGAGGAGAATAAAATAAGGGTGATAGAGGAGATGAGGGCTCACCTGGTGATTATTCAAAAATGAAGACACAATAGGAGTGGTTTGAGGGCCAAGACAACACACCTGCACCCTTTACTTCAATGGAACTGGTAGAGCTGGCAGCAAAATTTAGGGAGAATAAACGGGAAAGCTTAGAAGGCTGATTGTTACTGTTATGGAATACTAAAGGTGATGGCGTAGTACTATCAGAAAATGAATTGATGAAGATGGCTTTGGTTACCAACCATCCCTCCTGAGAAAGTGTATATATGGAACAGGACAGCATGATGTGAATGCCTTACTCCTAACATGGCTCATAGCAGTATGTAGGGCTGCTTGACCAAATGAGGGGAACATTCCATCCTGTCTCCCTTGATGGAACACCATAAAGGAACTGCAGTATTACCTCTGGGAATTGGGGATGTGTCATGCTATATACAAAAATTCCTTTGGGGGGTCAGATACAGTATCCTTTAGAGCTGGAATTAAAAAATAAAGTATACAGTCAGCCCCATCCTCTTCTACATCATGCCATAGCCTTTCAAGATTTGAAAAGTTGGAGGTGATCTGTATCAGTGTCTCTATTTCATTATATCAAGTGCAACAATAGGCTAAGCAGCTACTTACTGACTGCTGATTTCACCTACCCATGGTAAAATCAGGGTGGGCCACTGGTCTATTATACCAGTGCCAATCCCATGGGCACTGGTCTAATAGAAAGATACAGTAGCATGCTAAAAGATGCTTTAAAGACAGATCAACACTCATTGCAGGGGTGGACATCCCAATTGCATGAAGCACTCTGCACTCAAGACCCCATGCTGACTGTCCAACACCCCTAGATATGCTGAAACAACTTTGGGCAATGCTCCTGAGGATGCCAATTTGTACACAAGAATCTCTGATCAAGTTGGGAAGTGAGAGTAACCTGTTGCTACCCACTCCATAAAACTTAGTACCCAGAGAGAATACTCTTCATTGGTCCTGGAAAGTTCCATCTGAATGCCATTGATCTTCCTTGTTTAGTCCCTGGGGAGAAGGAATGCATTGTGATTTAGATATTCATCTTATCATTATGGGAAAATGGACAGATACTAAATTTAATAATCCTGGGTCTCAAATTATCAGTATGGGATGGGCTAGAATGGTTCATAGCTATACAGACAGAGATCAGATACCATGTCCTACCATGTACTGAGTGCCTACTTCCCAGGCACCATTCATAAAATTGCCCAAAAAGTAGACTACTCTCCCAAACACCTCTGACATACTTAAAATTGAATGCTGTGTGTGCATTCCTGGCAAAGGTCATAATGTGTCTATGACCCTTAAGGACCTGAATACAGAAATTAGTGCTGTTTCCCAAATTGCTGAAGACCACTTTTCCCAGTGGTTTTGATCACTAAGCTCTTTTTCACAAAAGTTAATCATAGGTATTATAATTACTGTAGCAATTTTGCTATTCAGATCCTGTGCCCTTTATTGCATATAAGAGATTTGGATGCATTATTTGACTCATATGTTCACCTTAAAGAACTTGTGGAAGACCAGTGTTACATGAAACAATGTAGGGGTAGAGTCTGAGGTATTGTCCAGACATAGACTATTTCCCCTTTACCTGGCTTCCTTCTGACCCCTCCCTTGGAAAGTAGCTTCTAGATGGGCTCGGTGGCTCAGCCTGTAATCCCGCGCCTTTGGGAGGCTGAGGTGAGTAGATTGCATGAGCCCGTGGGTTCAAGACCCACCTGGGCAGTGAGACCTCATCTCTACAATAAATCAAAAAAATCAGCTGGGCATGGTAGCGCATGCCTGTAATTCTGGCTACTCGGAAGGCTGAGGCAGAAGGATCACCGGAGCCCGGCAGGTCAAGGCTGTGGTGGCCGGGAGCATCTGGGCGATAGAGTGAGACGCCAACTCAAAAAAAAAAAAAGTGGCTTCTGACAAAGGCTGGTCTCTGAATGGTATGCATATTCCCAGTAATAAGTCATGGGATGCAAATGACTAAGCAAAGCTGAAAACAATGTGGTCATCACACTTAATTAATATAATTGTAGAAGATAGCCAACATGAGACAGCTGGAGTGTGGAGTGTGTTTCCTATGGAGTACATTAAGATAGAGTACATTAAGATAGAGTTTCTTCAGCACTCAGAGAGGACCAGCAGCATGCCCCATGATTCATAAAGAATAAATAATAATCACATAGTATCAAGAAGAAAAAAATCAATGAGAATGAAACTAGCCACATTCATGCATGGATCACCATAGACCATGACAGCCTCTGGACAAAGTTGGGAGGTGAGAGAGGGGAATTCAGAAATGCTGTGCTCCTTCCATGGACTTGAAGGGCCCCTGAGCCTTGCAGGGCTCCAGTCCTTCATAAGAAACTTCTTTATCCACAGTTGTGCTCTGCAGAAACCCACATGGAGTGTTGCAGGAAAAAAAAAATAAAGAAAAACCCTGAGCAGCTCCAGTTGTCATATCGTAGTGTTGGGAGCTGGCCATGGAGGCCCACTGAGCATTAGGGATCAGGAAAGGCTGTTGACCCCAAGATCACTAGGATGTGTTTAGGAGCTGTTGACCCCATTTCCTCTCCCTTTTCTGCCTAGGACTACAGCCAGAAAAAAACTCTTGCAAGCTCAAGTATATAACTCTGAGACCAGGATGAACACAAACTAACTTTAGAGGCTCATTGTTCCCATTTTTCCACAGACTGTGGTTTTGGCTTTCATACTACTTACAGTTCTGTTGGGAGCCAGCCATGGAGGCCCACTGAGCATTAGGGATCAAGAAGGGCCGTTGACCCCAAGACCACTAGGATGTGTTCGGGAGGTGTTGACCCCATTCCCTCCCCCTTTCTACTAAGCACTAACCAGAATAAGCTCCTGTAAGCTCAAAACATAAAAACTCTGAGTCTGGGACAAACACAAGCTAACTTTAGAAGCTCATTGCTCCCATTCTTCCACAAACTGCAGTTTTGGCTTCCACACAACTTATAATTCAAACTCGGGTCACATCTAAGAGCCTTAGTATTGGTCACAGGCTTCTGGGTCATGATCTTAGTATTTATTGAAGTTGAATACGGTGTAAATTGTAGAATATAGTTTTAGAAGACAGCCATTTTGTTGAAAGAATACGGCTAGGTTACTTGATGAACTTTGGACTGGGCCACATTCCAAACATTCTGGGATGGGCCACTTTAGGTTGTAAAGTAAGTACTTAAGTTTCTATAGAATTGTTTAACTTGGTATTAGTATAAATCAGCTTAGGATGAAAAAGGTTTATAGGATAGGTCAGTCATGGATTAAGGTTAGCATTTGTTATGGGATTTTTAGGTTATCATTTAACTTGGTATTAGTATAAGTTAGCATAGGATGAAAAGGGTTTATAGGCAGTCATGGATTAAGGTTTAATATCTGTTATGGAATTTTCTTCCTCATACCCAAAAGAATATCTGGTGGGTGGGGAATACCCCTCACACACCTGGCTTTGTGTTCACATGAAAGACATATGAGTATAAAAGCCCACTGTTGACACTCAATAAAGGTCTTCTGCTCAAAACTAAGCAGTTGTCCAAGTCTCTCCCCCCCCTTCCCTCTTTCTCTCATTCTCACAATCGCTGATGCCGTCTCCACCTTTGGGGTACCCTGAACCCGGCAGGACCTGGACTCCCGCAAGTCGTGCCCAATGTGGGGCCTCAAGGTAAGCTTTCTTTTTCTTTTTTGGATGGATAGGACCTCACCCAGGGTGCAGCAGACACCTCTGTAGAGAGAGGCAGAGCTAGGAAGGGTGAGCAGTTTAAGAGCCATGATAGAATCATGGGCCAGAGTGAATCTAAAGAAAGAAAGCTGTTCATAAGTATTCTGATACATATATTTACATTAAATTAAAGTTTCCCCTGCAAAATTGGCTCATTTTTTTCATTTGGTGCAAAAACAGTGACCCTGGTTCCCTGCAAAATTAAAAGAGGATCCAAGTGAAAAAACTCCCCTATCAACAAACGTAAGGCAGCAAAAGATTTGGTGCAACAGCAGCTAGAAGCTGGCCTTTCTTTTGTCGTAAAGAAAAAAATAAAAACAGAAATACTTAGAGTTATGCATAAAGTGGAAATACAGATGTATCCTGCTTTAAATTGATGAGAAAGAACTTGAAAAATATGTTGACAGGTATTTGAAGGATGGTAATTCACAAAGAATTTTTTTTTACATATAATTCATTATAAAATTAAATAGGAACTTGTTTTACGTGTATTTCAATTTTACCTTATCCACAACTTTATTAATGAACATGAGAAAATCAGTGGGAAAACTCTCAAACTGAGTATGAAAGCTTACAGTTTCTAAATACTGCCATAGAAGAATTTATGCTGTCTAAAGACTGTAATTCTATCATTTTGTTTTAAAAGTATACCTTTAAATCCTCAGATGAGGAAGCAATTTTTTAACTCCAGGGTATGGCTAAAATCTAATATGGCAAGCACTAGAAAACATAGCTTCTTTTACTTTGAAGGCCACAAGTGAATTGAGTCATAGAAAAAGGAACTTTTAATGAAAAAAATGTAGCTTAAGCATAATTTACCTCATCTGCCAAGGAATCATTGCATGAGCCACATTTTGCATAGTGCAGACTAACTAAAAGGTTAGATGTTTCAAGTTTGGTTATTAAAGCAATTATTGATAGGGGGAATCTTCATTGTCATTGTCATAGGGAAAATACAGTTGGCAGTTTATCTTAAAACATTTCACTTATAATGAATTATCTTATCACATTATCTACTAGAACCTTGTTATTAAATATGTGGTTTGCAGATCAGCAGCTTGAGCATCACCTGGGAAATTGTTAGAAACATTAAAAAGTCAGAAATAGTCTCATTTCTGATCCTTTGTACATGGCCTGGGTCCACTGAATCAGACCCACTGAATCAGAATCTGCATTTCAATGAGACCCTCCAGGGTACATGTCAACATTTGAAGTTTGTAAGATTGGAGCATAATAGGGTAGTCATTGAAACCATGCCCTCTTACCTAATTCAGGAGGATCATGTTTTCCAATGGTAGCAGTGCCTTCAAAACTGTATCCCATGGCACAATTTTTTTTGGCATTTAACCCGAGTTAACTTTATTAGTTATTTGTCTGTTTTGATATTCTCCTTTAAAATATAAATTGTAAGGATTCAAGGCAAATTCTGGGTTTTCTAAAAACATAAACAAAATAAGAAAGGTTTTCATCCCTTTGTCTTCTCCTATACCTCCTACAACTCCAATTCCTGCTTTCCCTACTACTCCTGTTTCTTGTAATCTGTTCCCTCCACCTTTAGAAGGACTGGCGTCTATGGCCGTGGCACCTAGCTCTGACCTTCAGTCTCTCTCTTTTATCTTCGGAGAAGGGGAAGGTGCCAAAGGCCATGGCACCTGACCCCAGCCTCCAGTCTTTGTTTTACCTTCGGAGAAGGGGTGGGTGCCAAAGGCCACAGCACCTAACCCCAGCCTCCAGACTTCTCCCCACACCCACATGTCTCTTCTCAAGGGGGTGGCTGGGACAAAAGGCTTATACCTAAACTGAGATTATATCAACCTTCTTCCCAGATAAAAGTAAAGGAATCATACAAATGAATCCTGTTATCTAACCATAAAAAGGGTGACAAAGTAAAAGGTTTTTCAAAAACCAAATGAGAAAGCCACAATGTTTCCAAGTCACCTCTCTGAGACATTGCAGCAGTTTAATAATATTAATTTAAACTCTCTAGAGGGACAAGTTCTTATCTCTCAGTCAGCACCGGCGCAAACTCCAAAAATTAGAATAGGGCCCACAAATCCCTCTCATATTGTTCTTTGCCCTCACCACTGTGTCTTTTGGGTGTCTTTTGTTTGTTTTGAATTTCCCTAATAGTTCTACATTGAACCTTATATAAACCTTTCCACTGCATATAAACTTACTGCTTTGGTTAAAGCTCTGAGGTTAGGAAAAGTGTAAAGAAGGTTGTTGGTATGAGGTATGTTTTTGATAAAATAAAATAAAGGAAAGATAAATAATTGTATAGGAAAGAATTTTGCATGGTACATTTTTGTTCCGGTTATTTAAGGAAAGTATAAAACAAAAATAGAAGGTTCAAAAAATGGTATAAGTATGTCAAACATGGTAGGTGAAAGTCAGTAAAAAAAATAATAATAAAAGATGTGAAAGAAATTTTGTAAACTCTCAAGGCTACAAAAAAGGTTATATAAATTTACCATTAATATCAAGTACACTAATTCTAGGCCAACATGCTACTCGAAGGCCAGAACATGAGCTTCTTAATTACCAGTCTCCAAAAGAATTTTCTTCTTTAAACAACAGAGTGGGGAAGAAAGAGACAAAATTCAATTAGCCCTCCCCCACTGTCTTTGTTACAAAAGAGTGAAGTTTTTTGTTTGTTTTTTTTCTCCCCCAGTGTCTTTGTTACAAAAAACAAAGGATTTTTTCTTTTCAACATCTTTGGACTATCATTTTAGCTAAATAAGTAACTTTTACAATAACTACTGTGATTTTGTGCTGTAACATGCTTTTAAAAACTTTGGTACTTAAACTCTTCAAGTTCTTGATTCAGTCTCTCTAGGGTGAGATAAGAAGCAAGTTCCAGGAACCACACCTATCCCACCCCCTTCTGAATTGCCTGAAGGCCAGGTAAATTAATTTTGCTAACAGCACTGAAACTTTAAAATCTCCTTCCAGGAACAAGGATTATTATCCAACAAAGAAAGAAGGACAAAATAACCTGGACTTCACCGTCTAGCATATTAAATGTTGTAAAAGTATATCAGACCTATGATAAAAGCAAAGGAAACTTTTATCTTGCCAATGTTTGCCTGTTTTGAATTCTCAATTTAAGCTACAACCTAACTACATGTCTATATTTCTTTGTTAAAGTACAACTATAGATAATTTAAATGAATACATACAATTTATGCAACTTTCACTTTTCCAACACTGTTTTTTGGGATGGTAAATTTTTCAACATTGTTTGCTTAATAATTTTTGCCTATGCTCTCACTTGATGTTTTATTAGATCCAAATAGGATTTGCTTAAGGTCCTGCCATTTCCTGTTCATGCCTTTGGAAATAAATAGGTAGAGACATCACTACCTGTGTCAAAAGTATGTGGATGCTGCTTTGCAAGGTATTAGAAGCCAATATCCTAATCTCTATTTAATCCATTACATGGATGATATTTTGCTGGCTCGTAATAATCTCCAACCCACCCTTTACTTATCTTGGAGACCTTATTTACATATCACTACTGCAGATTTAAAGCCTTTTTTCAATATACTGTAGGAGGTTCCTTCCCCCACTTCTAAAAGAGTCTTAACACCCAAGGCAAAACAGGCCTTAATTCTCGTGGAAAAGGCCATCGAGTCCCAAATGGTGAAAAGAGTAAATTATGATTTACTATGGAAATTAATTGTGTTGGCGACTTTTCATACCGCAACAGGGTACTTGTGGCAGGAAGGAACTATGGAGTGGTTACATTTACCCGTTTTCTCTAAGAAAGTTTTAGTATCTTGTCCATACTTAGTAGCTTTGCTAATAATCAAAGGAAGACAGAGAAGCGTGGAATTATTTGGAAAAGATGTGGATAATATCATCATCCCATATGACAAAACTCAGTTTCAAACCTTGTTGCAAACTAATGATGATTGACAAGTGGTTTTAATTGATTTTAGAGGGCAAATTTTGTTTCATTTACCTAGAAATCCATTGTTGCAGTTTGAGAAATGTAATCCTATAATTATTCCTCGTGCATAAGGAATCCTTAGTCCCCCTTGAGGGAGCAGTATTGGTTTTTACTGATGGTTCTTCTAATGGTAAAGCAGTGGCAGTAATTAATGACAAACTTCATATTTTAAATACTTCAGAGGCTTCAGCACAAAAAACAGAATTAAGAGCTGTCTTATATTCCTTTACTGCTCTAAAAGACAAGAGATTTAACTTGTATACTGATTCTCATTATGTTCAAGGACTGTTTCCTCATATTGAAACAGCTACAATTCCAACTAACAAAACTATAATTTTGGAGCTATTAACTCAATTACAACAGCTAATTAGTAACAGGAAGGAACAGTTCTTTGTGGGCCATATTAGATCTCATTCTTGTCTTCCAGGATGTTTACACCAAGGCAATCGATTGGTTAATGCTTTAACTAAACCCACTGTATGTGCTGCAGTAGAAACTGAGGCAGTAACTCAGGCTCAGCTTTCTCATAAAATTCATCATCAAAATACTACTGCCTTATGTTATCAGTTTCACTTACCCAGGGAAATGGCCAGACAAATTGTTAAGAATTGTCCAGCCTATCCTAACTTTGTTAACATTACTCCAACAGGAATAAATCCCAGAGGATTAAAACCTAATGTCTTATGGCAAATGGATGCAATTCCTTTTTCTAGCTTTGGAAATTTGTCTTATGGGCATGTTACTGTGGATACATTTTCTCTTGTTATTTTAGCCTCAGCAAGAACTGGAGAAGCTTACAAGGATGTGGTGTAACATTTATTTTTTTGTTTCTCCCCAAATAGGTATGCCAAGACAACTTAAGACTGAATGGTCCTGCATATATGTCAAAATCTTTTCAACAGTTTTATTCTCAATTTAATATTTCTCATTTTACAGGAATTCCTTATAATCCAAAAGGTCAAGCCACAGTTGAAAGAGCCCAATCAAACTTTAAAAAATCAAATACATAAATTACAAGAGGGGGAGTTTATAGTTCCCCTCATCATGTTTTAAATCATGCTTTATTTGTTATAAACCATTTAAGTTGAATTCTTCACGCAAGTCAGCTATGGCTAGACACTGGAACTCAGAAGGAAATGTTAAATCTATGGTAAAATGGAAGGATCTTCTCACAGGCCAGTGGAGAGGGCCTGATATATTGCTAGCCAGTGAGAGAGGCTATGCTTGCATATTCCCACAGGAGGAGTCAACTCCTGTCTGGATTCTGAAATGCCCCCGCTAATCTGAAGGCCAAGGTGGGTGGCATGGATCCTGTCAACTCAAAGGAATAGATGTGGAACAATGCCTACCAACCACTAAGAAGAGGAGCTGTTTTCTTTGCATAGGGAAACATCATTACATGCTGAGCAGAATTTGTAACACTCGGCTGAACAAGAATTGCACCATCCACACTGCCAGCCAGAGGAATGAGGAACATTGACACACCAGAGGAGAGAGCTTTCATTGCAGAACAAAAACTTTCATCTCAGATTATCCCATTCAAGATGACAACGTCTTCAGCGTCCCCAATTACCAACATGGGAGCAAATAGAATTCCTGGCAGAGGAAGCAGGAGATATGGTAACCTTACAACATGTTCCTATTAGTTTGGTGACTTTATTTTTGGCCATGATAACTCTTGTAATGTCTCAAGCCAACCCAGCTTATGCATTAACTGATGTTAACAAAACTTATTGGGCTTATATGCAAAATCCTCCAAAATTTCAGCCGGTTACTTGGGATAATGAAGTTATCAATGTGTTTACTGCCTCTCCCCAGTTAATGGGGGGTCCTGATGCTCAAACTAAACATGCTATAAACAATAATTTTTCTTATGAAGGAAGCTCTTGTTCACCTCCCATTTGTTTTTAGCAACACTGAGAAGGACTGGCTGATCATTTCACGAGATTCTGGATATCCAGTATGAAGAGACTGTATTTATGACTCTAAAGTGGACTATTTTTTACCCCATGAAAAACTATTAGTGACTGGGGCTTTAATCTATGACCTTATAGTTCAAGGTTAGATGGGGAAAATACCATCTTTGCTAGATGGCATATTAATGAATGGGTACCTCCAGTGTTAATATTGACCATAAAATGTCAAAATAATTTTTATAATTTGTCTTGTAAACAAATGTATTAACTAATTGTTTAACTGATGGTTCTTTTTTTTTTGATAATCAATATTTTTTATTATGATGTTGTGGTGTACAGTTAAGGGTTAGGAATACAAATACGTTTCATTCAGGCACCCTATTGATTAGAGGTGCTTCCCCATCCCCAGACAGATATTTGCCTGTTAATCCCATCTCCCTCCCCCCCATAGTTTCCCACTACTGTCAGTCATTTTCTTATACTATTAGAATGGATGTTCAAGGTCCATTATATGAGTGAAAACATGTGATACTCGGACCTTTGTTTTTGTGAGAGGTCACTCAGTATTATAGACTCTAGTTCCATCCAGGTTGCTGCAAAATTCATGATTTTGTTCTCTTTTATGGCTGCATAGTATTCTATCATGTATATGCACCACATTTTTTAATCCAGTCCTCTTTTGATGGGCAGCATGGTTGCTTCCAGGTTCTTGCTATTGTGAACAATGCTGTGATAAATAAACGTGTGCAGGTGTCTTTTTTGTAGAGTGATTTGTGTTCTTCTGGATATATTCCCATTAGGGGGATTGCAGGGTCATATGGGAGGTTGATATTTAGAGCTTTCAGGAATCGCCACACTGCTTTCCACAGAGGTTGCACTAGTTTACACTCCCACCAACAGTGTAGAAGTGTTCCCTTTTCTCCACACCCTCTTCAGAAGCTATTATTTTTTGAGTTGTTGATAATTGTCATTCTGGCTGGAGTTAGGTGTTATCTCAGTGTGGTTTTGATTTGCATCTCCCTGATGATTAGTTAAGTTGAACATTTCTTCATATGTCTGTTGGCTGCTCAGATGTCTTCCTTTCTGAAGTGTCTGTTCATGTCTTTTGCCCATTTTATAATGGGGTTGTTTGTATTTTTCTTTTCAGCACGTTTGAGTTCCTTGTAGATCCAGGATGTTAAGCCTTTGTCAGACCTGGTGTTGGCAAATATTTTTTTCCCAGTCTGTAGGCTGTCTTCCTGCTCTCTTGGTGGTTTCTTTGGCTTTGCAGAAACTTGTCAGTTTAATAAGGTCCAACTTGTCTATACTCTCTCTTATGCCCTGTGGGTTTTGGGTTTTGTTCAGGAATTGGAGGCCAGTTCTGATTTCCATGAGGGTATGTCCTTCATTTTCTAAGGTTCTTATGGTTTGAGGCTTTACATTTAGGTCTCTGATCCATTTGGAGTTAACCTTTGTGCATGGGGATAGGTAGGGATCCTATTTCAATCTTCTGCATGTGATCAGCCAGTTTTCCCAGCACCATTTACTGAATAGATTCTCTTCTCCCCAGTGGTAGGTGGTAGAGGCTTTGTCGAAGATGAGTTGGTTGAGAAATTGAGGTTTGCTTCTGGAATCTCAATTCTATTCCATTGATCTATATGCCTGTTCCTATACCAATACCAAGCTGTTTTGATGATTGTAGCTTTATAGTAGGGTTTGAAGTCTGGTAATGTGATACCCCCTGCTTTGTTTTTTTCGCTGAGAATTGTTCTGGCTATTCTTGGACGTTTGTGTTTCCATATGAATTCCTGTGTTGTCTTTTCTAGGTCTGAGAAGAATGTTGCTGGTAATTTGATGGGTATTGCATTGAATTTGTAGATTGCCTTAGGTAAGATGGACATCTTCACAATGTTGATTCTTCCAATCCATGAGCATGGGATATTTTTCCACTTGTTTGTGTCATCTTTGATTTCTTTGAGCAGTGTTTTGTAGTTTTCATTGTAAAGGTCTTTCACGTCTCTGGTTAGGAAGATGCCAAGGTATTTCATTTTTTTTTTGTGGCTATTGTGAATGGAATTGTGTTTTTTATTTGGGTTTCTGTTTGTTTATTATTGGTGTAAAGAAATGCCATTGTCTTTTGCACATTTATTTTGTATCCTGAGACTTTGCCAAAGGCCTTTATCAGTGTAAGGAGGTTTTTGACAGATTCTCTTGGGTTTTTAAGGTACACAATCATATCATCTGCAAAGAGAGATAGTTTGACTTCCTCTTTTTCTATTTGGATACCACTGATTGCCTTCTCTTCTCTGACTGCTCGAGCCAGGAATTCCAATACTATGTTGAACAGGACGGGTGAGAGTGGGCATCCTTTTCTTGTTCCAGTTTTCAGGGGAAATGGTTCCAATTTTTGTCTGTTTAGGAATATGCTGGCTGTGGGTTTCTCATAGACGGCTTTTACTATTATGAGGTATGTTCCCCATATGCCTAGATGTTCATGTTTTTTTATCAAGAAGGGGTGCTGGATTTTATCAAAAGCTTTTTCTGCATCTAATGATATAATCATGTGGTTTTTGTTTTGACATCTGTTGATGTATTTAATTACATTTATGATTTTACGTATGTTGAACCAGCCTTGTATCCCAGGAATGAAGCCTACTTGGTCATGATGGATAATTTTTGAGATGTGTTGTTGAATTCGGTTTGCTAGGATCATGTTGAGAATTTTAGCATCTATGGTCATCAAAGATACTGAACTATAGTTCTCTTTGTTGGATCTTTACCTGGCTTGGGTATCAATGTGATGTTGGCTTTGTAGAATGATTTGGGGAGCGTTCCATCTTTTTCAATTGCCTGGAATACCTTCAGTAGGATTGGCATCAGCTCCTCATTAAATGTCTTATAGAATTCTGCTGGAAAGCCATCTGGACCAGGGCTTTTTTTTGTAAGTAGTTTTCTTATTATCTATTTCATTGATTGTTATTGGTCTATTTAGGGTCTCAATTTCTTCTGGTTCCAAACTAGGTAGGTTGTGTGATGTCAGAAAGTCCTCCATTTCCTAAGGTTTTCAAGTTTGTTTCCATATAAGTGTGCATAGTAGTCTCTAATGATCTTTTGTATTTCTTCAGGGTCAGATGTGACTTCATCCTTTGTGTTTCTGATTGTGCTTATTTGGGTTTTTTCTCATTTTTTTGTCAGTTTAGCTAGGGGACCATCGATCTTGTTTATCCTTTCGAAGAACCAGCTTTTTGTTTCATTGATTTTTTTGTATTATCTTTTTGTCTTCTATGTCCTGGATTTGGGCTTTTATTTTGGTGATCTGGATTCTTCTGCTGAAATTAGGGTTTTTGTGGTCTTGCTTTTCCAGCTTCCTTAGGTGACTTGTTAGGCTGGCTGTTAGTTTGTGTTCCTTCCATTTTCTTCATGTGTGTTTGTAGGGATATAAATTCCCCTCTTACTACAACTTTTAAGGCATCCCAGAGATTTTGGTAAGATATTTCTTCATTTTCATTTGTTTCCAGGTATCTTTTGATCCCTGTTTTGATTTCTTCATTGACGCACGAGTTGTTTAGCATCATACTGTTTAGTGTCCATGTCTTTAAGGGTTTTGGGGGAACTTTCTTGGTGTCAATGTTTATTTTTATTCCACTGTGGTCTGAGAAAGTGCATGCTAAAGTTCTGGTCCTTTTAAATTTGCTTATGCTTGATTTATGTCCAATTATGTGATCGATCTTAGAATTCGTTCCATGCAGTGACGAGTA
Source organism: Cephalopachus bancanus (assembly GCA_027257055.1). Classification (NCBI taxonomy): domain Eukaryota; kingdom Metazoa; phylum Chordata; class Mammalia; order Primates; family Tarsiidae; genus Cephalopachus; species Cephalopachus bancanus. The sequence continues at coordinate 3,392,204 of JAPVLO010000411.1, forward strand.
GAATGTGTATTCCCTGGTCTTTGGATGGAGTGTTCTGTAGGTATCAGTTAAGACCATTTGGTCCAGAGTCATATTGAGGTTCCAAATCTCCTTGCTGATTTTTTTGTCCTGATGATCTGTCTAGGGTTGTGAGTGGGATATCGAAGTCCTCAGTTATGATGGTGTTAAAGTCAATATCCTTCTTTAGTTTTCCTAGAAGTTGCTTTATGAAAGTTAGCTCACCTATGTTGGGTGCATATATGTTTAAGATAGATATTTCCTGTTGATGGAGTGAACCTTTTATCATTATGTAGTAGCCCTCTGAATCTTTTGTAATTTTTGATAGTTTAAATGGTATTTTGTCTGAAATTAGGATCGCGACTCCTCCTTTCTTTTGGGTTCCTTTCGCCTGAAAGTTTGTTTCCCATCCTCTTACTTTGAGTCTGTGTTTGTCCTTTCTAGTGAGGTGAGTCTCTTGAAGGCAGTATATTGTTGCCTGCTGATATTTTATCCATTTTGCCATTCTATGTCTTTTCAGTGGTGGGTTTAGTCCATTTACATTCAGGCTAATTATTGAAATGTGAGAGTTCATTCCTTTCATAGAATTCTTATAGTGTTGTTGTTCTTCCACTTGGTTCTTTTTTGTCTTTCTTTGGTTTTGGGGTTGGTTCATGTATATTTTATTCTTTTCCCTGTACTCTTTTGAAGAATGTTGTTCTTTTTTCCTTTTCTTCTGTGTTTAGTACTTTCTTAAGTGTTTCATGTAGAGGTGGTTTGGTGGCAGCATAAGTTCTTAGGGATTGGATATCTGGGAAAGATTTTAATTCTCCCTCACTGATGAAGCTTAGCTTGGCCAGGTAAGTTATTCTTGGTTGATATTGTTTATCTTTTAGGACTTTGAAGATAGGGCTCCAAGCTCTCCTAGCCTGCAGGATTTCTGTAGATAAATCTGCTGCTATTCTGATTGGTCTTCCATGGTAGGTGATCTGGCCTTTTTCTCTTGCTGCCTTTAGGATTTTTTCTTTTACGTCTACTTTGTTTAGGTGAATTGTTATGTGTCTAGGAGTTGATCTTCTCATTTGTTGTCTTGCAGGGGTTCTCTGCATCTCTTGTGTTTGAATTTTTGCATCACTGATTAGAAACGGGAAGTTTTCTTGAATGATCTCATGGAAAGTTTGTTCTAGTGTAGTCTCTGTCTCTCTTTCTGCCTCAGATATGCCAATTACTCTTAGGTTTGGTCTCTTGAAGTAATCACTCATCTCTTGAAGGTTTTGTTCTGTGTTTTTGAGCTTGTTTTCTGTGTTTTTAAGAGTTTAGGTTTGTTGTATATTTTGGTCTTCAAGCTCTGAGATTCTATCTTCTGATTGGGTAATTCTGCTTTCCATGCTTATCAGTTTGTTATTTATTTCATTCACAGTATTGTTTATTACTGTTATCTCAGATATCAGCTCCTTCCTAGTTTCTTCTTGTGTCTCTTCAATTCTTTTTAATCTCTCCATTTTTGTCTTGATGTGAATGTTTGTAGTTTGAGACCCTTCATTCTGGGGGCTCTTCATTGTTTGCATTCCGAAGTCAGTTTTCTCAGTGTCTGCCTTCCCAGGGGTGTGAGACAGACTCATACTCTTCTTTTGGTTTTTCTTCACTTTTGTGGATTTTTCTCTCTCTCCCCCTTTCCTCCTCTTCTTTAATTCTGTTTTTGGAGGAAGGTGGTATTGCTTTTTTTTCTCTTCTGCTATATCCTGTTCTTCCTTATGAGGCTCTTCTGGCTTTGTTCACTTTTTAGGTTGGAGTGTAGGCTGCAATCTGTACTTTTTGCAGTTTTTATGTTTAATTGAGAGGGAAGCTGTGGTTCAGAGTGTATATGCTGATTCCGGCATCCAAAAACAGGTGTATGAGCTCACTGGAACCTATTTCCCTCTGCCTTACAGTCTGTCCATTCAGCAGTATGTTGTCTTGGTTCCTAGATTAAAATGGGGGATATAAAAGAGGAAAATAATGGAGGAAGAGGGAGTCAATAGCAAGTTAAAGAGAGAGAAGAGCAAGAGGGAAAACAGACATACATACCAACTATCAGGTGAGAAAGAGACACAAGGCCGGAGAGAAGTGGAGAAAGACACATAAGAAAGTTTCCCTAAAAATTACTGATAGCTACACAGAAACAGACCAATATAAACATGAAATAGTGTAGGTCAGTAGGCAAACAACGGTCATGATCAAAATAAACAGTCAAAGTGATAAAATCATAAGTCACAATAAGAGATCAGACTAAAATCATTCAGCTCTGATCTCGGCCTCTCCCCTTTGGTTTTCCATTGCAGGCAGCTAGGTTTACTCAGTTTGGGTTTGGCTGCCTGGGAGTTGCTTTTATCTGATTCGGCTTAAGGGTGAGGCTTTGTCTCCTGTTTAGCAATACCTTAGGAACCAAGGTGGAGTTTGTTGATAGTTGGGCAGGGCAATGGAAATCTCTGCCTGGAGAAAGACGGAGGCAGGTTCTCTTTCATAGATATCTTTGTGTCTCCACAAGCTTGGGGTCATGGGCTGAGTGCCTCAGCCAGGGTGGGCCCAGGACTCCAGAGCTCCAAAGCTCCTACGGGCAGGCGGTGAGTGGCAAGAGTGGCTCTGGGCCCCCCACAGGGTACTTTAACCAGGAATGGGACCAGTGTCTCTGAGGGGTGGGTGTCCAGAGCCTCCTTGAGTGACCAGTGTCTTGGTGACAATAAGAGACGATATAGCCAGGGAGCTTGCTGAGACCTGAGACTCCCATGCATGCAGTGGAACAACAGCAGCAGGGGGCCGCAGTATCGGGTCCTGCATGGGGCCAAGGGACCCCAGGCCTCAGACCAGTGCTTGCTGGTGGTGGGCTTGAATTGCCAGCAGGTGGTGTTATCCCTTGCTCCAGATGGTCTTTATCTAAGCTGCTCGCCTGCCCCTCAGGCACTGACGGTGTGATGTGGAATGCCTGCCTTGGTGGCAGTGGTGGCAGCAGGAGCAACAGTGGCATTGGTGGCAGCTGGGCCACCGGCACAGGCGGTGCGATGTGTAATGGCTGCCTCTGTGTGACTGCTGCTTCAGAGGAAGTGGCTGCTTAGCTGCCACGGAGGAGGCGGAGGCTCGGCCGCCTCGGAGAAGGAGGCGGAGGCTTGGCCACCTCAGAGGAGGTGGTGGAGGCTCGGCCGGCTCAGAGGGGGAGATGGAGGCTCGGCCGGCTCGGAGGGGGAGGTAGAGGCTCGGCCACCTTGGAGGGGGACACAGAGGGTGGAGTGTCAACTACCTTGGAGGAGGAGGCGGAGGCTCGACTGCCTCGGAGGAGTAGGCGGAGGCTCAGCCACCTCGGAGGAGGAGGTGGAGGGTGGAGTCTCGGCCGCCTTGGAGTAAGAGGTGGCAGAGGCTCCGCTGCCTCAGAGGAGGTGGCTGCTCGGCCACCTCAGAGGTGGAGGTGGAGGCTCGGCCGCCTGGGAGGAGAAGGTGAAGCGTGGAGTCTCGCCACCTCAGAGGACGAGGCTGCCACGGCGGTGCCTCTGCCGACTCAGAGGAGGAGGCAGAGGATGGAGTCTCGGCCACCTCGGAGGAGGAGGCTGCTGTGGTGGCGCCTCCGTCGCCTCGGGGGGGCGGCGCCTCCGCCGCCTCGGGGGGGGGCGCGGCAGCACCTCTGCTGCCTCAGGGGGCGCTGCAGCGGCACCTCCGCCCCCTTGCAGGGGGGGTGCGGTGGCGCCTCCGCTGGCTCGGGGGGAGCACTGCGGTGCCTCCTCCGCCTCGGAGGTGGGGTGCGGTGGCACCTCCGCCACCCTGGGGGGGTGCAGCGTCACCTCCACCACCTCGGAGGAGGCCGTGCATTTCCACTGCCTCGGAGGAGGCTGCGGCTCACCCCAGGCACTGGCGGTGCAATGTGGAATGGCTGCCGGTCAGAATGGCAGCAGCAGCAGCCACCACAGTAGCTGCCCAGACCTTGGCGATGCCTCAGCAAAGTCTACCTTTGAGCTCTGTGTGAAGAGCAGGGCGCAGACGATGGGACCCGCAAACTCCAGGGTGAGAATCAGAGTCTCTTTGCGTTCTCCTCGGTGGAGAGTTTCACAGGCAGTGTTGCTCCATCACCATCTTGCCCCCTCCCCCTTAAAAAATCAACTGATGGTTCTTATAAGGGATTTGTTATTGTCAGACAGTCTCCTTACTTAATGGTTCCAGTACAATTGTCATCTCACTGACACGATGAATATAATTTACAAACACTGTATGAGGTTAATTCCCCCTTTTGGAAAGACAGAAAAGATATTTGGAGTTCCAATTTTAATAGCTATTTCTATTGCTGTAGCTACTCAGGAAATCATAGACCAAAAGTTAGAAAGTAAGGTTAGTGCTTTGGACGAAGTAGTTTTAGCAGTAGGGCAAGAACTTGTGACCTTAAAAATGAAATTGGCCGAGGTCGGTGGCTCAGCATGTAATCCTGTGCCTTTGGGAGGCTGAGGTGAGTGGATTGCCTGAGTCCGCAGGTTTGAGACCTGCCTGGGCAATGAGACTTCATCTCTACAATAAATCAAAAAATCAGCCATGGGTGGTAGCACAGGCCTGTAATTCCAGCTACTTGGAAGGCTGAGGCGGAAGGATTGCCAGAGCCCAGTAGGTGAGGCTGTGGTGGCCAGGAGCAGCCACTGCACTCCAGTCTGGGTGACAGAGTGAGACTCCAACTCAAAATAATAATAATAATAACAATAAATAAAACTGGCTCTCCAATGTCACTCTGAGTTTATATCTGTCCATACTTGCGACAAAGTAACTTGGAACTTGGACCATTCAGACGTGAGTATAGACCTTACTAAATTACATCAAGAGATTCATCATTTGCTAACCAAAAATCATTAATGTCTATACTCATCAATGTGGGTATTTGTGGAGCAGGGATTCTTTTGTTGCAGTGCTTACTCCCAATCATCTTCAGAGTGCTAAAGAAGAGTCAGCCCAATATGGAGTTTCATGCTAAAAAATAAAAAGGGGGAGATGTTGGGAGCTGGCCATGGAGGCCCACTGAGCATTAGGGATCAGGAAGGGCCATTGACCCTGAGACCACTAGGATGTGTTCGGGAGGTGTTGACCCCACTCCCTCCCCCTTTCTACTCAGCACTAACTAGATTAAGCTCCTGTAAGCTCAAAATATAAAAACTGAGTCTGGGACAAACACAAGCTAACTTTAGAAGCTCATTGCTCCCATTCTTCCACAAACTGCAGTTTTGGCTTCCACACAACTTATAATTCAAACTTGGGTCACATCTAAGAGCCTTAGTATTGGTCACAGGCTTCTGGGTCATGATCTTAGTATTTATTGAAGTTGAATAAGGTGTAAATTGTAGAATATAGTTTTAGAAGACAGCCATTTTGTTGAAAGAATACGGCTAGGTTACTTGATGAACTTTGGACTGGGCCACATTCCAAACATTCTGGGATGGGCCACTTTAGGTTGTAAAGTAAGTACTTAAGTTTCTATAGAATTGTTTAACTTGGTATTAGTATAAATCAGCTTAGAATGAAAAAGGTTTATAGGATAGGTCAGTCATGGATTAAGGTTAGCGTTTGTTATGGGATTTTTAGGTTATCATTTAACTTGGTATTAGTATAAGTTAGCATAGGATGAAAAGGGTTTATAGGCAGTCATGGATTAAGGTTTAACATCTGTTATGGAATTTTCTTCCTCATACCTGAAAGAATATCTGGTGGGTGGGGAATACCCCTCACACACCTGGTTTTGTGTTCACATGAAAGACATATTAGTATAAAAGCCCACTGTTGACACTCATCTTCTGCTCAAATCTAAGCAGTTGTCCAAGTCTCTCTCTCTCTCTCCCCCCCCTTCCCTCTTTCTCTCATTCTCACAATCACTGACGCCGTCTCCACCTTTGGGGTACCCTGAACCCAGCAGGAGCTGGACTCCTGCACAGTTCAAGCTTGGGTCACATCAAGGAACCTTAGTGTTGACCACAGGCTTTTTGTATGTGATCTTAAGATTACAGCAATATAAGCTTTGGAAAATAGGTTATAGAGATAAGTTTTTAGGTAGCCATTTTGTTAAAAGAATGCGGTCAGCCTACTTTAATTCGGGCCTACCCCAAACTTTGGACTGGGCCACATTCCAAACAATCTGAATTAGGCTGCTTCATGTTGTAAGAATGATTGTTTAAGTTTCAATAGGATTGTTTAACTTGGTATTAGTATAAATTAGCATAGAATGAAAAAGCTTTATATGATAGGTTAGTCATAGATTAAGGTTAGCGATTGTAATGGGCTTTTTAGGTTATCAATTAGAGAAACATTATGCTTTAGGAAGGTTTAGTTTCATTGTCTTTGAGGAACATTAACCAATCATGAGGAGCAGAAAGACAATTTTGGGTTTGTTCTTCCTCATGCCTGAAGGAACATCTGGTGGGTGGGGGATGCCCCTCATGCACCTGGCATTGTGTTCACATGAAAGACATGTGAGAATGACTTTGTAGAATTTGGGATAAAAACCCACTGTAAACTTTCAATAAATGGCTTCTGCTCATCCTGAACAGTAGTCCAGTCCCTTTCTTTCTCCCCAGTCCCTTTCTTTCTTCTCCTTAGTCACCTACTCCATCTCCCTTCCAGGAGCCTCTGAACCTTGCAGGAGCTGGACTCCTGCATCTTAGGAACTCAACTCTTGCTGGTGGCTGCTTTCTGTCTTGCCTGATAGGGATGGGTTCCAAGGGTAAACACTATAGTAGCAGACAGTTCTTGTCTAGAGTGGGTTGTCATGGAAACATCGTAGTCCCTGAGCCTGGCAGCACTTTGAACATTCAGAATGCAGACTGCCTGAGGCTAAGGCAGGGAGCCATGTGAGGCTCATTGACATAGCAACCTCTTACTCCCTGTGTAAACTCTTCTGTGCCTGTCCTGCACAACAGTATTATCCCACTAGCCAAAAACTCCCTTATAATTTCCAAGACTGCACACAGGTGGGGTGATTGAGCACCTTTCAACCCCTTAAAGGCTCTAAACAGAGAACTTGGGTGATCCACAGAGCCCTGCCCTCTGCCTAGGTTGACTGAGCACTTTCTTGGAGAAACATACATGAAGGAGAAAGCCCATAGCCACAATTACAGCTGGCTCTCTTCCACAAGCACTGTCTCCCAGAAGTCTACAGTACAGCCCACATCTGATATAATACCTTAGTTTTGGGGAAAGCCTTATTCCAGACCCCAGTTAACACCAATTTTCAAGCCACTCTGGCCACTCAAAACACCATGAGTCAGTGCAGGTACCCTGTATGAGACTGCCACAGGTGACAATTGAAAAACCCACACCAAAGCTATGTATAACCAAATGACCTTTACAGTGCTTACATCAGCCCCCCCACCAACCTCAAATAAGAATAAGTAGCCTATCTAAATAAAAAGGAACCAAAACAATAATTCTGATAATATAAAAATAAAAAACAAAAGTAGAGTTCTCCAACACCCCAAAAAAACCACACTAGCTCTTTAGCAACGGACCCTAACCAAAATGAAATATTTAAAATTCCAAACATAGAATTGAAAAGTTGGTTATAAAATTTCTCAATGAGCTACAGAAAAGAGTAGAAAATTACATATTAACTAAATACATAAACAAACAATTCAGACCAAGAATAAAAAGTTCTCTACCTTTAAAAAACTGGAATTCTGGAAATGAAAAAATCATTAGAATCATTAAGGAAAGTAAAAAATGTACAAAATGCAGTGGAAAGTTTTAACAGTAGACTAGAATACGCAAAAGAAAGGATCCCAACTTAAGACAAGGCTTTTGAGATAACCCAATCAGACAATAAAGAAAAAAATCAAGAAAATGGCACAAAGTCTTTAAGAAATGTATATGTAAAATGCCCAAACCTAAAACTCATAGATGTTTTTGAGGAAGAAAGAAAACAACAAGTTTCAGAAATCTATTTGAGGGAATAACGGAAGAAAAATTCCCTGGCTTTGCAAGAGATTTAAACACCCATATACAAGAAGTGCAAAGAATTCCCAGAAGATGCATTGCAAAAATTTCATCCCCAAGGAATATAATCATCTGTTTTTGCAAAGTTAATGTGAAGGAGAAACTTAAGAACAGTGAGACAAAAGTATTAAATAAAGTACAAATGTAAACCTGTCGGACAAACAACAGATTTCTCAGAAGAAATCCTACAAGCCAGAGGAATTGAGGCCCATCTTCAATCTCCTTAAACAGAATATCATTCAGCCAAGGATTTTGTATCTCACAAAGTTTCATAAATGGGGGAGAAATGAAGTATTTCTTAGACAAGCAAACACTGAGGGAATATGTCACCACTAGATCCCTTCTGCAATCCAAATATCTGCATCTTCCAAGAGACACACTTAACACAACTCAGGGTAAAAATATGGAAAAGAACATATTCCACCCAAATGGAAAGCAAAAATGAGCAGAATTAGCCATTCTTATATGTGATAAAAATTAACTACAGTAACAAAAGGCAAAGATGGTTATTATATAATGACAAAGGAATCGACCAAGACATAGCAGTTTAAATATATATGCATCTAACACCAGAGTCCCTAGCTTTACAAAACAAATTCTACTAGACTTAAAAAAGAGATAGACACAGCAATATATAAATAGTAGGAGATTTTAACACTCCACTGAAAACAATAGACTCATCATAAATGCAGAAAGTCAGCAAAGAAACATTGGTGTTAAACCTGACCCTAGAGCAAAAAAAACTAACAAAAATCTGTGGAACATTCCACCCCAAAACTAGAGAATATACATTTTTCTCATCAGCACATGGAACATTATCCAAGATAGCCCATATGATAGACTACAAATCAAGTCTTAATACATTTAAAAAAAATAAAAAGTATATCAAGCACTTTCTCAGACTACAGTGGAATAAAGCTAGAAGTTAATTCCAGGAAGAACTTGTGAAACCAAACAAAGACATGCCATTTAAACAATCTGCTCCTGAATGATCCTTTGGTCAATAAAGAAATCAAGATGCAAATGTTTAAAATGTCCTTGAAATAAATAATAATGATGAAATATTTTATCAAAACCTCTGAGACTCAACAAAACTGCCCAGAGGAAAATGTAGTGTTTAAGGCCTACACCAAAAAGACTGAAAGATTATATATTGACAACCTAATATCATATCTCAAGGAAGTAGAAGAACATGAAAACCAAACCCAAATCTAGCAGAAGAAATGATAAAAATCAGAAAAGAACTAAATGAAATTGAATTAAAAATATAATACAAATGATCAATGAAACAAAAAGTTGATTCTATGAAAAAATAAACAAAACTAATAGACCACTAGGTAGATTAATTAAGAAATGAAGACAAAATATTCAAATTAGCTCAATCAGAAATGAAAATGGAGAAATTGCAACTGATATGGTAGAAATATAAAAAAGCCGCATCTGTAGTTCCAGCTACTTGGGAGATTGAGGCAGAAGGATTGCCTAAGCCCAGCAGGTTGTCAGCATGCCACTGCACTCTAGCTTGAGTGACAAGAGTGGGACTCCATCTAAAAAAAAATAAATACAGAATAAGCATCCAAGACCATTTTGAGCACCTCTACATAAACAAACAAGACCATCTAGAAGATAAGGACAAATTCTTGCAAACATACAACCTCTTAACCTTGAATCAGGTTGATGCAGTTATCCAGAATAGACCTATAATGAGTAGTGAAATGGAAAGAGTAATTAAAATTCTCCCAACAAAAAAAGTTGATGGACTCATAGCCAAATTCTACCAGACATTCAAATAAGACCTAGTATCAATTTTACTGACACTGTTTCATAATGTTGAAGAGAAGGAAATTCTCCCTAACTCATTCCATGAAGCCTGTATCACTCTAATACCAAAACCAGGAAAATGCACAATAACAACAACAACAATAAAAACAGATCAATATCCCTTATGAATATAGGCATTAAATTCTTCAACAAAATATTAGCAAACCAAATTAAACATTACATAAAAAATAATAATAATCCACCATGATCAAGTGGGTTTTACCCTAGGGATGCAAGGTTGCTTCAACATAAGCAAGTAAATAAGTGTGATCCACTACATAAACAGAAATAAAAATTAAAATCTTACAAACGTTACAGTAGACACAGAAAAAACACATTTGATAAAACCCAGCATTGTTTCATGACAAAAACTCTAAGCAAAACAGGAATAGAGGTAAGGGAAGTTTCCTCAAAATAATAAAGCCATATGAAACAAACACACAACCAATGTCATCCTAAACAGAATAGTTGAAGACATTGCCACTCAGAACTGGAAAAATGCAAAGATGTCACTTTCACCACTCCTATTCAACATAGTACTGGAAGTCCTAGTCAGAGCAATCAGGCAAGAGAAATAAAATGCATTCAAATTGAAAAAGATCTCAAGCTCTTTCTGTATGCCAACAATATTATCTTATACCTAGAAATCCTAAAGACTCCTCCAAAAGACTCCTGAATTTGATAAATAAATTCAGTAACATTTCAGGATACAAAATTAGCACACACAAATTAGTAGCACTGCTGTACACCAATAGCAATCAAGCTGAGATCAACTCAAGGACACAATGCCATGTAATAGTAGCAGCCAAAAAGCTAAAATACCTAGGAATATATTTAATGAAGAAAGTTAAAGATCTCTACAAGGAGAACTATAAAACACTGGTCTACAAAGAAATTGTAGAGGACACAAACAAATGGAGAAGCATCACATTCTCATGGATTAGAAGAATCAACATTGTTAAAATGACCATATTACCCAAAGTAATCTACAGATTCAGTGTGATCCCTATCAAACTGCCAACATCATTTTTCACAGAATTAGGAAAAAAAAACTTAAAATTTATATGAAACCAAAAAATTCAAGAGCCAGGATAGCCTAAGCAATCCTAAGCAAAGAGAACAAAGCTGGAGGCATCACATTACCTGACTGCAAATTATACTACCAGGCTGTAGTAACCAAAGCAGCATGGTACTGATACAAGAGCAGACACATGCTATGGAAAAGAATACAGAATCCAGTAATAAACCCAAATGCCTATAACCAACAGATCATTGACAAAGCAGATAAAAAACATATTCTGGGGAAAGGACATCCTATTCAACAAATGTCGATGAGAAAATTTGATAGATAAATGCAGAAAAACGAAATTTGATCTCTATCTTACACAATATACAAAAATTAACTCAAGATGGATTAAAGACCTAAACGTCAGTCATGAAACCATAAAAGTCCTAGAAGAAAACCTTGGAAAAAAATCTCCTGAACATCGGCCTAGGCAAATAATCTATGGCTAAAACCCCAAAAGCAAATGCAACAAAAACAAAATAAATAAGTGGAACTTAATTAGACTAAAAAACTTCTGCACAGCAAAAGGAATAGTCAAGAACAAATAGGCAACCTACAGAATGGGAGAAGATATTCACATTCTATACATTGACAGAAAACTATTATCCAGAATCTACAAATAACAAATCAGCAATAAATAAGCAAATAAACCCAAGAAAAAGTGGGCAAACGAATGAATATATATATTTTCAAAAGAAGATATGCAAATGGCCAACAAACATGTATAAAATGCTCAACATCATTAATTGTCAGAAAAGTGTAAATTAAAACCATAATGAGATACCACCTTATACCAGTCAGAATGGCTATTATTAAAAAATAATAATAACAGATGCTGGTGCAGATGTGGAGGAAAAGGGAATGTTTATATACTGTTAATGGAAGTGTAAATTAGTATAACCTTTGAGGAAATCAGTATGGAGACTTCTCAAAGAACTAAACATTGATCTACCATTTGTTCCAGTAATCCTCCTTCTAGGTATCTACCCAAAGGAATAGAGGTTGTTATATAAAAAAGACACACCTTCATGTTTGTCACAGCACAATTCACAATGTAAAGATGTGGAATCAACCTAAATGTGCATCAACTTATCAGTGGATAAAGAAAATGTGGTATATATACACTATGGAATGCTATTCAATTATCAAGAAGAAGGAAATAATATCCTTTGCAGCAACCTTGGTGGAATCAAAGAACATCATCCTAAGTGAACTAACTCAGGAACAGAAAATTAAATACCACAGATTCTCATTTATAAGTGGGAATTAAGCTAAGGATCTGTAAAGGCAATTAAAATGATATAATGGACAATGGAGACTAAGAAGGAAGATGGGGAAGGAATGGGAGGATCAAAAATTATCTATCAGGTACAATGTACACAGGTGAAGATAATGGGTACACATAAAGTCCAGACTTTTTCACCACTATACAACGCAACCATGTAACCAAAAACAATTTGTAACCTCTAAATTTTATCCTCTATTGAGATCAAGGAAATGAGTATATTATACAAAATTTGGTCAGGCCCAGACACACAAAATCAGTGTAATTGTAAACACTGGATAGGAATTTGAATAATTTACTTGATTTATTTGTTTATAAAACTGCTTGCAATACTGCACCAAAGGTACAGATTCTTCACTGACCTGCCACCAACAATGCTGCCTGTGAGTTTTAATAAACCAATGTCTTTCCCTACTGGACCTCTGGGTGACTTATTTGCAATAAACATTATGCACAAGCCCTCTCAAATTTGGAGTTACTTTGTACAACTGTATAACAAGTAGTGGGATTTCTGGATCTTATGGTAGTTCTATTTTTAATTTTTAAAAGAAACTTCCATGTTTTTCACAAGACTGAATTAATTTACATTTTTACCAACAGTGTGTAAAAGTTTCTTTGTTTCCATATTCTTGCAAATATTTGTTATCGTTTGTCTTTTCTTAGAGCAGTCATTCTAACTGAAATGAGGTGGTATTTCATTGTGGTTTTGATGTACATTTTCCTGATAATGAATGACAGTGAACTTTTCATATATGTATTGGTCATTCTTCTTTTGAAACACTTCTATTTATGTATATTGCCCATTTAAAATTAACTGTTGAATTGTTTTATTTCTTTATATATTGTGAATATTAACTCCAGGACACGTTTATATAATATTGCATAGGTGATCTGCCCTATAAATGATTTGTTAGAATAGCTGAATTCATTTGTTAGGTTTCCCTTTAAAAAAATATTTTTTTACTTTTGGAGGCATAGTCTCTTTGCTTTTCTTTACTCACTGTTTGATGTGCTGTTTTTTTTCAAGTTTTATTTTGATTTTTAATATTTTTCTATTTGTGAATCAGTGAGGATTTCCAGAATCTATAGTTCAGAAAGTGTGATAGAACATAAAAGAAGTGAATATATATGGCTTTTATTGAACTTTTTAGTTTTATATTTTGCTTTTATTATCCTCCATACCAGATCATGTGCTAAGTAATGTTACTCTTCCGAATTGCTTCATATGAAGATGAGTTACTTGGTCCAGAGTTGGATGCCACATTAAGCTGTTCCAAGACTGTTTTGTCAAGATTGTTCTCCAAAACAAAACCATTTCTCCAAAAGAAATATGAACTTTAAAGTCAGAATCCCACTTATAAAGATAAAAGAAAATATATTGAATATATAATATAGTTTTTCCAAACAAAAATGCCAAACTTATCTGCTTGTCATACTTGATTTTATTCACTAAGTTTTTGCTATTCTAATAAAATAAAATCTTATATACCATATTCTCAAGAACTTTTGTAAAAATAAGTAAAAATTATGTGTAGTGATTATTTTAGCCTTTCAAGTACAGCAAATCAATCATTTTTTTTTAAGCTTTGCTAACTTTGAAATAGGCTTTATGTTTGAATAACTTCACTAAGCCATCAAGTTGCCACAAAATTTAAAATTAAAAAAATATATATTAAGCTGGGTGCAGAGGGTCACTTCTGTAATCCCAGCACTTTGGGAAGCCAACGTGGGAGGCCTTGAAAAACAGTAGTTTCAGACCAGCCTGAGAAATATAGTGTGACCCTGCATCTACCAAAAAAGAAAAAAGAAAAAGAAATAGCTGGGAGTGGTGATGCATGCCTGTAGTCCTAGCTGTTTGGGATACTGAGGCAGGAGGATCACTTGAACCCAGGAGGTGAGACTGCATTGAGCCTTGATTATACCACTGCACTCCCTCCAGTCTGAGTTACAGAGTGAGTTGCTATTTCTATGGGGGAAAAAAATAGTTGCCATTATAAATATACTTTTTTTCTGTCTCTTGTAATGTTTTTTCTTTATCATATTGAGGTCAGTCTTTTTTTCTTCATTTTTATTGCCTCATTTATTTTTTACTGATGGAAAATAGCATAATAGTAATGATGTTTTGACATGAAGAGGAAATTTTAATATGGCAGAAAAAAAAACAGCACCTTAGTAGCCTGAAAGAGATAATATTGTTCTTAACATGTATTATTATTCTGAGAAATTTAAAATAAATATATACATAAGGTGATGAAAGCATAGTAAGGTTACAGTTTGTAATCACTTAAATGTAAAATGTAATTCAATGTAACTAAGTCATTTTTGTTTAACTATGAGCAAATCACAAATTACCCAGATCCTAACAGAAAATCTTGTAATTATTACACAGGTCTAGGGCTGGTTTCACAAGCCTGCATCATGTGCACTTGCACTGACATTATGCTTAGAAGAGTTCAACACATTTTAATGCACTGTTGCTGTTGTCGGCATTCTTAATAATTTTTGGACAGCAGACTCCACATTTGCATTTTGTATTACACCCTCAAAACAATATAATCAATCACCTATAGATTCAAAGGGCCAAAGGCCAAGAAATCTGGGCAAAAATAACCATGTCTACCTACAGAGCAAGATAAGCTTATACAACAATTCAGGGTAATAGAGGGAGTACTAAAAGCAAGAAAGAAGGTGAGCTAGTAGAAATGATTAGACAATGAGATTATAGAAACTGTAGAAGACGTGATTTTGAAAAAAGTTGAGAAAAATTAAACCTCAAATAAATTTTAATAATATTAATGTCTGTAATACTGAAATGAAATTACTTTTTATGTGTATCAATTTGAATCTCTGAAATTCATACAGATCTGTATTAACTCAAATAGAGGTGCTTTAATAAACTGTGGAATGTTAAAGCAGTTTGCAGTATCTTCAGCATGTATTATTGACACAAGTGACATTAGTGCTTTTTTTTTATTTTGGCAACAAATTTTGCTATATGGATTGTAATAAGTTATAGCCAAAGACTTTCTTTGTGTTTGAAATATATAGCTAATAATTTTAAATTGTTTCACAATAAATGGATTCATTGATAGTCTTAAATTGGCTTTTACAAATATTGATGACTTTTTCAACATTGTATTGAACATAGAAAGTTGACCTTGTATATAAAAGAAAGGAGAAAAATTTACAATCTATAGCATAGTGATTACAATATTGATATTAGAAATGAGCTGTCTATTTATCCTTTTGGAACTTCAGTTTCTTCTGATGACAATGGGGATAATAAACTATGGCACATTTAACTGATAGCTCTTGCCACAATTTCAATATTCTGCATTCTTCTTGGTTGTTTGTATATAAAAAAATTCTGCTTTACCAATTCAGAGGTCATTTCAGCTTGAAGGTTCAGAGTTTCACACCAAATGTAAAGCACATTATTGGTGACTTGTGTTTATTTTAAAATATAATCGCTTGTATAAAAGTTTTTTAACTTTAAGAAATGTGATAAATTGAGCATAAATAATTGTATGCAGCATTCATTTAAAAAGTTGTCTAATGCAATCAGAAACATATAGTGTCATTTTTCAAGCTTCAAAGCACAATGAAACCCAGTAAATGCTAGTTTTAGAAAATGCAGCCTGAGTTTCAAGTTTCAATTAGGTTTTGCAAAACATGAGTTCTGAATGATTGCAATTTTAAAATCTTGTAGATCTAAAAGTAAGGTAAATATTAATGTCAAACCTCAATTATAGCCAGGATCAGTGGCTCAGACTGTAATCCCAGCACTTTGGGAGATGAGGTGAGTGGATTACCTAAGCCCGCAGGTTCGAGACCCACCTGGGCAACTTCATAAGACCTCATCTCTACAATAAAATAAAAAAAAAATTAGCTGGGCGTGGTAGCGTGCCTGTAGTTCCAGCTACTTGGAAGGCTGACATGGAAGGATGGCCAGAGCCCAACAGGTCGAGGTTGCGGTGGCCAGGAGCAGCCACTGCATTCCAGTCTGGGTGACAGAGTGAGACTCCAATTCAAAAAAAAAAAAAGAAAGGAAAAAAGAAAAGAAAAGAAAAAAGAAAAAGAAAAAGAAAAACCTCAATCATGATTGTTTGCATAGCATGGATTTTCATTTAGTTGTAATAGCACACCAAGAAAATTTACCTAAGATAGAATGCAAACAAATTTCATTACAAAAATGAATTTGCAAGTATGCATCTAATGTAAATGATTTTGGTAAAGTTTTATGTGGTTCTGAAAAAAAAAATGAACAAAACTGTATAAGGAAGTGTTAAAACATATTTTTAAAATTACAAGGCAACCCCTTGGTGTCCTCTCTCACTGTGGGAGCTCTTCTGTCCTCTCAATAAAACCTGTTTTCTCAACAACAACAAAAAATGCAAATAGCTTCTTTAACATGAAGAAAATAGTTTCTATTGATCAATAAAACATTTGATTAATGAGTTTAGTAATGCCATTCAAAGTTGTGAAAAAGCTATTTTAATTAAGAAGTTTAATAAGCCTAACATTATTTCATTCTCTTGTGACTAGATTTGTCTTGCCTTTTCTTTCCTTCTTGGATTCAGGAAGATAGTGCATATGTGACATTCTGGTAATTGAAGAAAAAAACATGAAGGCTGTGTCACCATCTCAGCATTCTTCTCGTCAAAAAGAATTGCCATCATATTTAGCAAAATATATAATGATTTATATCTAGGCATGTAGCAGCTATATACATACATATATAGATAAATATAGATATAGATATGCAAAATCCTCCATACTGTTTTTCATAGTGACTGTACCAATATACATTCCCCCCAACAATGCACAAGTATTTCCTTTTCTTTACACTCTGACTAAAATTTGTTATCTTTTGACATTTGGTAATAGCCATTCTGATGGGTGTAAGGTGACATAGTCTAGTAATTTTGAGTTGTATTTCCCTGATGATTAATGATATTGAGCACCTTTTTATATATCTGGTGACCATTTTTATATCTTGTTTGTAGAGACATCTATTCAGGACTTCTGCCCATTTAAAAATGGGGTTACTTGTTTTTCCACTATTGAGTTGCACAAGATCTTTATACATTTTTA
Organism: Cephalopachus bancanus; assembly: GCA_027257055.1. NCBI lineage: Eukaryota > Metazoa > Chordata > Mammalia > Primates > Tarsiidae > Cephalopachus > Cephalopachus bancanus. Next base: position 3,409,429 of record JAPVLO010000411.1, read on the forward strand.
CATTATTCCCTTATCATATTTATGCTTTGCAAACCATTTTTTTCTAATCAATAGGCTGCCACCTTATTTTGTTGAGTATTTTATTTGCTATGTGAAAGCTTTTTAGTTTGATGTAGTTTCATTTCTAAAAATGCAACATAGCTGGATGAGGTGGTTCATGCCTGTAGTCCCAGCACTTTGGGAGGTGGAGGTGAGAGGATTGCCTGAGCCCAGGGGTTCAAAACCTTGTTTATATAATAAATCAAAACATTAGCTGGGCATGGTGGTGTGTGCCTGTACTTCCAGCTACTTGGAGAGCTGAGTCAGAAGGATAACCTGAGCACAGCAGGTTGAGGCTGTGGTGGCCATGAGAGTGTCACTGCACTACAGCCTGGGTGATAGTAAGACTCTGATTCAAAAGAAAAACAGAAACAAAAAACAACGAGTTAAGATTGAGTCAGTAAGAAAGAGAAAGTCTGAACAGACCAATAGCAAACAAAAAGATTAAGAAGGAATAAAAAACCTCCCAACAAAGAATAGCTCAGAACAAGATGGCTAAATTTTACCAAATATTCAAAGAATTAAAAATACTTACAAATTCTTCCAAAAATAGAGCCAGAGGATATAATTTCAAACACATTTTATGAGGCTAATATTACCTTGATACCTAGATCAAAGACAGTACAATCATAGAAAATTACAAGCCAATTTCTCTGATAAACACTGATAAAAAAATTCTTAATTATCTATTACCAAAACACATCAAACAACATATCAAAACGATTATACATCATGACCAAATGAGATTTATCTCTGGCTAAATGTAAAGCTAGTTTAACATATGCAAATAAAACCATATGATACACCACATTATCAGAATAAAAAGTAAAAACCACATGATTATATTAATTGATGTGGAAAATGCATTCAACAAAGTCCAAGATTTTTCCTTGTTAAACAGTCCTAAACGTTTAGGTATAGATGGAAACGTTCTAAATATAAATATAATAAAGGCCATTTATAGAATGGCCTTTAACATTGCAATCAGTGGGGAAAGACTGAAAGCTTCTCCATTTAAACTTGATAAAAGGCAAGGATTCCCACTCTCACTACTTCTATTGCAAATAATACTGGAAATTCTAGCAAGAGTGATTGGCTTAATGAAGAAGAAGAAGAAGAAGAAGAAGAAGAAGAAGAAGAAGAAGAAGAAGAAGAAGAAGAAGAAGAAGAAGAAGAAGGGGAGGGGAGGGGGAGGGGGAGGGAAGGGGGAGGGGAGAGGAAGGAAGGAAAAAAGGGAGAAGAGAAGAGAAGAGAAGAGAAGAGAAGAGAAGAGAAGAGATAAACTGGAAAGGAAGGAGTAAAATAATCTTTTTGCAGATGGCATATTCCTATGTGTTTCTTCACAGAAATAAAAGCAAACAAACCAAGAGACCCCCCAAAGATGCCACAAGAAACTGTTAGAACTAAAAGAATTTTTAAACAGTTGCAGAATACAAAATCAATATGCAAAAAGAAAGCAGTAGAATTTTTACACAGAGATGATGATCTAACTGAAAAAGAAGTTTTAAAAAATCCCATTTATATAGCATCAAAAATATAAAATACCTAGGAATAAATATAAATAAAGAGGATAAAAACCTCTACAATGAAAATTACAAAACACTGATAAAAAAAATTTAAGAAGGCTGGGCTCAGTGGCTCAGCCTGTAATCTCAACACTTTGGGAGGCGGAGGCGAGCAGATTGGCTGAGCCTGTGGGTTTGAGACCAGCCTGGGTAACTTGGTGAGGTCTCGTCTCTATAAGAAATCCAAAGTTAGCCAGGCATGGTAGCGCACACCTGTAGTTCTGGCTACTTGGAAGGCTGAGGTGGAAGAAGGATCACCTGAGTCCAGCAGGTAGAAGCTGCAGTGGCCATGAGTGTGCCACTGCATTCCAGCCTGGGTGACAATGAGACTCTGAGTCAAAAAAAATAAAAAAATTAAGAAGACAGAAATAAGTGAAAAGATAATTCTATGTTCATGGATTACAATAATTCATATTGTTAAACTGTCTATGCTACTCAAAGCAATATACAGAATTAACACACTCCCTACAAAAATCTCTGTGTCATTATTCACAGAAATAAAAAAGAATACTAAAATTTCTATGGAACCATAAAAGATTCCAAATAGCCAAAAACAATTCTGGGAAAGAAAAACAAAGTTAAAAGTAAAAGCATCACAATTTCTATTTTAAACAAAGCTATAATATTCAAAATAATATGGTACTTACACAAAAACATATAGACCAGTGGAACAAAATAGAGAGCACATAAATGAATCTAAATATATGCAGTCAACTAATTTTTGACAAGGGTACCAAGAAAGCACAATGAAGAAATCATAATCTCTTCAATAAATGGTGCTAGGAAAACTGGATTTCCAAATGCAAAGTAATGAAATTGGATCCTTATGCCATACATAAAAATCAACCAAAAAACGATAAAATACATACATAAGGCCAGAAAATATAAAACATTTTTGTAATTTTTTTTATTTTAAAGATGTGAGGTATAATTTAGGGTTAGGTATACAAATGTTCATTATGCAGGTACTCTGTTTGAGGAGGTGGGCTCCCCCTCCCCTGGCAGTCTCCCTCCACTGACAATCCCTTTGTTATAATATTATGATAATTGTTCTGTTATCAGCTCCTCCTTGTATGTTTAGATTCTGTTGGAAAGTCCTCTGGTCTGGGGCTTTTTTTTTTTTTTTTTTTTTTTTTTTTTGCATAGGTAGATTTCTTATGATATAGTCTATTTCCTGAGTTTTAATTGGTCTGTTTAGGGTCCCAATTTCTTCTTGTTTCAACCTGGGGAGGTTGTGTAATGTCAAAATCCTCCACTTCATTTAGGTTTTCAAGTTTGTTTCTATACAAGTGTATATAGTGATATCTGATAATCTTTTGTATTTCTTTGGGGTTGATTGTGACTTGATTTGCATTTCTGATTGTGTTTATTTAGGCTTTTTATATCTTTTTCTTGGTCTAGTTAGGAGTTCATCAATCTTATTTATGCTTTCAAAGAACCAACTTTTTGTTTTGTTGATTTTTTGTATTATATTTTTGTCTTCTATGTCTGGTATTTGGGCCTTTATTTTGGTGATTTGGATTCTTCTTCTGAAGTTAGAGTTTTGGTGGTCTGGCTTTTCCAGCTGTTTTGGTGATTTGTTAGGCTGTTAACTTGTGGTTTTTCCATTTTCTTCACGTGTGTTCTTAGAGATATGAATTCCCCTCTTTGTACTGTTTTCATTGCATCCCAGAAATTTTGGTAAGATATTTCCTTGTTTTAACTTGTTTCTGGGAATATTTTAATTTCTGTATGATTTCTGTGTTGACCCAGGAGTTGTTCAGCATCATGCTGTATAGTGTCCACGTCTTTGTAGGTTTTTGGGGAACTTTGTTGGTGTTGACATACATTTTTATTCCATGGTGGTTTGAGAAGTTGCATGGCAGTATTTCAATCTTATGAAATTTGTTTATGCTTGATTTATGGTCAAGGATGTGGTCAATCTTAGAGTACATTCCTTGTGGTGATGAGTAGAATATATATTTTGTGGTCAATTGTTGGAGTGTTCTTTAGGTATCTATTAAGTCTTTTTGGTCAAGTGTCACATTTAGGTTCTGGATCTCCTTGTTGATTTTTTGTCTCAATGACCTATCTAGGGTTATTAGTGCGATATTTAAGTGCCCAGTTATGATAGTGTTAGAGTCAATATCTTTTTTTAGTTCACCTAAAAGTTGCTTTATGAAAGTTGGTGCCCTTTAACTGACGAGCTTCTGCAAAGCAAAAGAAAACATCAAGAGAGCAGGGAGACAGCCCACAGAATGGTAAAAAATATTTGCCAACTGTACATCTGACAAAGTTCTAGCATCTAGATTCTACAAGGAACTCAAACACGCTGAAAGGAAAAAGCAAACAGTCCCTTTAAAAAGTGGGCAAAAGGCATGAATAGACACTTCTCAAAAGAAGATATATGGGCAGTCAACAGACACATGAAAAAGTGCTCAGCTTCACTCATCATCAAAGAAATGCAAATCAAAACCACATTGAGATACCATCTAACCTCAGTGAGAATGGCCATCGCTAATAAAACAAATGAAAACAAATGCTGGCGAGGAAATGGAGAAAAAGAACGCTTCTACACTGCTGGTGGGAATGCAAACTAGTACAACCTCTTTAGAAGACAGTGTGGCAATTAGAAATTGACCTTCCATATGACCCAGCAATTCCCCTATTGGGAATATACCCGGAAGAACTCAAATCATTCTACAAAAAAGATACCTGCACATGTATGTTTGTTGTAGCTCTATTCAAAATAGCAAAAACATGGAACCAATCATGCTGCCCATTGTAGCTGGACTGGATAAAAAAATATGTGTTACATATACACAATGAAATATTATGCAGCCATAAAGGAAGACAAACATATGAACTTTGCAGCAAACTTGGATGAATCTGGAGTCAATCATACTCAGTGATCTATCACAGAAACAAAGAACAGAGTACCATATGTTCTCACTCATAAGTGAACCTTGAACAATTATAATACTATAAGAAAGGATTGGCAGTAGTGGAAAACTGTCAGGGAAGCGGGGGTGGGATTGGTCATTGAGGGAAACTGCTAGGGGAGGGAGGGACATACCTCATCAACAAGGGTACCTGCATAATCAACATTTGTATACCTAGCCCTGAATTGTACCCCACATCTTTATAAAAAAAAATAAGTTGGTGCTCCTATTTTGGGTACATATATGTTGTTGATGTATTGAACTCTTTATCATTATTTAGTGAACTTCCATATTTTAAAAAAATATTTGGTAGCTTAAAGGGTACTTTTTCTGATATTAAGATGCAACTCCTGCTGTCTTTTGTGTTCCATTTGCCTGAACATTTGTTTTCCATCCTCTTACTCTGAGTCTGTGAGTGAAATTCCTGGTGAGATGAGTCTTCTAGAGACAGCATATTGTTGCATTATTATATTTTATCCAATTTGTCATTCTATGTCTTTTCAGTGGTGCATTTAGTCCACTCACATTCAGACTAATTATTGAGATGTGAGAGTTTATCCCTTTCATGAGGTTCTCACAGGATTTGTTGTTGCTGCTGTTTATTTGTTGTCTTTCTCTTGATTTTGGAGTTGATTTATGTGTAGTTTTAATCTTTTCCCTGCATTCTTGGGAAGGACATGATTGTTCTTTTTTCTTTCTTTCTTCTGTGTTTAATACTTTCTTAAGTGTTTCTTGTAGACCTAGTCTGGAGGCAACATAACCTCTTAGGGATTGAATGTCTGGTAAGGATTTTAATTCTCCATCACTGATAAAACTCAGCTTAGCTGGGTAGATAATTATTGGTTGGAATTGTTTGTCTTTGAGAACTTTGAAAATTGGACTCCAGTCTCTTCTAATCTAAAGTTTTTCTTTAGATAAGTCTGTTGCTATTCTAATTGGTTTTCCCCAGTAGGTAGTCTAGCATTTCTCTCTTGTTGCCTTTAGGATTTTTTCTTTTATGCCTACTGTGTGTAAGCAAATTGCTATATGTCTAGAAGTTGCTCTTCTCATTTGTTGTTTTGCATGGGTTCTCTAAATCTCTTGTGTTTGAATGGTCACATCTCTGATAAGATAAGGAAAATTTTCTTGGATAATGTCATGGAATGTTTATTCCAGGCTGGTCTCTGTCTTTTTATCTGCCTCAAGGATTCCAATTAATCTTAGGTTCCATCTCTTGATATATTTGCTCATCTCTTGGAGGTTTTGTTCTGTCTTTTCAAACTTCTTTTCAATATTTTTACCAGTTTGGATTAGTTCCATATTTTAGTCTTTAAGCTCTGGGATTCTTTCTTCTGCTTGGTTAATTCTGCTTTCCATGCTTATCAGTTTGTTATTTATTTCATTCACTGTATTATTTATTGCTATTATCACAGTTATCAACTCCTTTATTCTTCCCTCTTGTCTCTCCTCATTTCTATGTATTTTCTCTATTAATATACTGATATCTGGGTTTGTGATTTGAAACTGGTCATTCTTGGGGCTTTTCATTGTTTGAGTTCCACAGTCTGTATTCTCAGTTGTTATCTTCCCAGATGTTGGAAGTCATGAGACCCATATTCTTCCTTTGGTTTTTCTTCATTTGTGAAGGTTTTTGTCCCCATTTTTTAACTCTTCTTTAATTCTGTTGTTCAGTGATAAGGGAGATAGCTTTTACTTCTGTTTGCTCAATCCCCTATTTTTCCTTATGCAGATCCTCTGTCTTTGTTCAACTTTGAAGTTGAACTTGGGGTAGGGGGCTGTGCCTTTTGCAGTTTTCAGATATGATTAAGGGGGGATCTATGATTCAGAACCTATCTGCAGATCCTAGAATCCACTGCCAGGATTGTGGGCCCCCTGGAACCCACTTCCCACTGCCTTACAATCTCTCCATGCAGTGGAGGTGTATGTTTGTCCCCTAAAATCAAAATGAGATAAGAAAAAGGAAAAGAATGGGAAAAGGAAGGAGGAAGATGAGATGAAGAGAGAGAAGTGGGCAAACCAACAGGTGTGCTAACTAATGAATAAACAGAAAATCAAAGCCAGAAAAATAAATAATAAAAAACCATAGACAATCATTAAAACAAACAAAAACCTTGTTGATATACTATCCTTCATGAATACTCATACACAAACATTAAATCTAAAATAAAACAAAATAACATAAAGTATGAAAACGTAAATGAAGACAGAAAGAAAGAGAAATGAAAGAAAAACTAAAACAAAAACTTGCTCTGTGGTCGTTTTTGTAACTCTCGGTTCCTTTCCCAAGCACTGCCACTGGTTTGTTTTGGTCGCCACCACTTTTGGCTGCCACCACATTTGGCTGCCACCACATTAGGGAGCAGCTCCAGCCTCCAGCCTGTCTCTTCCACTCTTAGTGCAGGCTGATAGGGTAGTTCTCAGCATGAATCAGATGCCCTGCAGACTACTGTGGGAGGAGGATGGATCAGATCTGAACTCACTCGAATCTGCTGCTGCCGCTGCTCTCACATCTCCCACTCAGATCAGACATATCTCTGCCTAGTCCAGTGTGGGGGAGGAGTGTCTGTCTCTTCAAGTCCAATGGCCAATCCCAGACGGGTGTGGAGTAGCCTCTGGGTCTCAGGTTGGAGACTCAACAGAGCTGGGGTAGGGCAATGCAGATCTCTGCCCAGTCCTGGGACAGAGAAGATGGCACCGGTCAGCATCTTTTCACTGGCAGTGGGGCTCTGTTCCAGATTTTCATGCTCTGTCTTCTCTACTGTTCCTGCTGTTAGTGCCTGGCCTGCTGCTGCAGGTGATGGTGTGGGCCAGGTGCCAGGTGGTGAGGAGTAGCTGTTCTCTGCTGCCTACTCTCAAGAGAGCCCCAAGAATGACAGATTATCCTGCGCACTTGGGGCTCCATTCCCAGGGTGGTAGTGTACTGCCGTCATCTCTGGAGGAGATCCCCGGGTGCATAAACCCAAATCTCCCCTCAGACAGACTTTCACTCACACACTATCTCATGCAGAAAGTCTTTATGGATAGTTGCTTTTGTGGAGACTCTCACACTCCACCAGTTCCATCGCCATCTTGCCTTTCCCTCAGCTTACACTTACTTTGTAGAAGCCGGGTTGGCAGCCATTGATGGTCTATAAAAATATTAAAAGAGAACATAGAAAGAAAGATTCAGGGCATTGGCCTTGGTCAATGAAATTTTGAATACCACACCAAAAGCTTAGGTCACAAAAGTCAAAACTTTACAGCTAATTTTAATGCTAAATTCTCAAATAATGATTAAATGTGAAACCTTCAGAATCAGATTAGCGTATGTTATAGAGTTACACTGTGACTTGGTTTTCTCATTAGTAAAATGGAGATAATGACAGTATCTTCCCATGGAATTGTGATAAGGAGCAAAATAAATAATTAATGCTTAGTATACAGTACAGTTACTAGCACATAATGAACCACAACTAATTTTCTCAATATTTTTAAACATCACTTAATTTTGGGATGCCTCAACATGCAACTTTATAACTAAAGCCAGTAACTATAGTTTAAAAGTGAAGTTGACCTGTTATAATACTGCTGTTAGCACATCTTGCTGCCTATTACTAAATAAAATATTTTGAGAGCAAGGACTTTGTTTTCACACCTATACAACTATTTCTTGCCTTTCCATAGTGGTTTACACATTAAAAGACACTCAATGAATGCTCATTATATGTATAAAGGTCAGAATGAAACAATGTACATTTCTGGGTAAGTCTTAATTATCTGTGCTGCCTTTTATTTTGATTATAATTTTTATTTTGAGACTGCATACATTATGTATTTTTAAAGGCAATCAACAGCTTGAGGAAGAAGGTAATTTTTATTTAGACTTTAGTTTTGAGTAAAAAATAGCTATCTTTGTCATGAGCTTAGAGTAAAAGGCAGATAGGAAAGAAAGAAAAAAAAACAGAAAGAGAAGACTCTTAAGTTTACCTCAAGAATAATAGATTTCCAGTCACTAAACACCATATCATTCACTATGACTTCATAAACAATATATAAAAGCTAAAAATAAATAAACAATACTTTCCATCTTTATTCAGGATTCAGTTTGGATAGTATCTATAGCTGAGTTTCTTAAAATACAGTTCCTGGATCCTTGGAAGGGCTGAGAATTTTCACAGCTCCATAAAGTCAATGTTAGGTGTTATTTCTCTTTTTCAATGTGTCCACATTTACACGAGTACTGCAAAAACTATGGGGGGTAAAATTACTGGCACTTTAGCAGAATCAAACAGTAGCACCAAGCTGTACTAGTAATCATTGTATTTTTTACACTTCTCACTCTTACAGGGGAAAAAGCTAGTGTTATTTCAGAATGCCCTTGATGAAACAGTAATATTTACTAATTAAATGTCAACCCTTGAGTCTAGGTCTTTCAAAAAATTTTGTGTAACAAAGTGAGAAGTATGCAAAAACACTTTTGCTAAACTCCCAGGTATTATGGTTGTCTCAGGAAACCCACTTGCAATCTAATTTGACTTGGAAGCTAAACTTTCTGCTTTTTTCATAAAATTTCATGTTTTACTTAAAACAATTAGTGATATAAAATGATGGTTATTCAAGCTTGAATATTTGTCAGTCTTTTTTAATGAAAAAATGCATCTGTTGTTTCAAAGAAAACAACTGGAAGCATTTGTGGCTAATGATATAATTCAAGTTTTCAAGTGAACATTTAAATTCTAGAAAACTGTTATATATCACCATGAAGCAGATGTATTCCCAGCACTTGATAACATTTCTGATAAGATTGATGGTAATATTAACAAATGCAACTTTTGATATCATCTAACTTAATTTGTGAACACATGGAATTCCTGCACAAAGCACTGACTCAGTATTTTTTAAGTGATTGATACATGTGTGATATTTTGCAAACTTGAGTGGATTAATGATCCACCCAAAGTGCATAATAAACCAATGGATTTTAATGTAACAGATTATAAAAGCTTATTGGTATGTCAGGGTCCACATTACAAGTAACATTAAAAAAATACTAATTGTTGACTTTTGGAATGGTATAAAAGAAAAATATATATAATTATTGAAAAGATTGTTAAAATACTTTGCCATTTTCAACTGCATATATGTAAGAAAGAGTGCCAAATCCTAGCCACTAGACCACCAGGAACCTGTAACTGCATACACATAATACCATATTTCCAAAACATCATATTGTAGCAGATTTATACAGAAGTAAGTGTGAGATTATCACCATTTGCTATTTTCATACTGTAAATAAATCGGACAAATTGCAAAGTAATGCCACACATGAACAGTTTATAAACAAAATAATTGTTGCAAATTCAAAATTAATTTAAAATACTATGAAAAAAACTGAAGTAAGGTTTTATAAAGTGATATTGTATAAAGTAAAGGGATCTAGGCAAACTCTATGTTGAGTTTTTCATGCATTAAATGATTAACTGATGCTGAAGCTTGTAAATGGCAGTCAGGATACCAAAAATATCTGAACAATAGAAAAATAAGATCAAAATAGGTATGGCTTTTTCTTTTTAGTTGAGGAAGTAGCATATTTAAGTTATTGCAAGCACTTACTCTTATTTACCCTTACTCAGAAATTATTAAGTTTTGCATCTGGTGTGATGTCTTAATTTGTGGCGACAGCTCTAAAATGCTGCAGCCCTGGCCATTTTTCCTTACATTGAATTTGATGCTCTGCAACCTAATTTCTATCTTGTAAATAAAGTATTGCATAATCTATGATTTTCTTCCCTACTGACATGAAAATAGATCAATTTAATCCAAATTTACTGAGAGTAAATGACAGAGAACATAAGCCATGCAAAAAATAAAATGCTCAAGTGTTAATTTTGCTAGATTAGAATGGTGAGTATACCATGCATGTTTCCACTATTTGAAAAAAAAATCAGTAATTTTGCTGTCTTAGATCAGGTTCATTTTTAAAAAGCCAATGTGTGCCAATGTTTTACTGAGGTGGCAAGTGGGGTGGGGAGGTTATTCATGCAATTTCAGGACAGCAAGTACAAGAATAGACAGATGATACAAGGAGAAATGAGTTTGATAAAGTTGCTCAGAGCTTAATAAGAAAACATAATTGATTGCTTTATGACATGATATGTCTCTGAAATAACCATGATGAATCACCATGCCTTAAAAGTTTACCTGTAGGAAAAAAGACGAGCTATTGATCTGCTCACTTCTTCCCAAAGTTCAACATGTAAAGTGCTAACTTACTAACTTTCCAAGTTTTGGTCCACTGTCCTTTTAGTGAAAGGGGGAAAACAGATTCCATTATTCTAGTATTGCTGTTAAGAGCTACATTGAAGCTCAGAAGTGCTGGGAGTAGCCACTGACACCAAGGATTAAATCAGATCAGACTGGTAAACTAAGATGCTACAACAAATGTAGGAGGAGGCTTTACTGGAGATGGAGGCTTTACTGGAGATTATCTCTGACTTCAGCGAGTTCAAGATAGCCAGAGGTGTTTGGAAATGAGATGACTATGGTAGGGCCTGGGGAATCTTCAATAGTCAATGACTGAGAATCCAGGAGGCAGGTAGAACTGGGTAAACTTGAAGAGCCATATAATTTGTGTTTCATATAGTTTACATATTTCACTGTTCCTATCAACTTGCAATCACTTATGATTCTGACTTTGATACTTTAATATAATACCTCCATTTTGTGAGAACAAAATGCTGTCACTTTTCCTCTTGAGTGATAAGGGTTGGTGGTGTAAGTTCAATCCTTCTAAATCATAGCTAGTTAAATTTTACTGTTAAAAAAATTCTAATATGGAAGCTATTATACTGAGACAGCTCTGGGACTTTAGGTTCCTATTTAAGCACATCAAAAACAAATCAGAGTCCAATGGTAAACAGTAAAATCAAACTAGGGACCTTACCAAATAGAAACAGCCACCTAACATCTAACTAGGGTCTTTCCACTCTAAATCAATCAACTACATTTTATTTGTCTTTTCATCCCCAAAAGGTTGCTGCCTCTGTCACTGCTACAGAGCACATCAAATCTCTTTTTTTGGTGTGTGTGGGGGTATTTTTTATTTGAATAAATTGATGAGGTACAAGTTAATTTGTTACATTGATACATGTAACAGTGAAGTGAGGGCCTTTAATGTACATTGCCCATTACTATACCTGGTCTAGAAGATGTAATAAATACTTGTCATCTCATTCTTTCACCACCATTTAAGATATCCTTGACTCTCAGGCAGTTCTTCAAATCTTTTTTCTGGTGGAATAATCAAAATTTCTATCCCCAATGAGTTTGATGCTTTAGATGCCTTGATTTTATTGGTTGTGATATTGCATTTTCCCATTACATTATCACTGGGCATGGAAGAGCTAAGAGTCACATTACCCTTATTGTGTAGTAGTAACTCTAGCTCCCCATGTTAATCAATGTTGATTACACCAAACATCAGAAAATCTCTTGTCCTTGTCTTTTGGTCTATTGGTGCGAGAAATAAAAAGTAGTCAGGTAATAATTGCAGATTTTAGTTCAGTGAAATCTTTATTCTTGGCAGAAGTGGTCCTTCAGCCCCCCAGGAATCAGGACATCAAATCTGGTGGAATATAAGTTTTGGAGGTTGGAATCACAAATTCCATAAGTAAGATATTAAAGTGATTGAAGAGACAATCCTACACCTTTCTTCTTTTCTCTGGATCTGTGAATTCTAGTTGTGCCATACATACAAAGTGTCATATATTAGCCTTTGGTCTAGAACATGTACAGTATCTTGTAAGATCGGTCTCTAACTTTATTTTACCTGAACACCTTCCTTAATCCTTAAACAGAGAATTCCACTCACCATTCTACGAGACTGGCTGCTTCCAGAAAGTTGTGCAAATTGTGAAACCAGTGAATTGCACAATCTTAAGTCTATTATACAATCTCTTTGACCATGTTATATTGTATAACATATATACCATGTTATATTGTATATCATATTTACAGAATGCATTCTGTAAACCATTTGAGTGTAGTGCTGATAAAAATACTTGGAACAGAAGACATTCCAGTAAGGATGAATTATTACCCCCTTCATGGAGAAGTAAGACTAATTCATCAACTTGTCATCAAAAGTTGCCTGTTCTCACCAAGGAATGGTGGCATATAAAAGTTTTGGTTCATTATTAGTTTCTACTGGTGACAGGTTGAGCTTCTGGTAGTGGCAGCAGTTAAATCAACCTTGGTAAATGAGACCCTTTATTTTGGGGTTCCAGAATAGCGTCCATTCCTGCCACCATGGTAACTTTTCTGAAGGATCTATAGTGCAATCATTAGGAATTCTATGGAGAGAGGTGGGTTAACATCCAAGACAAGTCATCCTGGGCACCTGGTTTTTAAGAGGCTTCTCTGTGGTGGATGATCTTGGTGGGAATTAATGTGAGCAACCTCTTCCCTAGATGGCCTTGTCCACAATCTCTCATTCTTACATATCCCTGATCAACCAGTCAGTATGTTTGTTGAAGTTCCAAAGTAAGTGTTATATCCATCATACAGTGTACTTTCTCTATAGGAAGATTGATTTTCCTTTACCTTGTTCTTGAGGATCACTACTGAGTGTAACTATAATATGGCAGAAATATATTTTAACTAGGTCAATAATATGTAGACACATCTAAGAATAAGCCTTAAGATCTTCTGCTTCCATTAGCCATTTAGGGAATGTCCCGCATGGCCATTTGTCTAGATTAAATGTAATAGAGGTAGATAACACGGAATTCTGGGCCATCAGTTCATGCAATTTACTCTTGCCTTCCAGACTCACTTAGCCTTGTGTTGAATGTGTCATTTTCATCATTCAGCAGATTACCTATGAGCCTACCTGGTCTTAGGATATGGTGGATTTGTTAATAATTGATAATGAGTGTTCCATGATTGGATGCTCAATTTCTATTATGATTCAGTAGTACAAAAAGTGCTTTTTATGAAGCAGAAAATGTCCTTGCTATAGAAGGCATAGTCTTGCTCAAGAACAGTAGATACCTGTTCTATAGCTGCCTTATAGAAGCCTGACAAAGTATCTTTATCTATCAAAAATACCACTAGGTGCTTATTATGGTCCAGTGGTAGTGTCCATGTTGATAGACTCCAGTGAACATATCATATTTGGTACAGCATCTGTAATTGAAGCTACCGTTATTTATGGGCGTCTCTATCAACTACTATGATTCATCTGAATTTTTCAGAAGATAGACCATCAAATCTGAAAGGGGGGTAATATGGGACCCACTATTCTTGTATTCTAAAAAGTATTTGATGATGGCTTTATCCTTCACAACTCCTTCAATAATTTGATATTGCTTCTGACTTACTATCTTGATCTTTGTGCTTTTAGGGAAGCAGTTTCAGTAATTTCACTTAAAATCAACTTGCCATAAAAGCCCTTGTTCTAGAACCAATGCAATGTTTCTTCAAACTGCTGTGTGTATGTATAGAGAGGGAACTCCCCCCAAAACAGAATTTGCTTGTACAAATTTGTTTATTCTTCCATGTTTAAACTTCAGTCACTTTTAAAGTGGTCTCCATTTGATGCAACACACCTATCGAGACACTTTTTCCACTACTCAAAACAGTTTTTAAACTCGTAAATTTTTAAGCTTTTTAGTGTTTCTGCAGTTTTTTTGTTTCATGTCTTCCACGTCAGCAAAATATTTCCCTTTGAGGACTTTTCTATCTGGAGAAACAACAACAACAAAAAGTTACTCAGGACAAGATCAGGTGAATAGGGAGGATAGGACATTGGGGTCATGCCATTTTTGGTCAAAAACTGCTGAAAACTCAATGTGGTGTGGGCAAGTTGTTCATGTTAATCATTCATCTTGAAATGGGTAAACACATTGAAAGCATCTCCAAAAAAGAAATTCTCTTAAACCTAATGCTCACAACAACATTAGCTGGTACACTGATGCCCATGGGTTCCTAAAAACACTTTCTTAGCAGAAAAATCTTGTTTTACAAGGGGCCCACCCTCCAAAAAACAATTCTTTTTGAGTGGTTCCCCCCTCACATATATGTGTTTGCATGTGTGTGTGTGTGTGTGTGTGTGTGTGTGTGTGTGTGTGTGTGTGTATGTATCCCAGTTTGACATTAGGAAATAATCACAATGAGGGTCTATGAAACCAATGGACCCAATTTATTGCCAACTCTATCTCAAGAACCATGAAATTTGAAATTTCATTTGTGTTTGCTCAAATATCAAAAATATCTGGGTTTTCCTTTATCCCAAGTGCAGACTTCATCAGGAAATTGGCCACAATAAGTGCGATGTAGCCTTGAAAAAGCTGAAACATCTGGTGGAGTTAGAAGATGAAGAGATAAAGGTAGCAGAAAAGGATCTCTATTAGGTAAATGTCTGATGCCCCAGATGGCAGTTGGGATCAAATGAATCTGAAGAGAAGCACAAACTGGATTCACTGCACCTGCTTTTCTTCTCATTTCTTTCTCAAAACTCAAGGGAATCTTCAGCAAAAGATGCAAAATTTATTCAAGTAATGTTTTACAATTACTATCGATGCATCAGCAATTGGAGCACAATAAAGAAATACATAAAAATAAAAATGATTATACAATTGAAATTATTTTTCTTCAGACTATTTGACACCATGTATATATATATATATATGTATATATATATATACACATATATATATTTTTTACTATTTCTTTTTTAATATACAAGTTCACAATCCCTATATTGCCATTAATAATAATAGTTAATATTTGATAAGTAATTGCTTACTATGTGCCAAGTACCATGCTATTTTATTTGTATGTATCACACACACATAAACACATACTTTTTAGTACTCAAATTACTTCATGAAGTGACTATTATTATCTTCCTTTCCATGAACCATCAGCAATAGGCTTGCATATACATTATTATGTTGATAGCAGTATTACATTTTAAATTCAAGAATGGCCTTTAAATCATTATTAAGTTTTGGACACTGATGTGTCAAAAACATATGGTATTTTGTTACTTCTATAAAAAATCTGACAGAAAAGTTTAAATTATTTTTAGGAGAATAATTTGTTTTAATCACTCCACTTGATGGCATCAAAAAAATGTAGCTTCCTAGAATCGGTCAAAGTACTGCTAACAGTGTGATTAATAACTCTTTTAGGCTATAGAAATTCTAAATTAAATTGTGATTACAAGTGGCATGAGGGCAGGATATCATTGCTATGTTAAAACAAAAGTAGTAAATGTGACTGGCCCTTATTTTCATATATCTTAAAAAACTGTAAACTTGGCCGGGTTTGGTGGCTCAGCCTGTAATCCCAGCACTTTCGGAGGGTGAGGCAAGTGGATTGCCTGAGCCCCCGGGTTCCAGACTTGCCCAGGCAACTTGGCAAGACCTCATCTCTACAATAAATAAAAAATCAGCCAGGCGTGGTAGCACATGCCTGTAGTTCTGGCTACTTGGAAGGCTGAGGCGGAAGGATCACCAGAGCCCAGCAGGTCGAGGATGCGGTGGCCGGGAGCATGCCACTGCACTCCAGTCTGCGTGACAGAGTGAGACTCCAACTCAAAAACAAACAAACAAACAAACAAACAAACAAAAAAACTGTAAACTCATTAACTTCCCATTACGTTTGCTGAACACAAAGTTGAGCAGTGTATATGGGACATCTGGGATCAATATGCCCAACAGATACATGGCTGCCTTCAGTAATATTACTCTGTTTATTCCCAACAGTAATATTTTCTTTGTATGCTATCTCAATGATGATCTCTTCATTTGTACAAAAATGGTCATGCTAATATGAAAACTGACAAAAATCTTTTACAGGCTAAGTATTAAAAAACTTCTTCTCTGAGCTTAAATTTTGCTTGGACTTGAGGTGTGAAAAATAGTTTTTAAATGATATAGCAGATTTTCTGTATTTTTCATCATTGTTATCTAAAATTATATTTACCCATAGCAGAGCAGGCAGCCTTTGGCTCCCCATTAAGAATTATTTGCCATACAAGTACTATAACAAACTACTCTATTTTTCTCTTCAACCACAATAGTTAGCTCAAGTATGTATTTAGGAAATCACCATTCTCCTTCATCACTGAATAAAATAATTCCTTTGCTTGGCATAATCAAAATGAGCTTTATTTTGTGTGCCTTTATCTATAAAATTTCATCAAGGAAAACAAGGGTTTTAGAGAATCAGATTAATGAGTAATGATAAAACAGCATCAATGGAGAGATATTAAATCAGAATAGCTACTAATTAAGTTGTTCCTCTAAATATACATTTTTGTGTTTGAAATAACATACATCTTTGTTGTGAAAGATACACAAGTAAATTTCAAGGGAACCATAAATTATACCATTATTAATCCTGGATTAGGAAGTAAATAAGGTAGATAGCCAATAATAATTCATAATAGAACTCAAATCTGACATAATTGTGATAGGATTACAAGATTATGGTAATATTTTTACAAGAGAACTATTATTTCAAGGGTCTGTGCAGTAAGCTATATCATTTAATTATTATAACATATAATGTTAAATACTGGTTTCTGAGAAAGGAAATTCATTTATGTCTTCTAATTTCAATATTGCCAACTCTCAATTAAGTGGCAGTAGCAGTTTTAATTATCTCATTATATACTATTCCTCTCTTTCTTCCCTCCTCCCAAATAGTATCTGTATTGTGTTGAGTTCACTATATAGCAGAAAAATGAAATGAATACATTATAGCAATTTTCTAGTTATTCTTTTAAATGACATTAAGAATATGTGAATTTCTATTTTAAAAAACTCTTTCTCCCAGATATTATTGCTGATTATGAGCTGGCTATGATCCCTAAATCAATAAACACAAAAAACATTTCTTGTCAAAAATCTTTTTTATCATATCACAAAATGCAGGGCAGAAATCCATTTTAGACATTCATTCAACAAATATTTACTGAGAAGTGACAATAAACCTGGCATTGTTTCTAGAAGTTTGGAATTGAATAATGAACAAAACAAAAAAAAAATACTTTTCTGGAGTTTAATTTTATTTGGAGAAACAAATGATAAGCAAGTAATTAAAATAATGTAATATGTCAGCAGTGATACAGAGTTTGAAAGGGAAAAATGAAGCAGAAAATGAAAGTAGGGACATGGGTTCAATTTCAGCGGGTGACGAGGGAAAGTCTCATTGAGAAAGATTCGAAAGAATGTGGATATCTCGTATAAGAATATTCCATGTAGCTGGTGTTGGTGGCTCAGCCTGTAATCACGCGCTTTGGGAGGCTGAGGTGAGCGGATTGCCTGAGCCCGCGAGTTCGAGACCCACCTGGGCAACTTGGTGAGACCTCATCTCTACAATAAATTAAAAAAATTATCTGGGCATGGTACTGCGTGCCTGTAGTTTCAGCTACTTGGAAGACTGAGTTGGAAGGATCGTCAGAGCACAGCAGGTCGGGGCTGCGGTGGCCGGGAGCGGCCACTGAACTCCAGTCTGGGCGACGGAGTGAGACTCCAACTCAAAAAAAAAAAGAATATTCCATGTAAATGGAATAACATAAATGAAAAGACCCTAAGGCATGACCCTACTCGTCTGTTAAAGTCATGGAAAGCATTATGGCGTAGGTGGAGCACAGTGAGGAAAGGCTAAAGTAGAAAGATAAGATCAGAAAGTTGGAAGAATTGTCAAGACTTGGTTTTTACTCTGAGTTGGGAACAGAACAATACTATGGGTTCGCTTCTGTGTTGAAAGTGCTATATTCAGAAGAAAAAAAAACTCTGAAAAAAACTATGATAGAACAGTACAATTAGTGGGCTAATGTAATAATTCAGGTGAAATATGGTGAAGGGAGGTGGAAGGTTATGAAAGGTAATCAGATTCTAACTACATTTTAAAGTTGAGGCCAGTTGAATTTTACTGATGAAGTGAATAAGGTGATGTAAGAGAAAGAGTCAACTCCAAGATTTTGAATTGTCATTTATTAAAATGGTAAATGATAGAGGAACAACTTTTGGAAAGGAGTACTCAGGAGCTTGCTAAGGGTACGTCAATATTGAGATGCTTAGAGATCCAAGAGTAAATGTTGGGAAGAGAATGGGATATATGAGTCTGGAACTCAGGATAGAAGTCTGCACTGGAAATATAAATGTAGATGTCGTTAGCATATAGATGACATTTAAGGACACACTACAGAATAAAATAATTTAGACAGAGAGTCATAGACAAAAAAAAAAAAAGACTAAGTCCTGGAGTACTCTAATGTTTGTCAGAAAGATAAGGAAGTATCAAAAGTTATTATATCAAAAAATCCAGAAATCAGGAAAAAAATAAGTAAAATAAATGGAAAACAAATGGAAAAAAAATTTTTAGAAAACAAATGGAAAAAAATTTTTAAAAAATGATTTTAAGTTCATGGAAGTGATCATCTACGTCGAATACTTGATACATCAAGTAAGATGAGAACTAAAAATTGATCATTCCATTTAGGAGCATGAATACCATTGGCAAACTTGATAAGAGTTATTGTGGAAAGAAGAAAATGGAATCCTGAGTAGAGTTCATCTAAGGAAAAACTACAGGCAAAATAGAAAAGGTAGTCTGTATAGGCATCTCTGTTAAGGAATTTTACTTTAATAGAAAACAAAATCTGCTAGCTGGAAGAATGTGGCATTAAGTTTTTTTCTGTTGAAGATAGAGCACTTCTGAGTGTTAATATGAATAATCTAATAGAAAATAAAAATGTATATGATGCAGAAAAGAGAGGAGGAAATTATGTGAATGATGTCCTTAAATAAGCAAGAGTGATTGGAATTCAGTGAACATGCAACAAGTTGTGCATGGTATTTCTTAGGGACATGCACAACTCATCATCAGTAGAAGTAGAAAGGGAGAGTGGATGGTTTCAGATACAATTAATTTGATAGTTGTGGTGGAGTTGTGGACATTTTTCTATGATGGTTTTTGTTTTCTTCATGTATTATAAACCAAGGACATCATCTGAAAGTGTAAAGGGAGGGGAATTGTTGGAGAGAATATGCGAAATAGTTTTCTGGAAGTATAGAAGGAGTGAGTAGACTGGCGAAATGGTACAATTACTGAGAAGTGTTAAGAACTCAATTAAATTTGTGGTCATAAATTTAAAATATATCTGTGGATGTGTTTGCTTTCCCTCAGTTAAGTTTGAATTCATGATTTCAGACAGATAGATTTAAGGGTTGTGGCTTTGTAAACTTAGTAAAACAAAACGAAAGAAGGGCAATGAAGCTGAATGTATTCAAACACAATGATTATAGTAATTGACCATGAAATGTACCCTAGAAAGAAGGGAAGTAAAGATATAGAATGGTGAAAAACAGCGAGAAGTTGGTAGTATCAACAGATTGTAAATCCTGAACAGTAATTTAATTATTAAAGCTGGAATATTAAGATAGTGAGCTAGAAAAGCAGGATTTAGTGATCAGAGAATGGAATATGTAAAGTCAAGGTTATGAAGGCATTACAGTTATTGATAATGGTAAGGTCTTGAATTTCATAATAAGAGTGAGAGATTGAGATAGGATAAAGTAAAAATTAACTGAAAAAGAGTTCGAGCCAGGTGTGGTGGTTCAAACCTGTAATCCCAGCAATTTGGGAGGCCTAGGTGAAAGGATTGCGTGAATCTAGGGTTTTGAGACCAGCCTGGGCAATTTGGTGAAACCTCGTCTTTATAATAAATTAAAAAAATTAGCCAGTCATAGTGGCATGCACCTAGCCCAGCAGGTCGAGGCTGCAGTGACCATGAACATGCCACTTCACTCCAGCCTGGGTGACAGAGTGAGACTCCAACGTGGAAAAAAAAAGAAGAGTTCAAAGAGCTAAGTGAGCAGAAGACTAAAAAAGTCATCTACAAGGATATTAAAATTACTATGGATCAGAGAGAGTGCAGGACAGGTAAAAAAATGTGTCAAGAGATAAAAGAAAGTTAATATGGATTGAACTGTGTCCTTTAAAAACATATGTTGAGGTCCTAACCCTCAGTTTTTCAATATGTAAACTTATTTGGAAATAAAGTCATTATAGATGAAATTAGTTAAATAAAGGCAAAGTTATACTGGGGTAAGGTGAGCCCTCAATTCAATATGACTGGGATCCTTATAAGAGGAAAAAGACACACATGAGAAAATGATTGTTTAAAGACAGATATTGCATCGATGCTGCTACAAGCCAAGCAGCACAAGGATATATGGCAAACACCAGAAACTAAAATAGGCAAGAAAAAATTTTGCCCCATATGTTTCAGAGGGAGCATGGCCCTATGACAACTTGATTTCAGACTTGTAGCTTCTGTTACTCCGAGACAAAACAGTTCTGTTATTTTAAGTCACCCGATTTGTAGTATTTTGTTATGGCAGTCATAGGGAATCTAATATAGTGGTTATCTTCAATAAGGAGAAGACAATTGTCATAGACTGGTGATCTGAAAGTTACTAAGAAGGGAAGAAAAATGATATCAAGTTTGGCAGTAAGGAACTAGGGTGGTGAACACTACCAATTCTAGGCTTACCTGGACTAGGAATGTGAGAACAAAACAAAACATACAAACAAAAACTTAACCATTTTAAAGGCCTGCAAGTGAAGATGCAAGATCAGCAAACACAAAGACTTCAAAATAAGGAAATGAACAAAAAATTGAAAACAGAGATTGAGAACAAGAAATTGTGTTAATGATTTCTTCTTCTTCTTCTTCTTCTTCTTCTTCTTCTTCTTCTTCTTCTTCTTCTTTCTTTTTTCTTCTTCTTCTTCTTCTTCTTCTTCTTCTTCTTCTTCTCCTTCTCCTTCTCCTCCTTCTCCTTCTCCTTCTCCTTCTCCTTCTCCTTCTCCTTCTTCTTCTTCTTCTGACTTGGCATCTCACTCTGTGCCCAGGCTGGAGGGCATTGGCACACTCACTGCCACCCCAGCGTTGCCCCGGTAGACTTCAGTGATCCTTCCATCTCATCTTTCCAAGTAGCCTCATCCTTCCAAGTACTGGAACTACAGGCGTGTACTACCACGCCTAGCTAATTTTTGATTTATTGTAGAGATGAGCTCTCACCAAGTTGCCTGGGCTGGTCTTGAACCTGCGGGCTCAGGCAATCCCCTCGCCTCAGTCTCTCAAAGTTCTGGGATTACAGGCTGAGCCACTGAGCCGGCCTAATGATTACTTCTAAAGTCCATGAAACACAATGAATTGATTTGGAGAACAAAAGGATGATAAACAGATTAGGGGTGGTCAGAGAAATATGAAGGTAAAGGTTTGTGTGGACAGTAGAGATATGAAAGTTTTGAGCTTCTTGGAGTGACTTATATAAACAGGTAATAAGGACATGATGAGATTAACCCTGGTGGTTTCTGAGGCCAACTGTAGTAATAAGACTACAAATCTGAAGAGGAATAAATGGAGAAAATGAGAAAGCATGGAAAATATCCTGCATATAGAGGCACTGGAGAACTGATGTCACCAGAAAAGATAAGGAACTCTATGCATTCCCCTTACTATTTGAGATTTTCAGACTGACAAGCATAGGAAGCATGTCAATGAGAGCATGCTAGCCTCTGTGAAAAGGCAATGGTACCTTTTTAATGATGATGTTAAAGCTGCCATAAGGGTAATATTTCCAGAACTAGATGAGTGTGTTCTGAGAGTGTTTCTGAAGTGACACAGACAAGATAGACAAAAGAAAAACCAACAACAACAAAAACAGAAGATGTAATATAAAGCTGAAACCAAGCAAAAGTTATCAGTGGTCTGGACTACACTCATAACAGTGGGAATTAATAGAAGTGAGGAGATTAAAAATATTTGAGGTAATGTAATTCTTGAATGTGTTGGAAGGGGTGTGAGAAAGGTGGAGTAGCCAAGTATAACCACCACCCATGTTTCCGGCTTGAGCAACTGAATGATGCCACTAACTGAAAAAAAGAAGAGTGAGATAAGAACAAGTAATTTGGGGCAGGCTAATTTTTTTGCACTACAAATTTATCTTATTCTACCTCAGACTGGCTGTATATAGTTTCAGTAAGTGCTTTTTTTTTGTTTTTTTTTTGAGTTGGAGTCTCACTCTGTCACTCAGACTGGAGTGCAGTGGCCACTCCCAGCCACTGCAGCCTCGACCTGCTGGGCTTCGGCAATCCTTCCGCCTCAGCCTTCCAAGTAGCTGGAACTACAGGTGCACGCTACTACGCCCAGCTAATTTTTGATTTATTGTAGAGATGAGGTCTCGTCAAGTTGCCCAGGTGGGTCTCGAACCCGCAGGCCCAGGCAATCTACTTACCTCAGTCTCCCAAAGCGCTGGGATTACAGGCTGAGCCACTGAGCCTGGCTAGTAAGTGCTTATTTTATCTTCAAATATCATATTCCCCACAGAACCTATTTCTAATGTTTTCATCACTCCCACACTACCATTTCTTTTCATGTTCTGTAAATGAGCTGTATTTCTTCCTATTTTATTAACAATATTTTTTGAGAAGCCAAATAGTTTATTCATAACATCCTCTTTAACCTTCATTAAAATATTTTTTCAATCTTATTCAATTATTCAGATATTAGAAGAGCACTTCTTTTCTCAAAAAACTTTTTCCACTTCTGTTCTTGAAGGCATTTCCCATTGGCCATCTTCAAAGGGTATCTTGCAGGCACTCCAAATGTGCATGTCAGTGCTTTTCCTTCTTTTGTGAGAAAATATATATATAAATTTTATATATATAAATATATAAAAATATATATATATATATATTATTATATATATTTTCCCCCTAAAGACAAGGCTTGCTATGACACCCAGGCTAGAGTGCAGTGGGTTTCAATCGTAACTCACAGCCTCAAACTCCCTGGGCTCAAGCAACCCTACTGCCTCAGGCTCTCAAATGTTAGCACTACAGGCACATACCACCACATCCAGCTAATTTTTTGTGCAATATCTTTTACTGTTACTTGCCTATTTTACTTTTCACTGCTTTACAACCTTGCGTCTCCCTATCCTTCAGGAGTTTTTACCTTATCCTCCAACTGGAAATGATTTATTTCTTCACTAAATTTAGATTGTTTCTGATATTTACTCTTTTAATTATATCAGTTGCATTCCACTTTATTTGTGGTTATTTATGTACATCTTTTATTCTCTCATAAACTCTGATGCCTAATTAAGGGGGAAAACTTCTTTTTTAAAATTTCTATTTTAGTCTAACATTTAGAACAGTGGCTTGTATTGAATAGTTTGATAAATTATTGATTGACTGATTGAATGACAAAAAATAGCCAAGAAAACTACAGTGGAAGCCCTGATATATGAGAAATTTCTGTAAAAATATTAAGGTTCACATGAAAAAAATTAACTTTAAGTTTTCATTTGAACAATTTGACTGTGTAAGCTGGAGGGTGTCTTTGAAACCTGGCCTGAGTCTTTTTCATGATATTGCATGTTTAATAATGAATGTATGAAAAATTTGTGGAGAAAAAAAAACATGGATTTTTTTCCATCTTCATAAGAGTATTGAATACAATTTATGCAGCCCAGAAAATGCCTAAATTACTCCAAAAGAGGTAAAATATTAGTTTAGCAAAGTAGGTGATATAATGAATAAAATCAACTTTTTCTCTCCATGAATATTTTCTATTTCACCCTGCTGTGAGGAAGGGACCCAAAAACCTGGAATTTGTTTTTACAGAGTGGGTCACTTGTAGTACAGGATTCCCCCGCTATGTAAGCATTCTAGAAACTCATTGGCATCAGTGTATCCACTAGCATTATTGTGATAGACTGCCATCAGCATCAGTGAATTTTATTTTACTTTATTTTTTAGATTCTTTTAATGCATCTTCCCATTTCATGATGGGTGATTTACCAGCACACCAGCCCACACTGGGCTGAGTGTTCAGCAGTTTTTGACCAAACAGCATGAACCCCTGTCCCGTGCCCCAACCTTCCTATTCACTCGCCCTTTTCCCAAGCTATGTTTTTTTTGTTTGTTTGTTTCTCTGGATGAAAAAAGTCCTCAAAGGGAAATGTTTTGCTGATGTGGAAGAGGTGAAACAGAAAACAGCAGAAGCACTAAAAGGATCAAAAACTGTTTTGAGCACTGGAAAAAGTATCTTGTTACGTGTATTGTCACAAACAGAGTATTTTGAAGGTGACTGAAGTTTAAACATGTAAGAATAAATACTTTTTCTTATGAATAAATTACAGGTCTTTTGGTCCCTTCCCCTTTGTACTGTATAGACATAGAATGAAATGGAATAAAATCAGTAGAAAAATTGTGTTTCTGCACTGTCTGACTTATTTTTTACCTCTATTCTCTTTTCCCCTCAAGCTCCTGCAGAGATCTTTTATGTTCTACTATCCATTTTATGGTATACATTGTAGCATTTGTTTCCCTTAGTCATTTTGCTCCTACATGGTCAATCAATCATGAATACTTTAGATACTCCTTAAAAATTTCACCATATTTTAATATTTGTATTCTTTTCTAAAACCATTAACTTGGCCATGGCTTAACAACCTTCTGATTGAGTA